>SJYV01008431.1:879552-941831 GCA_006410875.1 Neotragus pygmaeus | reverse complement strand
GTTTGAATTCTGTTTCTCTCACCTACTGTATGATGGTAAGAAAGTTTATCTTTCTGTGCTTTCAATTTCTCATCTGTAAGAGGACAATAATCAAGACTACTGAGTTTGTGTTACTCAAAACACATTAAACACATTAAAATGGGTGAAGAGCCTTGAGCTGTGGATCAGGGATGCAGCTAACATGCACACTAGTTATTAAGTTACTGGGACTACAACAATGCACAGCCGAAGCAGCTGGCTTGGCTCCCTTTGTTGTTGTTTAGTCACACAGTTGTGTCCGATTCTTTGTGACCCATGGACTGCAGTCCACCAGGCTCCTCTGTCCATGGGCCTTTCCAGGCAAGAACCCTGGAGTGGGTTGCCATTTTCTTCTCCAGGGGATCTTCCCAACACAGGGATAGTACCCACATCTCCTGCATTGTAGGTGGATTCTTTACTGCTGAGCCACCAGGGAAGCCCATTTCCCTTTAAATCTTCTTAAGAACGGGGACGGGGCGGGGGAGGACGGGGTGGAGGTTCTTGCTTGGAGAATCCCCACGTACAGAAGAGCTTGGCGGGCTAAAGTCCATTAGGTGGCAAAGAGTCAGACATGACTTGAGCAACTCAGCACACGCACACACACAAACATGCATGCACGTATGTGCGTGCACGCACACACACACAAAAGCAGGGCTACCTACCTCTTTGGGAGCTGGAACATCCAATCTGGTTTCTGCTGGCGCTTTAACTGCAATTACAATCTGTTCATGGAAGGCTTGGATGCTGTGAATGTCTTGATACGTCACATATGCTAGTGTAAAAATCAGTTAAGGGTCTCTGAACAGAGGGTGGAGATTAAAAAATTTTTTCATATGTAATTCTTATTATTTCATCAATGATCCTTAGGATTTTATGAAGTGTTTTACAATATAACTCAAAAGAATTCTTTTACACTACTGTGATAGTGATGACACTTTCTGGAGAAAAAAATAGTAATAAAGTCTGGGTGTTTAAAACAAAGACACCACACTAAGGTATTCAAACCTCCCTGTACTTTTCCCTATCATTGCTACATCTTATGAGAACCTCTGGGGGGAAAATAAGTGTTTTGATGATAATCTCCTAAAATGTAAGGGAGAAAGAATCTGTTAGTAGTAGAAATAACTTAGAACCAGTTTTTCAGGATTATCACGTATTCATGGGAGTGCCTCATCCCAAACTATTTTCCATCCTGCTACCTGAATTTTTCTCATCTTCTTTTATTGTATTGCTTGAAATTTTACCACTTACCTGATTTAAAGGGTTTCCCCAGCATTTTAACTCTGCAGACCTTTTTGACTGAGTCCAGTGACAGCACTTACTTTCCTTCCAATAACTGTATTGTGGAAACAGGAGTTTTTGACTGGTGTAGAACTTAAGTAAATTTGAAACATGGACTAGCTCAGTATTGGTAACACCTCNGGGTTTCCCCAGCATTTTAACTCTGCAGACCTTTTTGACTGAGTCCAGTGACAGCACTTACTTTCCTTCCAATAACTGTATTGTGGAAACAGGAGTTTTTGACTGGTGTAGAACTTAAGTAAATTTGAAACATGGACTAGCTCAGTATTGGTAACACCTCAGAAAGGTGCTGCATGGGGAACACGGCCGCAAAACTGTCTAGGAGACTTGGGAGGAGATCAAAATCAAAGACAATCTCCCGCTTTGGTCCCAGAGACACTGAGCTGAAGAGCATGATCATCCAACTGTGTCAGGCTTGGTGGACTGGAAAGGCAGTTTCAGTATCATTTCTATAGCAGTTCATTCACTTCTACAGGTCTGGTTTTGTATCTTAAATATATTAATTAAATATCCAAGCTGAGCCTACTATTTAAGGTAATTGCTTTGGGAGATATTTTTTTAGGGTACAGATTAAAGGATATCTTTCATTTTCTTTGTCATCTGTCAACTCAAACAACTGCTGAGCACAATCCTTGATTAACTCATCCAGGGCATCTTCCATTGCTGATAAGTCAGATAGTTCCTCCTGCAGCTTCTTCTGTTGGGGCACTGCTCCAAAATTGCTAAGATCAGATCCTCTTTAAAAGAAAAAGATCACCATCAGCAACATCTGGGAGATTACAAATTAATACAAGTTAGGTTACTGGAACGTCTCCAGAAGTTTACACCTGGTGTCTCCCACAACAACAGACAACAGGTAACAAACTCCACTCTTGTCCTCCTGTTATTCTAGACAACCACTACTGCTCTTTGGTTTTTGTCACCATTTCTCTTCTCTGACACAGAAACTTTAAAAACAAAACCAACATCGTGACCCTCTGGAAATCAGAAGTTCTACGGAAAGCTTACTAAAGTTCAGTGAGTAGTGAACTGAGTTAGCAGCACCGTTTCAGCCCAGCTCTACTTTCCACAGTATAACTTTTGACAAGTTCCTGTCCACTCGTGTTTGTGCTCAGTCGTGTCTGGCTCTTTTCAGACCCTTTGAACTGAAGCCTGCCAGGCTCCTCCGTCCATGGGATTTTCCAGGCAAAGATACTGGAGTGCTATTTCCTCTTCCAGGGGATCTTCCTGACTCACAGATGGAATCAGCGTCTCCTGCGTCTTCTGCACTGCAGGTGGATTCCTTACCTACTGAGCCACGCGAGAAGCCCTTTTGACAAGCTACTGTCTTTTAACCCTTTAGTTTTTTACACATGAAAAACAGCACATACTGGCCAAACGACAGTTCATCTGCTAAAATCCTGAGTCTTAATTTTTCCCTACAGTGCATATTTAATCTGGTTCTACCTGAATATAATTATATTTTTTTTCAAAGATTTATTTTATTACAGTCTGCCCCAATATGATGTGACTTGAGCAACTACTGATACTCATTCTTTTCTCTGGTCTTTATAGAAAATTAAGAGGGGAGAGGCTATTACAACTTTACCTTTTGCTTGCTAGTTCTCAAATCTGCTTCTAATTAATGATTTAGAACACAATCCAACATTAGCCCCTAGAATGTTAGTTATTATTCAGCAAACATGTTCAAATTAGAATTCAATTTGCATTTCTGTACTACTAAAAAAATAACCTCCTTTTTGAACCCCTTTCCTCTAATAGCGAAGTTAACTACTGAGAATCATTTAATGACCTTGGCTGGGAGATTTCCTTTTGCCTGCAAGGTATCTAAGTATGTATATGCTGGAACTGTTTTTTACTGATTCAAAATGCTTGTGTGTTGTTAAGTATAACAGCTCCCTTCCTTTGCGTGTGTGTGCGTGTGTGTGCGCGTGTGTGTCCCCCACACTTATCTATACATAATATCTACATTTATACAATAAGGCCTTCTTTCCCTGAAATCCTTCCTAATTATATGCTAAGTCTTTACCAATTGACTCTGAGATAGGCAGCCTCCTGAATTTTTTTTTGACATTCAGGGAATTGTGTCTCCAAGCCTGACCTGCACCATAACCACTGGCGGTCACTGTTAAGGACGGGTATCTGCCTTCTCCCAGAACTGAATTACATCTCCTTGGGAGGAGGCCTCTCTGTGTTCACACTCCAGTGCAAGAATCACTGCTTTGCCGCCTTAACTGATTTTCCCCCTGGTATCAATGATCAATTGGAACTGAGGAAATTTTTTTTTTAATTCCTACACAATCAGATGCCCACTTATCTTGAAAAGCGAAATTCCTAAAACTAATCATGACTCCACTCAGCTTTTCCGTAATATTGGAATGATATTATATGGCTTTTAATTGGTACCAAGTAGAAAAAAAACCCAAACCACTGATAGTATCTAGTTTGTTTTAAGCACAGTACTGTAACTTATTGAGGAGGAAAAAAAACCCATGAAAAGTTTGAAAACAACTCACATCCATCTAATATGGTTCTTAGACTTCTTTTCAACCAGGTCGATTCCATCTAAGACGTTGGTGATGTCATACACTCTTCGTTTTCGTACTCCCAGTTTCGTTGCAACCTTGTTTAAGTCAAGAATGCCCCCAGGAGCAGATCTGACAAGATCCATAAATTTTCGAGTTAAATAAACCAGTGATACATCAAAACGAGGTCTCTTCACTTTTAGTGCTTCTGGGAAACAAAACAAACACAATTCGTAAAATTTTAAATAGCATTTCTTTCTCAGTTCATTAAAAAGACCATTTATTTCTTCTTGATCAATAACCACAGACACCTATTATTTTACCCACTGACCAAATCATAGCTAATTTTTACAAAATCGTGGATGAAAACTTATTAGCCTATTCCAGGTAAACAAAGGCTTTAGATTTAAAGGAGTATTTGAAACATGCAACCAGTTTCCACTGAGTATGTGAATCTGAACGGCATCATACCAGACATAAATGGTGAGCCTGCATCTGTATCCATACCACTCTCAGGAACAGGGTTAGAAATGATGTTTAGAATCAAATTTCTCATTTGGTCCTCAAGTCAAGAAATTCTTTATGAAGCAAAGTTAGAGATTTAGCTTAAAAAAAAAAAATGTTTAAAATGTCCCTATACATGTCATAGTCTAAACCAACCTGATGAAATCTGGAAAGGGCTCAAATCACTCTTTTAATTAGCATGTTTAGAATATACCTTGAGGGAAAGTGGCATGACTAGTTTTTAAAATATTCAGTACCCTATATTAACAGATAAGCAAATGAATAGGGAAAAATCTCTTTAATTCCCTCATTTATTCATTACTATGGTCTTCAGATAACCCTTGACACTACGCACACACTTTCACATGCTCATGTAAATATGTAAATGTATATAGTCTTAAAAAACGAGAATAGAAACATACCACTTTTTAACATATTGTTTTTTAATTCAGTATTATGAACATTCTGATGTGTCAACAAATTTTTTTCAATTTTATTCTTTACGGTTGCATGTTTAACTGCACGGAATATCTGCTCGACTCGGCTCAATGCTGGAAATTCAAATTATTTCTAATTTTACTATTTTGCACAATACTTCAATGAATCCCCTAGAGGCTAAATTTTTGCATGTGTCTTTGTTTCCTTTAGGTAGGTTTCAAGATGTGGAACTGTTAAGTAAAGGCGTATTTTTAAATGCTGCCAAACCTGCTATTCAGGATGCGGGTTCTATCAGTTATACGAAGTCTATAAGGGCCTCCTCTCTTACCCTTGCCAAAACTGAATATTATCATTCTTTCCATCTTTCCCAGTTTGATACTAAAATAATAGTTCTTATGGTTTAGTGTGCAGAGGAAATAAATTCTACAAATAATTAGCTGTCCTCCTGGTGTGGAATATGTGATTACACATTTTTTTCCTACTTCATAGCACACCACAGAATGCTTCAAAGGAAACAGTCATCCTATCTTCAATGAGAAATGCTCTTCTCCAGAACCTCTATGATAGTATATTCAACTTAAAGACCACTGGTGGTTACTCCAAGAAACAAAAGGACATATTTTATAAAGTAAATGTCTTCTATGTGGAGACTACTCCTATACTTAAAGATTAAACAGGATTAGATAGGAATTAATTTTTTTTTTTTAAAGTAGAAGATAGTTACCATTCTATAAAACCTTGCAAGATTACAAATGAGAAATTCTGACTTTAAAAACATTTACATCTGACGCTTGACCAAGGCAAGAGTTAGCCTGTGTATAATTTATATAATTTGAACCCTATCTGCAGATTCAATCAACCCGTCTGTTTGGCTAAGTGAAATCACCATCATGTTTCTGGGTTAGAGAGACCCCATGGGCATCAGGGAAGGCCTGGCAGAGACGACCAGAGTGGGCAGCTGTGACAAGGTGGCCTGCGCAGGAAGCAGAATCTGACCCACGGATAAGACTGCACGCTCAAATCTGAGCAGGGGAATGAATCCTGACTGGACAAGTTACTTAATCCCTCTGGGCCTCCGTTTACTCGTCTACTGAATAGGAATAATAATCCATACCTTTACTTTGAAAGGTTGCTGTGATAATCCACGCAAAGAGCTGAATATAGGCCAGGCACTGCATGAGCTCAATACATGTGAGACATGAGTCTAAGATATGGCATGGGGCAGACAAAGGAAACGCTTCCAGAGGGAAATTGCGGGCCAGATATTGATGGGACTGTGGGGGGTGCCGAGGAGAAATGAAGGCTGACGTTAAGATTCATACTGGGTATCTAGGCACCGTCTATCCCCTGAGATTAGGACAGGAGCAGATGGAAAGAGCACAAGGAAACACAGGAAACCAGAAGCGCAAAGACCGTCCTCATGTTTGTTGCCAAACCTCCTTCAATTCCACTGATAACAATAACTGCTCTCATAGATCTCGGGGAAATATCCCTAAACACAGACCATTTAGAAAAAAAAAAAGACATTTCCAAAGCAACGAAGAATAAACTGGCATTTGTGCAGTTTTGTGTGCACTGACAGTCTACAATCTCAGGAGTTTTTGCCGAAATTCCAAGCTTGACATTTCAGTCTGCAAACAGTACATTTTATTTAAGTTACTCATCAACTCAGGTACCTTTAAAATAAATCACTGAAATCATAAAACAGCAAAACCTAAAACCTATTCAGGAATCAACTTACTTCTCATGGACACATATTGTACATTATCTTCTAAATTAATCCTTATTTTTGATGGCTGGAAAAGAGAAGATACAGAAATTTAACTTAGTAATTTAAATACAAGCAAATGAATAGCAAAAAAAAAAAAAGCAAATCATCAACATTTTACTGGGTAACACAAAGGTTTGTCCTTTTTTTCACCCTGAGAAGTAATTATGGTGTGAGGAAACCAGTCCTCCTCCTAAACTACATTTATGCTAACTGTCATATCTGACAGTGTTTACACACTCGCATTTCTGAAACTGCACAGGCCTCCACAGGTATGGAAAGTGGAAGTGAAAAACGCTCAGTTGTGTCCGACTCTTCGTGACTCCATGGACTATACAGTCCATGGAATTCTCCAGGCCAGAATGCTGGGGTGAGTAGCCTTTCCTTTCTCCAGGGGATGTTCCCTACCCAGGGATCGAACCCAGGTCCCCCTCATTGCAGGTGGATTCTTTACCAGCTGAGCCACAAGGGAAGCCCATAGCTACGGAAGCAGTAGTTAGAGAGAGGGGTAGGGAGAGAAAGGAAGGGTGGTGGCAGTAGAGGAGTACGAATATTGGAATTTATTACTACATGGACATTAATTTATTGACTGTATCAGGTACTGGGGATAAAGTGGAATTCAGAGGTGATCAGGACTCTGTTTCTGATCAGGATCTGTCTCTGACTCTTTAAGGTACGGGAGAGATCTACACCCAAACTAACAAATGCTCATCCTTTGCTAACTCACTGTTAAGTGGCTCCAGAGAAATGAACTCACAAACTTTCATTTTCACCAGCAGCCATGCAGTCCCACAATAATTAATGTAAAAACAGCATTTCTAATCATGGAAAATAATGCATGTAACTGGAAACTTCGGTATTAGATTAATAGAACACTTCTTGTACATCCCTGAGGCAACCACGAAATTAGTATAACAGGAGTTCCACTGCCAATGCTCATCATTTTACTAGCTACATAGCTTGAAGCCTATGAAAGCTTACATAAACGTGTCGTAACACTTGCAGTACATTTAAAAATTGTTTTTTGCAAAACATAAATAAATTCTAACCATGAGGCTAATAAAGAGAAACCCATATTAGCCTTTTGCTTAGAACAAAGTGTAATGATGTCATGTGTCTCCAGACAGGCAGTGGGCGGGTTTAGTTTCTGTTTAAGTGAAAAAACTGCCCTCAATGGGGCCACAGCAAAACTGGGGGAAGAGGATTTCATGAGCAGCTCTAAGAGAATAGTCACCAGAACTCTGGCGTGTAGCCAGCAATTCTCAGGAGGGACCCCCAGCTTGGAAAACAAGCCAGATTTTGCAGAACCTGTGGGAGCTTGGAGAGAGAGGATAAGTGTTTCTTGGTGTAAGAAGTGACACAAATAAAGGTATGGAAATACAAACCACCTGGTCCCTTTTGCAAGGCAGCCTGGCTGGCCAGTGTGAAATCGACTTGTCACTGAGGCTGGAAGGGCCTGCCAGTACCGTGCTTGACATGGAGGACTATGAAAGTCATGCCCTGGAGTTTGGCCTTTAGGTTGTAACCAGTGCAGAAACGCCACAGATTTCTGAGCAAGACATGACATCCTTGGGCTCCTGGTTCAGAGATCCAAGTATGGTGGCAATACAGCAAAAAGACTGAGGAACGGGGAAGCCTGAAGGCGAGGTGAGCAGCTACGTAGCTCTCTCCTTGCTGGTGTTACTACACAAGCCTTGGCACAATGGTTCCCTTATCATTCAGGACAAAATGATGGCATGTCAGCAAGCTAACTTGATACGGAATAACTCCCCTGAAGCAGAATTCCACTGTAAAATTAATTTCGTTGTCGGAACTTGAACACCTGCAGGTATATCTGCTGGGTGCAAAACCAGAATGGGTATAGTCCATCAAGGACTCTGCCTGGCTGGCTCTCAGCACAGTGCTGACAACAAGGACACGCTGAAAGAAAGTGAAGTTCCTTAGTCGTGTCCAACTCTTTGCAACCCCATGGACTGTAGCCCACCAGGCTCCTCTGTCCATGGGATTCTCCAGGCAAGAATACTGAAGTGGGTTGCCATTTCCTTCTCCAGGGGATCTTCCCGACTCAGGGATCAAACCTGGGTCTCCCACATTGCAGGCAGACTATTTACTCTGAGCCACCAGGGACACGTTGAAGGGCAGTCCTATTGAAGCCAAACTTCAGACCAGGGTGACCAACTGTCATTGCTTTTTTTACATTCAACCCTTCTGCTAAAAGACTATGAAACAAGAGTTGAACTATTGATGCAAGATTCTTAAAAGAAAAAAAATCCATGATGGATTTTTGCTGAACACCCATCAACAAACACCCTAAGTTGCTACACTACTTCAATCACTATAGTGTCACAGTCAACCCTGGGAATGCACATGGACGGGATTAACAGAGCAGCAGCCCTAGGGGTCGTGCTGCAGATGAGACTTCCGTGCTTGGTTCAGAGCAGCAGGGCCCAGGCCCCCACCTGGACCACCTCCCTAGCTGCTCTCCACGTGTGCCCCACGGGTGCCTTCCCTGATCCAGACCCCTCCCTCTGGTCTCCTTATCTAGAAGGCTGCTATTCATGGCTTGGCACGGGGATGGTGGTACCTCAATTAGTAACATGAGAACGTACGCCTTTCTTTCCCCCACATTCTTTGCTATAAACCATATATTGAGATCTGTGGGGAAAACAACATCCATTCGTTTTGGTCCCCAGTCCCCCAACCGAACAAAAAAACCCTATCTCTTTATTTTGGAGGACTCACAATAGCATCATGGCCTCTCAGGGGCAAACCTCCCAAATAAATCGTGTAAATCCTATAGACCTACAAATCAGGAGATTTCCAATGTGTCAACAGCAATGACACATTCATCTCATTTATACTCAACAGTTCTTAGCTTAAGACGGGGTTCAGGACCACCAGGACTTCTCAGATACAGGGAGACTCTTCCCTCATCTGTAACACAGTGTAGGGACAGACCTCTATTAGAGCCCACTTTCCAGCTATTGTGAAGATCAAATGACTAATTCTGTAAACTGAAAAAAATCCCAAGAAAGCATAAGAGACTGTTATTATTGTTGTCCTGTTTGAACCAGAACAGTTCTTGGCACATGTAGGCACTTGGTAAACATTTGTTAAACTAATGAATAGAAGAGTGAAACAGGATCTTGTCACGGATGACGCCAACTGGTAAACAACACTGTGTATTTACAGACACAGGGACACCAGGAAAAGATGCCCTCTTGGATACCCATCCGCAAGGACCACTGAGACTAGGAGGCCTCATGTTCTGTTTTCTAATACAAATTTATCACCTGGGGAGACTCAGTCTGACAATCCTGGTGAGCCTTTCCAGCTATGCTAACTCTGGTGAACCACATTCGACAGACAGGTGAGGAGCTTTTCCTTGTCTCTCAGGCCTAAAGATCTGGAGGAACTATATTTGAGGCTATACATAACGAGCTACACTGAAGGAGCCTGAATTCCTACCTTATTCTGAGCATAAAATCCGGTATTTTGAGGTTCAAATTATCCCAGCTTCAGCCAATGGGAACCTTTTCAAAGCAGCTCCTGCACAGGACACAGCTCTTACCTTCTCGGCGTCGTGAGGATGGCAGTCCTCAGAGGAACATCTTCAGACTTCTATGGCACTAGATGCTGCTGCTTCTAGTGCCGACAACCCACCCCTGGGGGCACTGCCAACATTCCTCTTCCTTCAAGGAAGTCTCCCTGAGATGCCATGCCCAGGCATTTCCCTGAAGACCTACCCACGGATGGCCTGCTCTGCTCAGTAGCGACTGACTCTCTGTGACCCCCCAAACTGTAGTCTGCATGTCTCTGTCCATGGGATTTCCCAGGCAAGCATACTAGAGTGGGTTGCCATTTCCTCCTCCAGGAGATCTTCCCGACCCAGGGGCCCAACCCGCGTCTCCTGCACTGGCAGGAGGATTCCTTACTGCTGAGCCAGCAGGGGAACCCAAAGGAGAGCCTGGGAGCAGCCAAACCTCAAGACTGCGCTTCCTAAAAAAGCTTGCGGTTCAAACACTCAAAATGCTCTTCTCACTTGTTCGGGTCTATATTCTGCTTCCATCTTGGCAGAGCCTCCACCTGAAACCACCATGGCTGTCAAATACTCAAACTGCCCCTCCCACTTGTTCGGGTCTATTAGTCCGTCTCCATCCTGAAACCACAGCGGCTGCACTGGGTGCACACAACTCTCTAGGAACCAGCGGCTCCTGCTGGGCAGATCAGCACATTCCAAGTCATTTCACTGATGTTCCAAGTTCCCACATCTCAAACCTACACTTTGCAATTTGAGATCTCAAAGGAGAAAGAATAAAATCTTAAACACTGCTTATAAATTGGTTAAAAATGTCTCTATACAGAGATGCTTGCTTGTCCAAAACAGCCTGTTTGGGGGAGTCATATCCCTTTAAGAGCTCTACAGACACATACCTTTTCCCAGGGGTCTGCTTTCTAGTCACACATGCAAGTTTTCCTTATTTTTCAATGTGTAGACTAAATTCTATCTCTAATCATGTTGTGCCTTCGTAAAATTCCAGTTTTCAAGCCATTTACCCCGGAGGAACATCAAATTCTCAGCTGTACACATAACTATTTTTTTTGCATAGCATTTAATAATACATAGTCTACTAAATACTTCTGGTCATTATCCAATTTTTCTAAAAAATGCTGAGAGAGGTGTTGAAATCACCATTTTAAAGTCAGGAAAATAAACATTCATGCATTCAAACATTTAGAGAGTACCTACTTCATTCACTTAACAGCTGTTTACCAAAATAGCTTTTTTGGTTTTGCAAGAAGCCCCAGATATGCTGGGGATGTACCAGTGAAAGGTCAGAGCTGCTGCCCAGGGCCTGAAGTGCCCCCATGCTGAGGAAGGGGTATGTAGGAGGCTCACAGGAGTGCCCAGCACAGCCCAGAGGCTGGGCCAGCAACTGACAGTGAAGTTGCTCAGTCGTGTCCGACTCTTGGGGACCCCATGGACTGTAGCCCACCAGGCTCCTCCATCCATGGTATTCTCCAGGCAAGAATACTGGAGTGGGTTGCCATTTCCTTCTCCAGGGGATCTTCCCTACCCAGGGGAATGAATCTGTGTCTCCTGCACTAGCAGGCAGATTCTTCACCATCAGAGAAGCCCGACCAGAGTGGATAAGACTCTCTGAAACTTGAAGGGATATGTGTATCTTCTGACATTAAATGCAAAATAAAGTTTTTCCATAGTAAGAGTTCATAGCTTTTATCAAATTCTAAAATAAGAAAAAGAAAGTCTATAACAAACCTNCCCAGGGGAATGAATCTGTGTCTCCTGCACTAGCAGGCAGATTCTTCACCATCAGAGAAGCCCGACCAGAGTGGATAAGACTCTCTGAAACTTGAAGGGATATGTGTATCTTCTGACATTAAATGCAAAATAAAGTTTTTCCATAGTAAGAGTTCATAGCTTTTATCAAATTCTAAAATAAGAAAAAGAAAGTCTATAACAAACCTAGACAGCATTTTAAAAAGCAGAGACATTACTTTCCTGACAAAGGCCCATCTAGTCAAAGGTATGGTTTTTCCAGTAGTCATGTATGGATGTGAGAATTGGACCATTAAGAAAGCTGAGCACTGAAGAATTGATGCATTTGAACTGTGGTACTGGAGAAGACTGTTGAGAATCCCTTGGATTGCAAAGATATCCAACCAGTCAATCCTAAAAAATATCAGTCCTGAATATTCATAGGAAGGGCTAAAGATGAAGCTAAACTCAGTAGAAAAGATGCTGATGCTGGGAAAGATTGAAGGCAGGAGGAGAAGGGGACAACAGAGGATGAGATGGTTGGATGGCANATCCTAAAAAATATCAGTCCTGAATATTCATAGGAAGGGCTAAAGATGAAGCTAAACTCAGTAGAAAAGATGCTGATGCTGGGAAAGATTGAAGGCAGGAGGAGAAGGGGACAACAGAGGATGAGATGGTTGGATGGCATCACCGACTTGATGGACATGAGTGAGCAAGCTCCGGGAGTTGGTGATGGACAGAGAAGCCTGGTGTGCTGCAGTCCACGTGTGGCAGAGAGCCAGACACGACTAAGCTGAACTGAAAAGAAAAAGACCACCAGTACAAACAGTAACAGAAGTCACAAGAGTGCTAAATGACACCCCACATGAAGAAACTGTGGAGAAGGCTGAAGAGCCGAGTAAGACGAACATGGAAGGGATGGGAAAAGGAGGAGTTTACAAGAGAGAACACGAGAGGCCAGAGAGGCAGATGGAGTGCTGAGAGTATGTCCAAGGGGACACAATGGTGAGTTTCCAACAAAGTGAGTGGTCCATCGTGTTAAAACCACATCTGCTGGACCTGACAAGGCTGCTGACGATCTTGGTTAGGACAGTCGTAGAGTTGTGCTTAGGGCTGAGGTCCCCCAGCAGCAGGTCAAGGTGGTAATGAGATGTGAGCAAGAAGACCCAGAGTGCAGACAACTTTTTCAAAGAGTTTGGCTGTGAAGGGGAAGTGATATAGTAGGCAGAAAGGCATAAGGGGTTAGAGGAGGGATCTCTCAAGATGGAAATGGGATTTAGGACATTGTTGGGTTGGGAAGATCCAATGGAGAAGGGATAGGATACCCACTCCAGTATTCTCGGACTTCCTTTGTGGCTCAGCTGGTAAAGAATCCACCTGCAACGCGGGAGACCTGGGTTCAATCCCTGGTTTGGGAAGATCCCCTGGAGAAGGGAATGGCTACCCACTCCAGAATTCTGATCTGGAGAATTTTGTGGTCTGTATGGTCCATGGGGTCGCATGAGCGACTTTTCATTTCACTTTAAGTAGTTGAGAATTTACCATCCAGAGTCAGACACTGGGAGGTTCAACCCAGGCTTTTCTACTTACTAACCACAGAAAAACCACTTAACATCTCCAAGTCTATCTTGGCAACTGTCAAACAAGAATAATTCCTTAGGACTGCTGTGCAGAATTAAATGAGATGGCGCTCATCAACTATTTTGCAACACTGAGTGCTCCTTGCGTCTGGATAATCTGACTTCAGGAAATGTTTATTTACTAGTAATGGGAAGAAACCAGCAGAGAGGTCGAGAATGCAGGGAGAAATGGGAAAGTGCTGATAATCAAGGAGAATACACTGCATGCAGTCCAGAGCAACAGAAAAATTGAAGGTTTCACAAGGAGTCTTAATCTCCCTTGCGTTTTCGCTGTCAAACAGGATGGAAGACGTGCTGAATGGGGGGAGCTGTGGGGTGGGATGTGTGGACACGGTTTTAAGCGGCTGCAGCTAAGCAGGAGCATGGGAGAGGAGGCTGCAGAGAACACGAAAAGAGAGCTTGCAGAGATCCACTGAGATAAAGATGGGCGAGCATGCCAGTGTCAGGCAAAGCTGTGCAATTTTCTCCAACACTGCTCTGTGGCCCGAAGGAAATTTCGAGGAGGCTGACAACGTTATTTTGGAGCACATGGAAAGGATAAGGCAAAGGGTTTCAGCGGACGACGACGGCTCTGGTTCAGAGGACGTGACAGGCAGTGCGAGAACCCGGGAGCCCGAGGAAGCAGCCCCGGGGCCACCCTAGGGCCCGAGCCCCCCCCACACGCACGCCGTTCNGAGACTGGTTCCAAATTGGGAAATGAGTATGTCAAGGCTGTATATTGTCACCCTGCTTATTTAACTTATATGCAGAGTACATCATATGAAATGCTGGGCTGGATGAAGCACAAGCTAGAATCAAGATTTCTGGGAGAAATATCAATAACCTCAGATATGCAGATGACACAACCCTTATGACAGAAAGCGAGGAAGAACTAAAGAGCCTCCTGATGAGGGTGATAGAGGAGAGTGAAAAAGCTGGCTTAAAACTCAACATTCAGAAAACTAAGATCATGGCATAGGGTCCCATCACTTCATGGCAAATAGATGGGGAAACAATGGAAACAGTAACAGACTGTTTTCTTGGGGCTGCAAAATCACTGCAGATGGTGACTGTAGCCATGGAATTAAAAGATACTTGCTCCTTGGAAGAAAAGCTATGACCAGTTTAGACAGCATATTAAAAAGCAGAGACATTACTTTGCCAACAAAGGTCAGTCTAGTCAAAGCTATGGTTTTTCCAGTAGTCTGTATGGATGTGAGAGTTGGACTATAAAGAAAGCTGAGCACCAAAGAATTGATGCTTCTGAACTGTGGTGTTAGAGAAGACTCTTGAGAGTCCCTTGGACTGCAAGGAGATTCAACCAGTCAATCCTAAAGGAAATCAGTCCTGAATATTCGTTGGAAGGACTGATGCTGAAGCTGACACTTCAATACTTTGTCTATCTGATGGGAAGAACTGGCTCATTGGAAAAGACCCTGATGCTCGGAAAAATTGAAGGCAGGAGAAGAAGGGGACGACAGAGGATGAGATGGTTTGATGGCATCACTGACTTGATGGACATGAGTTTGAGCAAGCTGTGGGAGTTGGTGATGGACAGGGAAGCCTGGCGTGCTTCAGTCCATGGGGTCCCAAAGAACCGGACATGACTGGGAGACTGAACAACAACAATAATGTTCCTGGTAAAATGGGGGTGGAGAGTGTGGGATGCAGCTGGAGTCTGAAGTTTCAAATGAGCAAGTGCCACATCGAGGTCTCAGATGCATCATTGGTCCAGGTGAAGTTCAGCATCTCTGGCATGAACCACCTGTAGAAGCAAGTCAGATCCTACTGTTAGGGGCTGAATTGCATTCTCCATTCCTGCCTCCTTCCAAATTCATACATTGACGTCCTAAACCCCAGTACTTTAGAACGTGACCTTATTTGGAGAGAAGGTTTTTACTGGGATGATCAAACTAAAACAAGGTCACTAAGGTGGGCCCTAAGCCAGTATGATTGGTGTCCTTATAAGAAGGACATTTTGGACACTGACATACCTAGAGGGAAGACAGCTGTGGAAGTCAGAGAGAAAGGCCTGGATCAGATCCTTCTCGCACCACCCTCAGAAAGAGCCAACCCCACTGACACCTGGGTTTTGGGCTTCTAGCCTCCAGAGCTGTGGGCCATCTATTTCTGTCGTTTAAGCCTCTCAGCTTGTAGTATTTTTGTTATGGCAGCTCAAGAAAACCAACATATCCCACCCCCCCCCCACCATTGCATTTTGGGAGAATTTAAGTGAGCTGAGTTGAAGCATTTAATAGGCTAGAGAAGTATTTGCTCCACAGAAAGTGAGAGCTAACAATGTAAACTGAATTATACTTTACAGATATTTATCAAAAGTGAATAAACTTGATGTACAGAAAGCCGTGCAGAAATCCTCTTCATATGGAAACAAGCGGTAAGCTAAGAATAAGTAACTCTATATTGCTTGAGGCACTCAAATGGGAGCTGCTAAAGGCTCCCGCTAGCTCTTACTCTGTGTGGCATTTTAACTGCGCTGCTGTGATGGAGGTGAAAAGAGGAACCTGTGCTTAGGCAGGAAATTAAGGAGATGGTGTGTATATTTGTATGTGTGATGAGATGGTTGGATGGCATCACTGACTTAATGGACATGAGTTTGAGTAAGCTCCAGGAGTTGGTGATGGACAGTGAGGCCTGGCATGCTGCAGTCCATGGGGTCGCAAAGAGTCGGACACGACTGAGTGACTGAACTGAACTGAACTAAGATAAGCAAATATCTATGAAAACCCATGAGAGAATGCATCTGGGTCTGGGTGTAGTCGTGTGAAAATATGTGTGTGTTAGAAAGAAAAACTAGAGAAGAGTTGGATTTGCAAGAAACAGATATGGGAGTAAGGAGAATGTATGTGCTAAGGGGAGAGATGTGTGACAAGTGTGTAAGAGAGAGAAGAGAGAGAGGAAGAAAGAGAAATCTTTAGTGTTGGTGGAAAGAAACACACGTGAGAGACGTATGTATGTGAAGAAGAGCCACGTGCATATTTGAACGTGCGCACTACGTGCATTTAAGGAAGCAGATGTGTTTGTAAGGCATACGTGTGTGCAGCACAAGCACAGACATATAAAGAGGACGTGTGTGTGAGTATGTGTGTGAGAAGGAGAGAAGACCGTGTGCGTGACTCTTTAGGATAATGCTGGTGAAAGAAAAAATATGCCCAGAAGCCATGTCTAATTGCCTTCTTGACCCCATGGCCTCCGCAAAGCCTGCTTACTGAATGAGCTCAGAGATTGACAGTGCCTTTGTAAGTCTGAGGTTGGCCACCACAATTTTTTAGTTTGGTCCTGTTTTTGTCAACAGTATTTTAAACTAGGTTGAGTCCCCTCATGTAAGAAAATTTCTTGAAATTCCTGTTTTCAAGTTTTAGTTCAAGTTCAATAAAGACAAAATAAGTAGGTCAGGTTCATTTCAGGAAGAAAAAGCTAATTATTTGTATTTGTGTGCTCGTATTTAAATCAATGAACTAGAAGCAGAGAGATGATTCATCAGACAGGAAAAAAATACACAACAAAAAATAAAACACATTCATTGAGTGTCATTTCTTATCTAATTCTTAATTTACAAGAGTCTTTCCATTTCTAGAATTTATTATAGATTTAAAAAATAGGATTCAGTGGTTTCCTCAAAGTCATTGTATCAATCAGCTGAGGCATGGGACATCTTCCGAAGAATTTTTCCCTAGCAGGAATCTCATATTCACTTCGATTCTTCTGGTGAATCAAATATTTTTGCCTTTATTAAAAGTGACTTCCTGGGGACTTCCCTGGCAGTCCAGTGGTTGGAAATTTGCCTTCCAGTTCAGGGGGCGTGGGTTTGAGCTCTGGTTATGGAGCTGGCCTCCCACATGTCTCATGGCCACAAAACCAGAAAACAAACAACAGAGACAAACAATATTGTAACTAATTCAGTGACTTTAAAAATGGTCCACATCCAAAAAAAATCTTTAAAACTGACTTCCTTTTTAATGTTGGTTTTCAAGGAAAGGAATGCATTTTTTGAATGACTTTCATATAATGGTGGTTAGGCAGACAAACTAATGGCCCGTGGGCCAAATCTTTTCCGCTATCTAGCTTTTTTGTGGGCAAGGGTATCTTTTTTTAAGTCCCATGAGGTAAGAATGGTCTTCACATTTTTTTAAAGATTATACTTTAAATGGTTGTATAAGTACTTATATAATCAAATAGTGTGAATTTTGCCTCTTGGCTGGCCTAAAGGCTAATATATTTCCTTTAACCCTTCAATAAAAGGTTTCCTGACCTTGTTCTGTAGAATTTTATTTGCTTGATAAAATTTAAGCTGTCAAAATGCACAGGAAAGAAAAGTAAGTGTAGTGATGATTCGTTTAGCAATTGTACTAAGTAATCTACACCATAGAATCATATTAGTTAAGATTAACACAGTTATTCTACACATGTTTTTACTGCAGTTGAAAAACAGTGCATTCCCTAGAAACACAAATGCAGTTGAGAATGTCCATTGCAGCCTTATTTCTTTTCTTTCGTGTGTGTGTGTGTGTGTGTGTGGTCATGTGGTATGTGGCATCTTAGTTTATCAACCAGGGATTGAACCTGTGGCACCCTTCAGTAGAAGCATGGAGTCTTAACCACTGAACTGCCAGAAAAGTCTCACAACAATCTTATTTTTAATCATGAAAAACTGATCAACTCAAATATCAATCAACAGAAAAATGTCTATACAAGCCAAGCCAGTCATACAATGGAACACTATCCAGCAGTTAAAATGAAGAGCCTAGGGTTATATGTATGACGGGCTTCCTAGGTGGTGCAGGGGTCAAGAATCTGCCTGTCAAGTAGGTGTGGGTTTGATCCCTGGGTGGGGAAAATCCCCTGGAGGAGGGCATGGCAACCCACTCCAGTATTCTTGCCTGGGAAATCCCATGGACAGAAGCACCTGCTGGGCTACAGTGCACAGGGCTGCAGAGAGTTGGACACATCTTAGTGACTGAACAGCAACATTTGTAAGATGAGATGGCTCTTAAGCATAACATTGAGTGAAACAGCATAAAACCAACTGACTGGGTTACGTAACGAAATGCAGAACATAACACACAGAAAGCTGTAAAACTGGTAAAAAATGTTCTATTTTGACACATGTATATATAGTAGTAACATGAACACATGCATATGTAGTAATGGTATGAAAACATTGATGAGATATTTTAAAAACGGGTGCTACGGATGTCGGGAGAGAACCGGGATCAGGGAGGACTGTCCAGGGGCTTTAACTGTATTGTGATATTTATTTCTTAGGAGAAAATCTGAATTAAGTATGGCAAGAGGTTAGGGTTATCTGGTTCTCGGGCACACACGGAGGGGCTGACGAACTTACTCTCCCTAGTGTGCCTCTGAAATATTTTATAAGAGGAAAAGTGATGGCATTGGTGATGCAGAGGACAGGATATCTACTGAGATTAAGGCAGTATTTTTACCCAGAACCTGGAGTGCTGGCACTGGCTGGGGGCCGGACCCTCATTCCCTCCCTGAATGTAATGATTCAGCTCAGTGAACTGCGGCTGTCTTCCCCATCCTCAAGGACAGTTTCAGACTGGCCCAAGGCCACGGTGCCAGTCCAGGGGGTGAGTGCCCCTGAGGTTTCAGGGCGGTTCTTGGACGCTACCTCTGTGCCAGGCACGCAGGTTCCTGAAGTCACAGGGGCCCCTCTTTTGGCTTAAAAAGATAAAAGAAATCTGGAGTTTTATTCCTGTCCTTTGCTCATCCCTCGGGCTACATCAGCACCAGTCTCCCCGGAGAGGTCTGCAAAGATTTCTTGGAGGTTCGGGGGTTCCTTCCTTCCTTTCATTCATTCTACCCGACCCTGGGGCCAGGGAAGGTTCCACCCGCAAGTGCCTGGCATTTCAGAAGCTTTCTCTTCTGCTGGCCTCAGGCAGGTTCGCTGGTGAGAGCCTCCCATGCCCTGCTTTGAGCCGTTGGCAGAGAGAAGGGCGCGGGAAGCCGGTACCGCGGGCGCCCAGGACGGCGCCTCGGGCTCCCGACCGACGTGGCCCTTCGCCGGGCTCAGTCCGGGGGGCCGGGGTCCTTGGTGGGGAGTCTCTGGGAAGCCTGGGCTCCGCTCCTGCCTCCTCCCAGACTTGCCTGGTCGCCTCGCCACTGGGCGCCTTGGTCCCAAGCGACAAAACGATCTGTCTTCTCCTAGGGTCCTCCCAACGTCTGTCCAGGCTCTCGCCCCTACCCAGCCTCCGGGGACCGGAGGGGCTCCCAGCGTGGCCCGGCGGGACGGTGGGCGGTGAGCTGGGGGCGGAACGGGGAAGCTGCCGGGGGACTCCCCGGGGGAGATCGGAGAAGAAAGCCGGCAGAAAAAGCAGCAGTAGAGCCTATGAAATGAAGCCAAGCACTACTTCCTGTACTAAAGGAGATGTTCTTACGCAGTTAAAAGGACACCTGTTGTTGTTGTTAAGTCACATCCGATTCTTTGTGACTCCACAGTCTAGATGGAACTCTCCAGGTAAGAATACTGGAGTGGATTGTCATTTCCTTCTCTAGGAGATCTTCCCGACCCAGGGATCAAACCCATGTTTCCTGCATTAGCAAGCAGATTCTAATAACTGGGTATTTAATGAATATTAGGAAATTATTAATGAGTAAGGCAATGCCAAAGAATGCTCAAACTACCACACAATTGCACTCATCTCACATGCTCGTTAAGTAATGCTCAAAATTCTTCAAGCCNGGGCGGCGGGGGGTCAGGGGTCAGTCCCGGGCGCTGGCCGCGCTCCGCAGATCCGGGCTTTGCCGCGCGCCTCCCGGCCGGCCGAGCCCGGGAGCTGGGGAGTGAGCGCGCGGGCGGCTGGGCTGGCCCTCCGACGGCGGCGGGCGCACCGGAGTGGGGCCGCGGCGGCGCGAGGACAAAGGGCCGCGGTAAGAGCTTCAGCGCGCCGGCCCCGGGGCGAGGCGGGGTACCGTTCGCCGCCCAGAGCCCGGGGGAAGAGCCGGCGGGGGTACGGGTGGGTAGACCCTGTCTCTTATACACATCTAGATGTGTATAAGAGACAGGTATCAATCAGCTGAGGCATGGGACATCTTCCGAAGAATTTTTCCCTAGCAGGAATCTCATATTCACTTCGATTCTTCTGGTGAATNGTTCGCCGCCCAGAGCCCGGGGGAAGAGCCGGCGGGGGTACGGGTGGGTAGACCTGGGCACCTTCCCTGCTCCGATCGCCGGAAGGCTGCGGAAGTGTCGGGGTTCAGCCCCGAGGGCGCGTGGGGATGTGGGTGCGTGCGCGTGTGTGAGAGAGAGGGATCGGCCAGGGTTAGAGTTGGATGGACTTGGAGCGCGCGCTGAGCGCGTGGCACAAGGTCCCCGCTCGGTAGGTGAGAGCTGATAAAAATGACACTGATGGTGGTGCTCACTATTTTGAGGGTGTGCACGCGTGCATGCATGTGTGTCCACGCCTCTGTGTTTGGAGAAGCTGGAGCCGGAGGTGGCGGCTCTAACTTCCTGGCCGCGGCAGAAAAGGGGGCTTCTTTCCAAAACCGCCCTGGGACCTTCCTGGAGGGGCTCCGACCCTTGGAAAGACTGGTTCCGAAGAGGCGAGCGCTTAGTCTCTGGATCCCAGTTTGAGGTCTTGGGAACAAAGACTGCTTCCCTGAAGTCCAAGAAGGTATGTGTGTGTGTGTGTGTGGCCGCCAAGGCGCCAGGCAGGGTGGAGGCGATGGTCATTCATGGAGAAGGATGTTGGGCCATTTTGCTGTCAAAGCCTCTTTTGATCCCTGGTCTTGAAGACCAGCAAAAAAGAACTACTTAATTTGTGTACTGAAGCTTTGTTTAATAAACTTTGCTTATAGAGGTAAGTGTTACTCAGGACTTGGAAGATTTCTTTAGTATATCTTTTTTTAAACTATGTGCAAATTTGATTTGTTAAAAACTTGTATTCCTAGTGAGAGCATTTTAACACTGCTGTGTTAGATCTGGGGGAAGGGTAGAGGTCTGGGAGGGTTCTGACCTTCATCTGACATAAACCAGTTGTTTTAATGTCACCTGGTTTGCAGCATTTTGTAGGAGAACATTATTGGAAGTTTTAAAGGCCAGTTAGACTTCTACCCCTGACTTAGAATGTCTTAAATCTCTGGGCAGATTTGAAGAATTCCTTATATCCAATCTGTTTCTTCTAGAGCACTGTTTTGGGTTTGCTCAGAAAAGTTTGTTTCTAGGAACTGAAAACCAAATAAAAAATGTGAGACAATTAAATGAAACATAGGTGAGGAGCTGTTTCTAGGAGACTTTTCATACTGAAATCTGGTTGATTTAAAGTTTGCATTTGTGGTCTGTGACATTTTCCATCCCCCACAGCAGTGGATGAGGTGGGCTGCTGTTCATTCTGGAACAAGTTTTTTTTTGGTTGTTTTTTTAAAGGAAGTGTAGTTGATTTACAATATTATGTAAGTTTCAGGTGTACAATATAGTGCTTAATAATTTTAAAGGTTATACTCCATTTATAGTCATTATAAAGTATTGAGTATATTACCTGTATTGGACAATATATCCTTGTAAGAGGATATACCTAGGAGTTTGTACCTCTTCATCCCCTGCACTTCACCCGTCCCTCATCACTCTCCTCGCTGAACCACTAGCTTGTTCTCAGTATCTGTGAAGCTGCTTCTTGTTTGTTATATTCACTAGTTGTATTTTTTAGAGTTCACATATAAGTGATGTCATACAGTATTTGTCTTTGACTTATTTCACTAGCGTAATACCCTCCAGGCCCTTCCATGTCACTGCCAATGGCAATATTTCATTCTTTTTATGGCTGAGTAATGCTCTACATCTTCTGTATCTGTTCATCTATTGACAGACACTTAGGTTGCTTCCATGTCTTGGCTTTTGTAAATAATGCTGCTATGAACATTGGGTACATGTAGCTTTTAGAATTAGTGTTTTTTGGAAGAAGTATTCTTTAAAGGGAAAGAAGTAAGTTCAGGTTGAAATTGAAATTCTATTCTAGCCTTTTTTGTTATTGCTTAACAAATGGCTTATCTGTGGTTTAAGTTGTTTTTAGCTAATGAAACGAGCCACTTGCACCAATGCCTCTAATCTTTTACTGGGTGGGTAATTTGAAGCTACACTTTAATATCTGTATTTTTGCCTTGCCATTTTTAATAGGAGAGTTTATAATCTAGAGTCTATCTAAAGATTTCTATGCCTAGTAGGAAGTTGATTACCTGTTCATTTAGTAAGCAATTGGTTGAACTTTTATGGTATTGCAGATGTTCGGTGTACTCCTACCATTTTAATTGACATTAGAAAGACCCATTTTAAGAAAATTGTGTCTAGTTTGTGGATTCAAAATTTGAACTAGTTGGCAATTCCAGAATGTTCAGAGGTAATCTCAAATGAGAGCTAATTAGTGATGAAAAGATTCAGAATGAAAAGAAGACAGAGTATAATTTAAAGAGAGAGGCAGGATCCCCGCACCCTGCTCCGTGCCCAAGCATAGTCCTCACGATTGAATGGGACCAGGATATTTAAGCAAAGAATGTGGTATGGATGCTTCATGTTTTAAGCGGGGAAAGGGGGCTTGCTTTCAATAACCCGCATTTCCCTGTCTAGCATGCTTCAGTGGTTCTGTCCTGTTTCCCCTAGGAAGCCTCTAGGGCTTTTGTGGGGGTAACTGACTATTAGGGCTGACTGAGGGTAATGCATAGAACCTTGGCCTGGCCATTCCAGAGAGTCCATGGACTTTGAAACCCTTCAAAAGATTCCGGTTAATCTTTGCAGTTTGTTCACTGCTTAATCGGCACACTTATCTTTTAGGTTCAGTTTCTGAGTATACAGCTAAATTATAGTACTTTAGCTAATTACCCTTTAAAAAAACAGTACAGTGAGGAAGACTATTGTAGAAGTTATATTTGTGACGTAAAATTGAAAAACCTGCAGAAGAGTTAAAAAAAAGAAGAAAGTCGGAAATCTACTATCTAGATATAATTACTGCTAATTCTTTGGTGTGTTTTTTCTGGTCTTAAAATTAAGTTCTGTGTGCTTCTGAACATTGGCCAAGATTATTTATATATATTTATCCACATAGGAGAATATGAAATTGTAATTTAAAACAATATCAATGAAATAATACGTGTAATCCATGCCATTTTGTCATTATGATGAATATGACTTCCCTGGTGGCTCGGCTGGTAAAGCATCTGCCTGCAATGCGGGAGAACTGGGTTCAGTCCCTGGATCAGGAAGATCCCCTGGAGGAGGAAATGGCAACCCACTCCAATATTCTTGCCTGGAGAATGCCATGGACAGAGGAACCTGGTGGCTATAGTCCATGGGGTCACAAAGAGTTGGACATGACTGAGTGACTAACACTTTCACTTTTCATTATGAATATACTTATTATTTCATTGATATTGTCATTTTAAATTACAATTTTGTATTCTTTTGTGTGGATAAATTGTATATTGTCTAGTAGACTCTTGGGCTTTTCCTTTTATTTGTGCTTTTGATGTTCTTTCCATCTTGATAAAACATAATTGATTGATGGTAATATATATTTCTGAAACTTTACTGCCTGTGTGTGTGTGTGTGTGTGTGTGTGTGCACGCGCGCAACAACCTGTGCACATGCTCTGTTGGATCCTTAGAAAATGGCAATAAAGTTTAACTTCAAGGATATATAGTGGGAAAGGATGCAGTTTTGCCTTTAGTCTTCTCACTCTCTTACTCCTTCTTAGTTATCTTTATGCCATTTATTTGTCTCTGTAGCACAATAATTTGCATTTTTTTTACCCTACTAAATTATGGACATGAGGATAGCAATTTGTATCTTCGTTTTGTTTGACTCCCTCTAGTGGTCAGCCAAGGCCTGGCATGTCACAGATATTCAAAATAGCCTTTTCAGTTCAGTTTAGTTCAGTTCAGTCGCTCAGTCGTGTCCAACTCTTTGTGACCCCATGAATTGCAGCACGCCAGGCCTCCCTGTTCATCACCATCTCTCGGAGTTCACTTAGACTCATGTCCATCGAGTCCGTGATGCCATCCAGCCATCTCATCCTCGATCATCCCCTTCTCCTCCTGCCCCAATCCCTCCCAGCATCAGAGTCGTTTCCAATGAATCAACTCTTCACAGGAGGTGGCCAAAGTACTGGAGTTTCATCTTTAGCATTATTCCTTCCAAAGAAATCCCTGGGTTGATCTCCTTCGAAATGGACTGGTTGGATCTCCTTGCAGTCCAAGGGACTCTCAAGAGTCTTCTTTGGGGGGAGTATATTTCAGGGCCTTTGTGGGAACCCAAGTCCTCTTAAAGATGTGCAATGACAAATCTTGATCCAACTGACTCCTGTGACCTTTTTATTGTGGAAAAACTTCACATGTCTATGAAAGTAGAAATGTTGTCTAATGAACTTCTGTGTGATCTCACCCAGTTCTACAATTGTGAACACTTTGTCAATTTTGTTTTTTCTGTCTCCTCCCTCCCCACACTGCAACCTTCCTGAATTACCTTGAAGTAAATCCAAGACATTACAGGATTTCATACCTCAGTTCTCCAGTTGTAGTTGCTGGACCAGCAGCTTTGGCATCACCAGAGAATGTGTACAAAATGCAGATTCTCAGGCTCCACACTCAGCACTACTCAGAAGGTCTGGGAAGGGGGAGATTGGCCAGCAATCTGAGGGTTAGCAAGCCTTCCTTCCAGATGATTCTGATGAATAGCCATGCTTGAGAACCACAGATCTATGAAGGTAGCCAAGAGATCTATTATATAAGCTCTAAAAACCAGAAACAAATACTGCCCCTCCCCCACGCACACACAGAAGCAAAAACCTGCTGGAAATTGTGCATTTACCCATCACTGAGTTTGATAACTCAGTCCTATGTCATTTTCTCCCCTTTGTGCAGAGTGATCTTAACTGTGGGGTGACTGAGATCTTTTGTTGATCAGGAACTCCGACTGATAGTTATAGTTCTTGACTCGAAAAGATTTGGAAAGGAAATTATCAGATAAAATCTTTCTGAACTGAGGTATATGTAGGCAATTTCATTTAAAAAAATAAGAAAAGGTTGAAAACCACTTTGTGGGACATACCAGATTTGCAATTCCATATTCCTTTGTTCGATGTCTTTTCTTCCCCGTGGCACATGGTAAGTGCTGTGAAGGTTCAAGTCTGCCTTGCTCACCATCTTGCTCTAGCACCCAGCACCCAGTACCCAGCACAATGGCTGGCCCACAGAATGTGCTCAGTAAATATTTGAGGAATGAATGAGCTTTGTTCTTTAGGGAACTTACAGAACTCTGCACAGAGCCAAGCCTAATACTGGTAGAAACAATTGGAGAACTATTAAGGGTTCTATTTTGAGGTCTTGACTACAGTGTAGGAGGAGAATTTGAGCCAAAAGGTCAGTTAGTTTTGAATCTGTCAAATGAAAGTATTTATTATGTTCTTAGCAATGTCTTCTGGAGAGATGTATGGAGGGCAACACAGAGAAGAGTAAAACAAGGAGCTCATGCATATAAGAGTATCTCATTGGTTGGTAACTACATTGCATTCCACTGCTTTCAGGCACAAGAATTAGCTGAATAATATTAAATAATAATCATTATAGCCACTACAATCCTTGGGCACCTACCAGGTAAAAAGTACTTTAAGGAAATTACCTAAATATCTGTTCCTTGATATGAACTAATTGGTACATTTTGAAATTTTGTATTTTAACAAAATAAATTAAAAACTCATTGATGTCTTCATTTGTAAAAATTAAAAACAAGGTTAGAAAGTTGTTTCCAAAAATTTTAAATCTGTCGGCATTGGTGGTCTGTAAAGGCAACAGGTGTTTCAGCAAGAAAATCCCATCAGTTATTTAACTCATAGGTTTTCCTGGTGACTCAGTGGTAAAGAACCCACCTGCCAATGCAGGAAACATGAGTTTGATCCCTGGGTTGGGAAGATCTCCTAGAGAAGGAAATGGCAACCCACTCCAGTATTCTTGCTTGGGAAATCCCATGGACAGAGGAGCCTGGTAGGCTACAGTCCATGGGGTCGCAGAAGAGTAGGAGATGACTTAGCAAATAAATGACAACAACAACATTTAATATATAAATATTTATTGAGTTGATATTTTGTGCCCAGTACTGGTCTAAGTGCTGAAGATACAGTAGTGAACAGAAGAGGCAATTCCTGCCCTGATGTAATGTACATTTCAGCGGTAAGACTGGCAGTGAACCTCTGTGCTGTGATTTTCATAGAAAATATGGTAAAGGTACTGTTATCTAAGATCACGAGGTGGCCACATATAAGCTGTAATATGTTGCAATCCATGGAGACTAGGTGGAGAGGTGTGGGCATTCTACCAGCCTTTGAGGTGTGGGATGCCCATTCTTTCTTCATGATGCATTTCCTGCTGTATGTGGCGGGTGCCAGGGTCAATGCATTACCAAGGCTTAAAGTACTTATGATTTTTAAAGTAAGAGATACATAATAGTAAATATCCACTATTTCTTGCTTGCACTGCCCTGTAATAGCTTGGGCTGTCATAACAAAATATAAACTGAGTAGCTTAAGCAGCAGAAATTTATCTCTCACAATGCTGGTGGCTAGAAATTCAAGATCAAAATTCTGCTTGATTCGGTTTCTGGTAAAAACTTTTTTCCTGGCTTGCAGGTGGCCAACTTCTTGCTGTATTCTCACATGGTCGTTCCTTCCCTCCTCTTCGAGGGTGGAGAGAGCATCCTCTGTTGTCTTTTTCTAATAAGGACACTAACCCTATTGATCAGGGCCCCACCGTTGTGACCTCACTTCACCTTAATTACCTCCTTTTAAGCTCTTTCTTCAAATTCAGCCACACTCAGAGACAGGGCTTTCATATGTGAATTTTAGGGGGACACAAGTCTAGGACACACTCCAAAGATTGCCCCCTCAGGTGAGCTCGGTTTTGGAGCTTGCAGCTTTAGGGTTGGTTTGCAATTGCACACAGGGTCTCCCAGCACTGGTTTGGAGGGCTTAGAGGAGGAGTGGGACTCTTATTCTGTAGCAGGTGGGGTAGGAACACATAGAGATGACTCTATTGCTGTAAGTGATTTTTTTTTGTGCTTGGCACAGACTGAGTGTGTATATCTGTGTGCAGCCCAGGGCCGGGTACTTACCTGTAGATGTCTGTGGGTTTTTGGTAGGTAGTTTTGGACTGGAAACAGCACACAAAAATTGCTAAGTCCTTCAGAAAGCAAGCATTCTTGGACTGGAAACATCTGACAAATTCCCTGCCACACTAATAAGATTTCCCTCCGTTATTCATACATTTCTTAAAGGTACTGGTTTATTTTAATGCTGAAGGCACACATATAGACTATCTTTTATGAAGGGTTCTGATTGATGGTCTCTGCTTCTGGCCTGAGAAATGATTCTGTGCCTCTGCTTCCCACTTGACATTCTTGTCTTCTGTTAGACTTGAATGTGACTCAGTTTAGGAGTAACATATCAGGAGACCCATCTGAGCCTTCAATTTAGTAGGACTTCTTTGCTCTGTAGAATCTATTGTTTCTATGTTTTAGATTGAGAAGCTACTACAAAACTGGTCAGTTGCAAAAGTGGGACCAGGTCCTCAAACTCTATCTCCTAGGTGGTGAGGGGTGATCTCCGTGCGTTTCTGCCCATTTCTCTTCACCCACATTCACTCTGAAAGTGATTCTGCAGATGGTCATCCTGTTGCATTTCTTTTGCAGTTTTGACACCCAAAGGCGATCCTGTGTATCAGGGATTAGAAACAAGAAAATGGAAGCCCAGAGGGTGACCCTGGGAACGGATTCAAGTAGCTGATTCTGGCACATCTCATAAAATTTAAAACTTAAATACCTTGTAGTTACTCAAAGATATTAAGATAACAGAAACAGGGTCCAGCAAAGTTAGTCACTCTCATTCTGTGCTCCGTTGAGTTTGGTTGTATTACCACATTGTAAGAGTTTCACAAGAGTTTTATGTGGCTCTTCTAGCCGGGTTCTGGGTTGGGTTGATAGTGCCCATGAGGCGTAGTATTGTCATTCTCATTTTATATGTGGGAAAACCAAGTCCAGAAACTTGGTTCAGGAACTTGATCCAGGTCATATAGAGATAAGATTCTGTGCCAAGATTTGATACACATCTATCTGACCACAAAACTATACAACTGTGAAGCCAGATCTTAGCACCAAAAGAAGGGAAATGTTTTGTTCATTCTGTCATCTGTTTCAAGTTAATTTCCACTTGGACTTTTTTCATTTGTCTATCATTCAGTCTCCCCTTCTTGGCCCTGGGGCTGGTCAGAGGAACACCCATATTTCAGGATAAACATTCTGCCTTTTTCCTTTCTAGCATCTCCCTTGTTTCTTTCTGAGAACTTGCATTTTTTTCATAGGCTTTTGTGGGGGTCCCCCCAAAATCTTTATTTGGCCTTTTCTTTTACTAAGATTTTTGTTGGTTTTGTCTAGTGAATTAGGCATTAGGATTTCTGTAGCTTCCATAAACCATAATGGAAAAGAAATGAAAAAGAATGTGTAGATGTATAACTGAGTCACCTTGCTATACAGCAGAAATTAACACTGTTAATCAAGTACACTTGAATAAAATACATGTAAAAACATAACTCATTCCTTTTTATTAGTGAGTTGTACTCCAAGCTCTGAACATAACCACAGTGTATCCGTTAAAGGATATCCAAATTGTTTCTGGTTTGGGGCTATTATGAGTAAAGCTGGTATTGACATTTGTGCACAAGGTTTTGTGTAAACCTAAGTTTTCGTTTCTGTGGGACAAATCTTCAAGAGTGCAATGACTGGTTCTTATGCTAGTTACAGGTTTAACTTTATAAGAAACTGCACAACAGTTTTCTAGACTAGCTATACAATTTCCCACCAGCAATGTGTAAATATCCAGTTTCTCTGTACCCTTGGCAACACTTGGTATTGTCACTTTTTAATTGTAGACATCTGATGGTTGTGTTGTGATATCTTATTATGGGTTTAATTTGTATTTTCCTATTGGCTAATGATGCTGAACATATTTTCATGACTTACATGCTTTCTATTTATTCTCTTTGGTAAAATGTCTCTTTATGTCTGTTGCCCATTTCCTAACTGGATTTTTAAAACTTTTCAGTTAGGGAGTTAAAAAATGTGACAGGTGCTAGTCTTTTGTTGGATATGTGGTTTGTAAATACTTTCTTCCATTCTGTAGCTTATCTTTTAATTTTCTCAACAGGATCTTTTGCAAAACAAAAACTTTTAAATTTTGATGAAGTCCAGTGAATCAACTTATCATTTTAAGGGTTGTGCTTTTAGTTTATATAAATATTAATAAATATAAAATAAATAAATATAAACTTTTTGCCTAGACCTGGATCATGAGGATTTTAAACTGTTTTCTTGCCTTTTTTTTCACTATAAGTTTTATAGTTTTGTTTTATGTGTAGGTCTGTGATCCAATCTGAGCTGATTTTGGTATAGAAATTAAAGTTTAGGTTAAGATTCACTTCTTTGCCTCTGATATCTAATTATGCCAGTGCCACTCGTTGAAAAGGCTGTCTTCCATTGAATTGCTTTTGCATTAATTTCTTTTCAGAATTGGTGCTTTTTATTATCAAGGCAAATATATTGGGCCACGTAAGTGCCTACGGTTTGTTCAGTAAATTTGAGATGCTCCTGTCGCTAATTACAGTCAGGAGATCGATAAGGAGGGTGCAGCTTAGGGACCCTGGGAGTCAGGACCTGATGGCAGCTGGGGGGAATAAGAGTCCGGCTGGGGAACTCTGGGTGGGACACTGAGTTCCTCTGAAATTTTGTTGCTGCCGTGCAGCTGGGCAGCTTCCTCTTCCAGGCAGGGGTGGTGACACTGGGTGTTCTGGGTCAGGCTGGGGCAGGCTGACCTGCGGGTGGAGTTGACCTTCTGGAAGGCTTGGGCATGACCGGGTTAGGTTCCCACTTCGTCTCTTCCGTCAGTCACAGCCCTGCTCGAGCTCCGGTGATCTCAGCTGTCCGCTCCTGTGAGGTCTCCCCCACCCAATCCCCGTGATGTGTGACCTCCAGCAGCTGTTTCAAAACTCGTGTCCAGAACACACAGAACTCCAGAGCAATCTTGTTTGGGCTTACATGGAAAAAAACTCTGATTATTTTTAAATGTTTTCATAGTACACACGTCTTCATTGGAGAAAGAGTAGAAAGCACAGTTCAATAAAATGTATCTGTACTCTCCATACCCTAAGGTATGTAAACCCCAGATTCTTAATTTTGGAAGAAAGTTTTTTGTTTTTGCTTGTTTCTTTCACCAGCTGGACCATCAAGACACAAAGCTGGTTTGGGAAAAAAAATGGAAAGAAACAAAGAAAGTGTCTTCTCTTGGGTTGAATGTGGAGAGAGGTTCTGACACTGCAGGTCACACTGCCGATGAGGCCCATGTGTAGGGGAGCAGAGGTCAGCCCTGGGAAACACAGCCGCTCCGGAGGGTGGGAGACCCCGAGGCCGGTGGGGCCAGTGCTGCCGGAGCATTCTTTTGTTTCCCCTGCTCAGCTGTCCAAGATCCTGGCTGCGGACATCAAAGACAGGGCTAAACACTGTTATCTGGCCCTGTCATCTGCCCTGACTCTGGAAGGGTCCTTCCCACAGGGAGTCCTGCAGAGCAGAGCCCGTGGCTTCTATCCCACCATTAATTCCAGGCAAGAGCGGATCAATAGTATTTGCATTAGCCACATACACACCTCCCCACTCTGTTTTGTTCTGAGAAAAATTTATTTATTTACTTTACCCGATTAAAAGATGATGCATTTTATTCACATTTCAAACGTTACTGGTGTTAATTGCTAGAAACTTATTAAACAAAAATGCGAAACCTAAACACGATAGTTCCTCTACCTAGACACAGACATTATTCATGTTTTGGAAAGTTCCTCTTGTCTTTTTCATGTTTATATGCAATAGGAATTTAATAAAAGTTGCTATCATCCTGTGACTACAATTTCCCTGTAAGTGTGGTTAGGGTTTGTCAACCATGTCATTGCTGTAAACATTCAACTGCCCAAAATTTGTATCTGCAGAGAATTTGATCACATCTGCAGAGTATGTAAATCACTTTTACATAATTTCTTTACACTTCAGAACTGTTGCTTAAAAGAAAGATCAGGTTGGGATTGTTGCCTTTTCTGCTTAGCAAACAGTTCTGATTGTAGAAACTAAAAGGTTGTATTTAAAATTACCTGCTTTCTCTCATGGGAACTTCCTAAGTAGATTGTTACTGTTAGTTAAAATGGTTCTGGGAGCTTGAAATAAGGGAACCACTGAGACTGACTCAGTTTTGCTGAGCAAATAATGGGTACTTGACATCTTTACAGCAGGGGATGGATCCTGGTCACCTCTGTGGGGGAAGGAGGATGAGGGGCCAGTAGGTCGGTCACCAACCTATTTTTCTAGGCCAACTTTTGGCTAAGAAACACTGAGAGAAAGGGTAGGGAGTCCTGGCAGGCTAGTTTGATTTCAGTGTTAGCCTAAGATGTAAGAAATGTTAACAGATCATGAGATACCGTTTTACTCCACCTTATCGTCTGTGATGTGACTTGGCCGTGATGCAGGGCTCAGGTTTGCGGTTCCATCTTGAGTCACACGCTGTGCCAGGCTCTGTCTTTGCCCTCACCACCCTGCTTGTCACGGGCACCCGCGGGATCCCAGTGAAGTGCTGCAGCCTCCTGGCCAATGATCACGTACAGCCCCATTAATTCAGTGGCGTGCCCTAAGACTCTGCAGTTTATTCACTTCAGTCCTAAGCTCTTTTGAGTAAATTGCCATCTTAGTTGGGATATGAGAGGCAAGAGTGTGTGACTGAGAGGGGAAAGTCTTACTTCCACAGTGGGATTCTTTCCAGAATGGGATGTGAAGTATTGTAGGCAGGTCTCCTAAGTTGCTGTAACCCAGTTCATTACTAAGGGAAAGTGCTTTTAGATCCTATATTATACTGTACTTTTACTAAAGGAAAAGATAATTTTGAGTTGTGTCCAACTACAAACACCTGTGAAGTACCTGATTCCTGTCAGGTGTGCTTTCTTGTTTTCAGGAATCAGACTGTTAAAGTTCCCTTTTTATTTATGTTTGGGCAGAACTGATTTTTTTTAAAAAAATTAGAGCCTGACTTCCCTCTCAAGTTTATAGAACCAGGACAACTTGGCGCCTTGCTCCATTCATCTGTATGTTCCTTTATTAGTTTATCTGAATAAAGGCAATGATGACAAATAGGATGAAAACACTTACTGGCCACAAACATTTTATCAGGTTCTTTGTCTGGGCCTCCATCTACATGATGCATTGTTTCATCTGTAGCACTTTGTATAATGAAGGCTCATAGGGGGTTGAAGGAATGTAAAATTGGATGCCTTTAATGAGCCCACAGAGGTTAAGTTTTATTGTCTCCATTTCACGACTCAGGAACAGAGGCTGAGAAAGCTTCACAGACAGAGTCATGCTGCTGGAAAGGGTCTACTGGGATTCAAGTTGAAGTCTATGCAACCTCAAGGCTGTGTTGGTGCCACTGGGTTGTCTAGCTTCCAGAGTGGGGTGCAGCCCTCACAGACAGAGCTGGAAAAGGAGGGGTGGCAGCGCTGACTGACCCGAGAGATCTCCAGAGAATGGAGAGGCCACGTGGGCGTGGGGGTCTCATCTCGGCCCCCAGCTTCGATAGAGATTTCATGCATGCCTTAGGTCACAGGTGACCTCCCCAGTTGAGACACTTCGGTAGTTTTGACATTTTGTTGTTAGGTCGCTAAGCTGTGTCTGACTGCGACTCCATGGACTGCAGCAAGACAGGCTTCCCTGTCCTCTGCTATCTCCCAGAGCTTGCTCAAACTCATGTCCTTTGGATCAGTGATGCCATCCAACCATCTCATCCTCTGCTGCCTGCTTCTCCTTTTGCCTTCAATCTTTCTTAGCATCAGAGTCTTTTCCAATGAGTCAGTTCTTCGCATCAGGGGGCCAAAATATTGGAGTTTCAGCTTCAGCATCAGTCCTTCCAGTGAATATTCAGGACTGATTTCCTTTAAGATTGACTAGAAGATATCATTTACTCTTTTATTGGTTTCCTCAGAAATTCTCTGAGGAACTTCTGTGGGGAAAAAGAATAAAAAAGGGGCTGCTTCCTAACCCCAGTAATTCCTGATGTGGTAGAAAAAAATCAGTCCCATGAGCCAGAAAAGTTTCAGATAGCAGCAGCTGCCACTTCTCATCTTAAAATTACCTTTAGATGTTGATCTATTTCAGCAGAATGACAGTATTTCCTTCCAACTTTTAATTTTTATATGAGTCTTTTTTCAGTGATAACGCAAGAACATTTCCAAGTCTCTATATTATCTATGATGAGTTTAGACAAAAGCACACATACATAAAAATCACAATCAATAATAGACACAGAACCAGAATATTGATTTTTGTCCTTGAGGAAATCCAATAATAACAGATCAATTCATTATAACAAACGGTGAAGGTGATTCCCCTTATTTGGAAGCAGACATTGGAAGGAAAGCAGTAGGAAGTATGCTACTTGGTTGTCGTTTTAGTTGCTAAGTTGTGTCTGATTTTTTTCAACCCCAGGGATTGTATCCCACTGGGCTCCTCTGTCCCTGGGATTTCCCAGGCAATAATACTGGACTGGGTTGCCATTTCCTCCTCTAAGGGACCTTCCTGACGCAGGGACTGAACCTAGATCTCCTTCATTGCTGGTGGATTCTTTACCATAACTGTTAAGTTGGGGGGAAATGATAGTGTGTAGTGTTGGCAAGCTTCAGTGTGCAGGGGGCAGAGAGAGCATTTGCAGTTCTGCAGTGAAGTGACAGACTGGCATTGAAGCTGCTGTGTTTGTTTATTGCTACAGTAATTATGTATTGAGCACAAGTTGTGTGTCAGGCACCAGGGAAAGACTGTTGAAGCCAACCCCCACCCCCACCCCGGCTTTGGTGTACAAGTCTGTTCAGCCAAGTGGGGGAGACAGACTTTATCACACCATCCCTGAATGAATGGGGAAGGAAGCAATCAGTTAGGAAGAGAGCTCTGGAGAGCAGAGACCAAAGAAACGTGACCTAGACTGGGACTTGATCTGAAGATGACTTGGTGGTCACTGCGGGGCTGGCCAGGGGGTCTGTGGGGGAGGAGTGGTGTGGGGAGGGTCTGTCCTGACCCAGGCAGCAGTGTGAAGGAAGGCTTGGCCGTGTGGCGCGTGCCTGCGATAGCAGGGGCAGTGGATGTCTGATGTGCAGCTTACTGAACAGGTGGGAGACTGCACAGCCAACCTTTAGGGGCCTGTTAACGATGAGAGAGCTTAACCACAGAGCGATAGGAAACTACTTCCCAGGCCTAAGAGGGTAGGGTGGGACCGAGCTGGCTGTATAAGCGGGTGGTTAATAAACCAAAGAGCCAGGGGGGGAACCGGCCAGGCTGCATGTAGACAGTTTCTCTGGGGACTGAGCCTGTTTTAAGGGCCTAAGGGACACCAGACACACTTTCTCATCAGTAAGGCCAGTGATGACAGCCCCTCCAGCCTGTGAATCTATGCTTCTCTTCCCATGATTGATGATAGGCCATTCTGCACATCTTCCCCAGGTCCGTGGTGTTTTGTTAATTAGGTTATGAGAAACCGACTATGGCAAATGGAGACCATGAGGGCGTTGGACGGTGTATTTACTATTTTTCCATTAGACCAGATAGATGCCTTTCCAATTAGTTCAGAACTGGTGGGGCCTTCCCCTCAGTTCAGTTCACTTCAGTTGCTCAGTCGTGTCCGACTCTTTGCGACCCCATGGACTGCAGCACGCCGGGCCTCCCTGTCCATCACCAGCTTCTGGAGTTTACTCAGACTCATGTCCACTGTGTCAGTGATGCCATCCAACCATCTCATCCTCTGTTGACCCCTTCTCCTCCTGCCTTCAATCTTTCCCAGCATCAGGGTCTTTCCAAATGAGTCAGCTCTTCACATCAGATGGCCAAAGTACTGGAGATTTGGCTTCAACATCAGTCTTACCAATGAACACTCAAGACTGATCTCCTTTGGGATGGACTAGTTGGATCTCCTTGCAGTCCAAGGGATTCACAAGAGTCTTCTCCAACACCAGGCCTTCCCCTAAGTAGACAGAAATAATCGCATGATCCTCCCTCTGTCTCATTCGTTCATTTATGAAAAGTTTCTTATGCTTAAATGTTGTGACCTGTCCTGAGGAGGAAAGAATGTGGCCTGGGGCTCACGGCTTGGTTTGTAGGAGAGGGGAGTAAACGTGCAAATATGGAATATGGGTGGAAATGTCTCAAAGAGCTTCATGGAGAAAGATCACTTGAGTTATTGCTTTAGAGAGATCACTTCATGGCAAATCGATGGGGAAACAAAAGGACGGACTTTATTTTCTTGGGCTTCAGAGTCACTGTGGACAGTGACTGCAGCCATGAAAAGACTGGCTCTTTGGAAGAAAAGCTATGACAAACCCAGACAGCATATTAAAAAGCAGAGACATCACTTTCCCAACAAAGGTCCGTCTAGTCAAAGCTGTGGTTTTTCCAATAGTCACGTGCAGATCTGAGAGTTGGACTATAAATAAGCCTGAGTGCCAAAGAATTGATGCTTTCGAATTGTGGTGCTGGAGAAGACTCTTGAGAGTCCCTTGGAGTGCAAGGAGATCAAACCAGTCAAGCCTAAAGGAAATCAACCCTGAATATTCACTGGAAAGACAGATGCTGAAGCTGAAACCCTGATATTTTGGCCACCTAATGCGAAGAGCCAAGTCAGTGGAAAAGACTCTGATGCTGGGAAAGATTGAGGACAGGAGGAGAAGTGGGTGGCAAAGGATGAGATGGTTGGATGGCATCACTGACTCAATGGATATGAATTTGAACAAACTCTGGGAGATGGTGAAGGACAGAGAAACCTGGCATGCTGCAGTCTATGGGGTTGCAAAGAGTTGGAAACCACTAACTGAACAATAGCAACAAAAATATTTCATATTGTATATATATGTATATATACATTTCAGATTCCTTTCCATTGTAGGTTATTACAAGATATTGAGTGTAATTCCCTGTGTTATAAGCTTTTGTCATTTATTTATTTTACAAATAGTTCAGTTCAGCTTAGTCGCTCAGTCGTGTCCAACTCTTTGCGACTATACACATATAGTAGTGTCTGTTAATCCCAAATTCCCAATTTATCCCCCCAGCCATTGTTTAAATGTAAAGTATTTATGTCACTTTATATGTCTTACATGAATCAGATATACTGATTTTGATACAAAATTTCACAATAATTAATAACTCATTTAATCAAGAAATTAAAATACATATGCCAGCTTTGCTGAGTGATGATATAACAAACATTGACATTTCCTCATGCTGAGTCCATAGTAATTCATAGTAGTGGTAGCAAAAGTGATTGTCTACTCTGTTCTAGGCACTAGATCAGGTGCCTTATATTTAATAACAAGAAATTATGACAGTGAGCATACCAACCATGTAAAGAAGTTGCCTAGAACTTGCAAATCTGTGAAATGGGTATCATTATTTCTGATCCAGGAGTCCCCAGGCGTGAAACTCCAAGACTCCATCCAGGCACTGGCCCAGTGCTTCTCAAAGTCCCTTCTGCCCTTTGAGGGCCAGGTTGAGCCACATGTCCAACCAAGCCTTTGGCTGTCCCCACTCGAGACTGGAGTCCTGAGACCACGGAGCTCGACTTGATGCTGTCATCACGCTGGCCTTGGAGTGGGTGGGAGAGTCTATTATTATCTCCTTTCTGGAATTATTCTAAGTGGGGATTCTGGCCCTTTAATTCTTCTCATTAACTCATCTGAAGGGCACTGTAGCCTGGAAAACACAAAACCATGTCTGAGACATGTTTCCAGAGGCTTCTTAGAGTTTCTAGGCCATTTTTCCAATAGTGGAGGCTTGTCCTCTTCGCCAGTAAAGGAGGGGTGTGGAGGGGGAGTGGAGGGAGAGAGAGGAAAAACAGGGGCAGGCTGTCCCCAGCCCTGTGTCCCAGGCCTGCTCTCCTGGTTCACTTTCCACCCCTAGTGCCTGCTTTTCCAGAGATTCGTGGAAGTTACCATTCCTGTTTCCTTTGGGATGGACAGCCCCACCCTTTATAGCCAGGGTTGGCCTTGCCCTCCCCCACCCCCCCTCCCCGCTCCCTCCAAGGGGATGTTTCCCAGAGTCTTTATTTTCCAACAAACAACGGGACCCCCACAGACGCCTCCACAGAGTGAGCTCTCTGGGTGTCGTCTCCCCCCTGTCCTTCACCTTGCCTGGGGAAGGCTTGTTTTCCTGTCCTTTCTGACATTTTTGCATGGCCCCTCCCACTTTTATGTGCCCGATTGAGAACACACAATCCTTCTGGGAGCAAACAGTCATTTTCTAGAGCAGTGTAGATTAAACCCTATTTAGAATGGGAGAAAACAAAACATCTTTTCAAAGCCAACACAAACTATAGAGATTTGGTTTCAATGCATGGAAGCCCATTTCTCTTCAAGACCTACACCACTTCATATCACCGTTTGTGGGGTTACACCCTCCACTAACCCTTGCTCAAATATTGCGCACCCAAAAGGCCCTTTGAAGTTGTCTTCTGTACCCAGAGACTCTGCCTGAAAGGTGAATCCAAACTTTTTCTCTTTATCTTTGATTTGCCAGAATTACCAGTCCAGAAGTTCCAGAGCCAAATCAGCTTTTTTGCCTTTTCAGTCTTTTATTATAGAAAAACGTAAGCATACACAAAAGAAACAAGCATATAGTCAGGTGGCTCAATGGTAAAGAACCCACCTGCCACTGCAGGAAACACAGGTTTGCTCCCTAGGTCAGGAAGATGTCCTTGAGTAAGAAATGGTAACCCACTCCAGTATTCTTGCCTGGAAAATTCCATGGACAAGGGTATAGTCCATGGGGCTGCAAAGAGTCAGGCAGGACTGATCATGAGCACATACTGTCTTTCCTCTGTGTCCATGGGTTCCAGATCCTAGGATACAACCAGCTGTGGATTGAAAATATTTGGGAAAAAAAAATTCCAGAAATTTCCCAAACGCAAAGCTTGAGTTTGCTGTTGTGATAACTATTTACATTGTATCAGGATTATAAATTCTCTAGAGGTGATTTAAAGTACTCAGGAGGATGTGTGTAGATTATGTGTAAATACTATGCCATTTTCTAAACAGGACTTGAACATCTGTGGATTTTGATATCTGGTGGGAGTCCTGGAACTAATCCCCTGTGAACACCAAGCAAGCACTGTATGTACTTCCCATATTAAAAAATTAGCAACACATGGATAATTTTGTTTTGTGTATTTCCCCAGTAGTTTTCCTTTCTCTGATGGATTATTTCAAAGCAAATTCCAGATGAACTGTTTCGTGCAAAAACACTTTTGTGTTTATCTCGAAAGGTATTATCTTTTCAAGAAAACATTGTCTCACCAAAATAAAAAAAATGAACAGTAATTTTATTTTATCCCAAATGTCCAGTTAGGGTTCTGTTTCCCCTAAAGTTTCATTGACAAGTTTTGCAGTTGATTTGTTTGTTGGAATGAGGATCCAAATGAGGTCCCTCTGCCATTTCTTTATCGAAACCACCAAGATGTCTTTGGCCTTTTGCATTTCCCTACTTTTTGGGATTTTTCTGGTTACATCACTTGGCTGATGTTTACTTTGTACCTTTGTTTCTGTGTAATCAGTAGACTGTTGGTTTGATAGGTTTGGCATCTTCCCAGCCCAGGATTCGAACTCAGGTCTCCTGTGTTGCAGGTGGATTCATTACCATCTGAGCCACCAAGGAAGCCCCTCTTTGGGAACAGAACCCGTTCCTAATTAAACAGCCCCCTTCTGCCTAAACCACACACCTCACAGATCCACTGAGTCTCCTGGATCAGTATCCTCAGCTCTAAGCTGGGATAATCACAATAGTCCTGTCTCTTAGGGTTGTTGTGCAGATTCAGTGAGACAGTACATCTGATGAAGACCTCCACAGACATCAAGGAGACTCTTCTCCCTGCCCATCGCTTTGGCATTTGTGTTCCTAGAAAAGCCGTCTTGCTTCGGTCCCATCACTCGCTCTCCCTCACCAGGGATCTTTAGCGTGCAGCTGGTGGAACTTCCATGGCTCAGGCACTGGAGTTACACCTGAAAACAGTGCCAGACAGAAGCTTTTTCCCCCCTAAGTTGAAGTGAAATTTATATAGCATAAAGTGGACCATCATCAAGTGAAAGAGTCAGTGCTTTCGGCACACTCACCATTCCGTTGCTTCCGGTACCACTAGCAACTCTGTCTTTAAATTCTTTTCTTTTCATTTTTTACAGTTTTGGGAGGCACACAAATGCTACATTCCTATGGATCAGAATTAAACTTTTCTGTTTTTTATGTTTGTTCTCCCTACTTTTGTTTTCTCCTTTGGGTGGCTGACCACGCCTTGCTTGGTAACCACATGGCAATAACAGTCTGGCCTTTCAGCCATACCCCCTTCCCTTTCCTCCCCGTGGACTCCTGTGGAAGAACTTGTTTCTTAGAACCGTCCTTCAGTTAAGTAGAACTGGAAGACAGAAGTGATCATTCTGATGGGGCTGAAGTGGAAAATTGCTTTTTTTGTGCGGCATGTGGGATCTTAGTTTCCTGATCAGGGATTGAACCCATACCCCCTGCAGTAAAAACACAGAATCTCAATCACTGGGCTGCCAGGGAAGTCCCATTAAGTGGAAATTTTTAAAAAAAATCAAAGAAGCAGCTCTTCCTATAAATAAAATTAATTCACTCAATAACTTTTTATTGAGTGCTTACTATGTGCTAAACCCTGGGTATTTGTCCTGCATTAAACAGATGGAACTCTGCCAGGATTTTCTTTTCTTTTTTTTCATTTCTGGACATTTTTAATTACACAAAAGATGATCTTATATGATAGCTATTGGAAAATTCCAGATTAAAAAGGCAATGTGTAATATGGTACTGAGTTTGCAAAGAAATCACATATATACACATACATGTTAATGCAAACACATACATGCGTGTTTGCAAGTAAAAAAGACAGTAGAAGTACATTAAAATAATAATAGTTATTTCTGACAGGATAACAGGTGATTTATATTTAGTGTTTTTGCTGTATTTTTCTGTATTTTTTATATGTTTAGAAATGAGTACAAGCTATTAAGAAAAATGCATGCAAATAACAAATAGCCTAAAATATTTTTTCCCTCTAGATACCTTTTAAAAGAAGTGTTTTACAGGCTTAAGTCTTACTATCTTGAGAGCTTCTGAGAACTTTTATTTACTTAAAAAAAATTGGGTTATTTATTTTAATTGGAGGCTAATTACAATGTTGTGGTGGTTTTTGCCATACACTGACATGAATCAGCCATGGGGGTACATGTAGCCCCCTGTCCCAAACCCCCCTTCCACCTCCCTCCCTATCCCTTCCCTCTGGGTCATCCCAGTGCACTGTCTGCCAGGATTTTCTTGGCGATGCCAGGGCGTGGGAGATTGCTTGTATCCCAAAGCTTTAGAATGAAATTAGTCTTGAGCCAAGGGCCAAGGATTGTAGAAGAGCCCCTTGTTGTGATGGAAGGTGCAGTGAGGTGATTTGATAACCTGCTTTGGGATTGTCTGTCCCATCAGCTGTGAGTATCCACATGGAGCTCCTTTCCCTCGTGATGAGTGACCTGACTGAGACTGGACCTGAAGGGTCCTCTTGAGAACAGAATGAAAGAAATGCCTCTTCCCAACAACTCGGAGACATTTTGCGCAGTTCAAGCTAGTTTTATGTTTTACTTGAGTGAATACGGTGTAAGATTTATACCCAAAGATAATTGGGTCAAAATGGCCCTCCCTCAGTTGCTGGAGCCGCTTGGGTAAAGGCACCCAGGGACTGTGGTTCTTTTCTCAACCATCTGCCTGGGGACAGACTTTTTGATGAAGTCAGAGCATCTCTGTTCTTGAGCTAAAAGGAGAAGTTTAAAATTAATAGGCTTAATTGGACCTGATTGTTTTCCTGTTTGTTGTTCACAAACAGGACTGTGTATGTGGATAGGGTGGAGTTCCAGAAAGCTCTGCAGATTCACCAAATTTTTAAAAGTGTATATACTTATGTCAGTTTTGTTTGATTTCGATCCTAAAATTTTGCTAAGTTACATGATCGCAACTTGCAGCTTCATATATGGGATTAAGTTCTTTTTTTTTTAATATTGAAATACAGTTGACTTACAATGTTGTGTTAGTTTCAGGTGTATCTTGTCTTTGATTTCCCAAGGATGGATATTTTTTCATCCATCCATCCTGTGGGTTGGTTAGAGACCCATAGCTCATCTCCCTGACAGAGTGGTGGTTCTTCCACTTGGTCCGTGTGGGAAGAGTAAGGGCCTCTATGTCACCCTTGAGGGATTTCAGTCCCAAATTGAAAGGATGGACTTCTCAGGGACACCTTCCAGCTTTTATTTTCATGGGTTCCAAAATCACTGTGGACAATGACTGTAGCCATGAAATTAAAAGACACTTGCTTCTTGGAAAGAAAGCTAGACAATGTATTAAAAAGCAGAGGCATCACTTTGCCGACAAGTTCCGTATAGTCAGTGCTCAGATGGCTGAGCACCTAAGAACTGATGCTTTCGAAACGTGGTGTTGAAGACTCTTGAGAGTCCCTTGGAGTCTCCCTGGAGCTCCAATCAGTCAATCCTAAAGGAAATCAATCCCGAATAGTCATTGAAAGGACTGGCACCTGATGAGAAGAGCTGACTCATTGGAAAAGACCTTGATTCTGGGAAAGATTGAAGGCAAAAGAAGAAGGAGACAACATAGGATGAGATGATTGGATGGCATCACCGACTCAATGGATATGAATTTGAGCAAACTCCAGGAGATGGTGAAGGACAGGGGAGCCTGGCTTGCAGCAGTCCATGGGGTTGCAAAGAGNAAATTAATTCACTCAATAACTTTTTATTGAGTGCTTACTATGTGCTAAACCCTGGGTATTTGTCCTGCATTAAACAGATGGAACTCTGCCAGGATTTTCTTTTCTTTTTTTTCATTTCTGGACATTTTTAATTACACAAAAGATGATCTTATATGATAGCTATTGGAAAATTCCAGATTAAAAAGGCAATGTGTAATATGGTACTGAGTTTGCAAAGAAATCACATATATACACATACATGTTAATGCAAACACATACATGCGTGTTTGCAAGTAAAAAAGACAGTAGAAGTACATTAAAATAATAATAGTTATTTCTGACAGGATAACAGGTGATTTATATTTAGTGTTTTTGCTGTATTTTTCTGTATTTTTTATATGTTTAGAAATGAGTACAAGCTATTAAGAAAAATGCATGCAAATAACAAATAGCCTAAAATATTTTTTCCCTCTAGATACCTTTTAAAAGAAGTGTTTTACAGGCTTAAGTCTTACTATCTTGAGAGCTTCTGAGAACTTTTATTTACTTAAAAAAAATTGGGTTATTTATTTTAATTGGAGGCTAATTACAATGTTGTGGTGGTTTTTGCCATACACTGACATGAATCAGCCATGGGGGTACATGTAGCCCCCTGTCCCAAACCCCCCTTCCACCTCCCTCCCTATCCCTTCCCTCTGGGTCATCCCAGTGCACTGTCTGCCAGGATTTTCTTGGCGATGCCAGGGCGTGGGAGATTGCTTGTATCCCAAAGCTTTAGAATGAAATTAGTCTTGAGCCAAGGGCCAAGGATTGTAGAAGAGCCCCTTGTTGTGATGGAAGGTGCAGTGAGGTGATTTGATAACCTGCTTTGGGATTGTCTGTCCCATCAGCTGTGAGTATCCACATGGAGCTCCTTTCCCTCGTGATGAGTGACCTGACTGAGACTGGACCTGAAGGGTCCTCTTGAGAACAGAATGAAAGAAATGCCTCTTCCCAACAACTCGGAGACATTTTGCGCAGTTCAAGCTAGTTTTATGTTTTACTTGAGTGAATACGGTGTAAGATTTATACCCAAAGATAATTGGGTCAAAATGGCCCTCCCTCAGTTGCTGGAGCCGCTTGGGTAAAGGCACCCAGGGACTGTGGTTCTTTTCTCAACCATCTGCCTGGGGACAGACTTTTTGATGAAGTCAGAGCATCTCTGTTCTTGAGCTAAAAGGAGAAGTTTAAAATTAATAGGCTTAATTGGACCTGATTGTTTTCCTGTTTGTTGTTCACAAACAGGACTGTGTATGTGGATAGGGTGGAGTTCCAGAAAGCTCTGCAGATTCACCAAATTTTTAAAAGTGTATATACTTATGTCAGTTTTGTTTGATTTCGATCCTAAAATTTTGCTAAGTTACATGATCGCAACTTGCAGCTTCATATATGGGATTAAGTTCTTTTTTTTTTAATATTGAAATACAGTTGACTTACAATGTTGTGTTAGTTTCAGGTGTATCTTGTCTTTGATTTCCCAAGGATGGATATTTTTTCATCCATCCATCCTGTGGGTTGGTTAGAGACCCATAGCTCATCTCCCTGACAGAGTGGTGGTTCTTCCACTTGGTCCGTGTGGGAAGAGTAAGGGCCTCTATGTCACCCTTGAGGGATTTCAGTCCCAAATTGAAAGGATGGACTTCTCAGGGACACCTTCCAGCTTTTATTTTCATGGGTTCCAAAATCACTGTGGACAATGACTGTAGCCATGAAATTAAAAGACACTTGCTTCTTGGAAAGAAAGCTAGACAATGTATTAAAAAGCAGAGGCATCACTTTGCCGACAAGTTCCGTATAGTCAGTGCTCAGATGGCTGAGCACCTAAGAACTGATGCTTTCGAAACGTGGTGTTGAAGACTCTTGAGAGTCCCTTGGAGTCTCCCTGGAGCTCCAATCAGTCAATCCTAAAGGAAATCAATCCCGAATAGTCATTGAAAGGACTGGCACCTGATGAGAAGAGCTGACTCATTGGAAAAGACCTTGATTCTGGGAAAGATTGAAGGCAAAAGAAGAAGGAGACAACATAGGATGAGATGATTGGATGGCATCACCGACTCAATGGATATGAATTTGAGCAAACTCCAGGAGATGGTGAAGGACAGGGGAGCCTGGCTTGCAGCAGTCCATGGGGTTGCAAAGAGTTGGACACTACTTGGTGACTGAACAGCTTCTCAGGGAAGGAAGTTTGAAGTACCTCAGCTATTGAAATGAATTCTTCCAGAAGCAACATTTAAGATCTCTACCATAAATTGGACTGTGAGCCCTGAGCAGAGACCTGAGCTCCTAGGAAATCTCTTAGTCACCCGTCAAAGCCCACTTCCTTCAGGAAGCCTTCCCTGTTCTCCTTATTGGATAGAATTTTCTCCTTTTCTGAACTTCTGTAGCCCTGGGTTGGAGTTCTGTTCAGATTTACCAGAAACCCAAATTAACAGGAGCATCCTATTTCCCAAGCATTTCAATTCATTGAGGGTTCTCTGTCTTGCTTTAAAAAATAGCAACAGTGGCTTCTTTGTAATACTTCACACTTATTTAGTTTTTGTGAAATAAACCAGTATTTATGAAACATTTTTCCAGGCCTGGCTTTTCTGGGTACTGAGTGTGACATGTTAGTGGATGTTTGGCCTGGCGTGTCCCTCTGCGCTCACATGGGCTATAGCGGGACTGGTTACAGCAGCGCAATTTGTGGTTTCATTCAACCAGTATTTTCTGAGGACTAGTCTGTGCCAGGTACTGAACTGGGCTCAGGAGCAGAAGAGCTGAATGAGTTCTGGTCTCTACCATTTAGGAATTCATAGACTAGAGCGAGGAAACCGACCGAAAAGGAGTGAGAATAACTCTATTAAGGATCGGTTGGATCAGTGTGGGGCCTTCCTTGATGGCTCAGCAGTAAAGAATCCACCTGCAATGCAGGAGACATGGGTTTGATCCCTAGGTCAGGAAGATCTCCTGGAGGAAGGTATTCTTGCCTGGAGAATCCCATGGATTGGACAGAGGCGCCCGGTGGGCTACAGTCCATAGGATCGGACACGACTGAAGTGACTTTGCATGCACACATGCACAGATCAGTGTAGAAAGGGTAGGGATGGATGGAAGAAGGAATATTTTTGACTGAGAGCCTGGGCCAGAGGTGTAGGGTTGAATCTGTACAACCAAAGACAATGGGAAATGAATGGTGTCTCTAAAGCCCAGGACACAGATGATAAGCAGTTGATGTTGAGGGTCTAATGTGTATGTGCTGCCTACTGGGCTAGGCTTGTTTACCACAGTCATCCTTTAACCAGTCCTATTGTGTAGGTATCACCATGCTACCTACTTCATACTGGGGAAACCACAGAATTAGAGAAACGTATCTTCCCAAGTTATCTCCTGTGTTGTTGAGCCTGTAATTCAACAGCTGGAGACTGACTCCAAATCTGCACCCGTCCAGTGGGTGTCCGCCTCTTTGCTGACATACTGTGGCCATATTTTCTATTATCAAATGTCAGAGTTGTGTCTTCAGATGTGTGTGCTGTTTAACTGCTTTTTCTAGGAGGGAGTTGGCCCACAGAAATGCTTGTCAAGAAAAGGGGGAGGAGTATTGATTGATTGCAGGGGGCTCAGTAGAGGGAAAGAACTGGAATTAACTCTTTGGAGATTTCACTTGGGCCAAAGGAATGCCCGTGAAGTTTTGGGAAATCCTGTGCTGAAAACAGTGACCAAGAGACACCTGTGCATCTTTCGGGACTCAATCTGTACAGCTACTCTCTATGCTGAGACCATTGCTCCTTCCCTTTGTTATAGCTCTTATTAGGTATCGATTTAGTAATATGACATCTTGCCCTGTTGGACTGTGAGTTCCTTTGAAGTTGAAAGCAGGTGCCAATCATCTCAATACTTACAGTGCCTGACGCTGTGCCTGGCACAGGGTGGGTACTTCAGAGTTACTTGTTGAATCCATTCATCTACCCACTCAGCGATCTCCCCATCCACATCTATCCATTCATCCAACCAACCATCCAGCCAGCCATTTGTTCATTATCCATCAGTGTACCAATCCATCTGTCCATTCACCCATCTATCTACCTGCTCATCCATCTACCCATCCCGTTCATCCAGCCAGCCACCTACTCACTACTCACTTACCCACTCATCCATCTTTCTATCCATTATCCACTCATCCATCCATTCATTCACCCACTTACCCTTCTATCCACCTACCCATCCATGCACCCATCCACTTATTTATTACTCTATTTACTGACCCATCTACATATCTGCTGATCCACTCACTCCTTAGGTACTCTCTTAAGAGTATGATGTGCCTAGCATAATAATGGCTATAATATCAGAGCCTGGTATTATGGCTGTGTCACTGAAGTGACAGAGATTGAATCAGATACAGACCATGCTCTCAAAGAGCTCAGAATCTAAGGATAATGAGAAGAAAATAATGCAAGTAGAAAAAAAAAAATGACCGAATGAAGACTTCATTGTCTCCAACTCTGGGATTTTCCAAGAAGATAGTAAGTTGCTTTTTTTTAAAAATCTTAAATGATGTAGATATGAGCAAGACAACCCCTCCTTCTTCATCCCAGCTCCCTCATATCTCAGCCCTTCTGAGAGTTTCCCTGGCACCATCTGGCAGCTTCCTCTGCTGGAAGCCCTTTGAGACATGAGGCTCTCTGCAGGAGCTGTATGTGGAGGGCAGGGCTGGGGGTGCTGACCTGGTGGCTTCAAGGTGGCCCTATCGCCATCCCCTCCCGTGTCTCCCCGAGAGGAATGCTGCCTAAAAGGACAGAGCAGATGTTCTCTGGGCAGAGTCATCATTCATCAGCCCCTCCTCTGGGAACAGGAGGTGACCGCACATTTATCTGAGAGCAGAGGCGAAACCCTTTGACCTTCTTGATTCATCCATCCCAGTAGCTCTTTGGGAGACACTTCAGACTCCTGAGGGGCAGAGTGAACCCACTCACCTTCTCCAGCCTTTGTGGTTGAGATGCCATGTGGAGATGCTTAGGGACGCTGAGTCAGCTTTGCCGGACATGTGCTTCAGGCACGCTTTGGAACTCAGCCCCAAAGAAGCCTCGTCAGAATCAGTGGTCCAGTATTTTCAAACTGTTCCGGCAAAGCCATAATCTGGGTGTTTTAAGGGGAAGAACAGGCTTACCTGTCCTGCAGGACTTGGTGGGTTTCATGGCAACGGCAGGATCAGTGCTGCCTGTGTTCAGACTTGGCTCTCCCTGCCTGCTGGTGGCCCGAGTGTGTGCTATCTACAGTGAACTCCTCCTTGTCTCCTTGTTCCGACTTCTTGTGAACGCACTGATTCCGTCCACCTGGAACGTGGGCGTCTTTCCTTGCCTCCAGCACCCGGTGGTCAGTGATGTAGATCTCCTTGCCATCCTCTGTGTTTGGGGGAGGGGCTGCCCTCTCTCTCCCCGTGACTGCTCTGGTGCAGTTTCTTTTCTCTGGACGGGTCTCCGTGGGGGTTCACATACCCATCACTGCACCCCCAGCTTTCAGAATCCAAGTCCAGTCATGTCCCTCACAGTTTCCAGCCCTGCTGTGCTTTCCCGGCAGGACTCAGGGGCTGATAAGACCCTCTTCTCTTTATCTGTGTTCCAGCTGACATGGAGGGAGGACCAGGTAGATGGAGAGAAGGGTCACACCTTCAGTTCTGCCGAGGCTGTTGGTCTGTGTGGATAAAGCATGAACCAAGAAGCCTGGCTGATTTCCCCTGGCTGCCCTGCCCCCGGCTAGGCCGGGGAACGGGGCATCTCATCAGTGGCATCGAGGACACTGTGACTTGGCCGCAGACCACGTATACCTCCTGCTTCCTGGTCTGCTCACCCTCTGCGTCTCTTGGGTTCAGACTTACAAGAGACAAATTTGAACCAGTGGCTCCTTTTGAGTCATTCCATGCAAGTTCGTCCTCCCCACACTGCAGAGGAGGCAGAAGCTGTTGCTTGAAATGGGGATCCTATAACACAGGTGGGGCAGGAGACCCCCTTCCTTGGGGAACTTGATCAGTGGAATCTGAAAAGTCTCTTGGTGATGATAGGCTTAAGCCATTGCTATGAACTGAATTTCTGTGTTCCCTAAAATTCATATGCTGAAGCCTAACCCCCAGTGTGATGGTATTTGGTGGGAACTTTGGGAAGTGATTTTTTCATGAGGGTGGAGCTTTCGTGAAGAGGATTGTTGTTGTCCAGTTGCTTAGTCATTTCTGACTCTTTGTGACCCCCATGGACTGCAGCACGCCAGGCTTCCCCGTCCTTCACTGTCTCCTGGAGTTTGCTCAAATTCATGTCCATTGAGTCGGTTATGGTATCTGACCATCTCATCCTCTGCCACCCCCTTCTCCTTTTGCTTTTAGTCTTTCCCAGCACCAGGGTCTTTTCCAGTGAGTCAGCTCTTCACATCAGGTGGCCAAAGTATTGGAGCTTCAGCTTCAGCATCAGTCCTTTCAATGAATATTCAGGGTTGATTTCCTTTAGGATTGACTGGTTTGATCTCCTGCAGTCCAAGGGACTCTCAAGAGTCTTCTCCAACACCCCAGCTCAAAATCATCAACTCTTTGGCACTCAGCTTTCAGCTTTGGTCCCGCTCTCGCATTCGTACATGACTACCAGAAAAATCACAGCTTTGACTAGATGGGTCTTTGTTGGCAAAGTGAAGGGGATCCTTGCCCTTATAAAGGAGACCCCAGAGAGCTCCCTTGCCCCCTTCTGCTGGATGAGGACCCAGTGAGAAGACAGACACCTGGAAGAGGGTTCTCCTCAGAACCTGACCCTGTTGGCACCGTGATCTTGAACTTCCAGCCTCTAGAACTGAGAGAAGTAAATTTGTTGTTTTAAAGTCACCGACTGGTCTTTTGTTGTAGGAGCCCGAATGGACTAAGTCAGTCACTGTACCAGCTTCCCTGAGCTGCCGTCACAGAACCACAAACCATGAGAGTGGCTTGTAACACAGAAACGTGGCGTATCTGGAAGCCGGTTTCAGGGTGGCCGCCGACCTCCCTCTGGAGTGCCGGGGGAGGGTCTGCTCCAGGCCCCACTTCTAGCTTCTGGTGATTCCTTGACTGGTGACAGAAGAGCTCCGCTCCCTACACGCTGTTCTCCGTGTGTGTATGCCTGTGTCCACATTCCCCTTTTATAAGGAAGGACACCAGTCAGATTAGACTAGTGGCCTCACCTCCTCCAGGATGACCTCATTTTAACTAATTACATCAGCAATACACTCTTTCCAAATAAGGTCACATCCTGTGGTGCTGGGGGTCATGGGTTTCAGAGACACAATTCATCCCATTACAGTTACTTTCTTGGCTTGAGAGGTGCTTAAGACTTTGACAGGCAGTGACATGGAAGAAGGGTATTCCTAGGGGGCGAGGAAGGAGGTGGACAACAGGGGTGAATGCACGAGGTTGAGGGTGGGGGGCTTCTGTTTCTCCCAGAGCGGTCAACCACCTTGTACTTGATCTGTGGTTCGCTTTATCCTGCTGAGAAGCTTGTCCCTGGAAAAAGCTTGGGCTTTTAATTACTTGTATTACTTTAGATTTATGGGACTTCCCTCTACCTCCCTAGCTGGACCTAAGGACTTCCCCAGATTGCATCTGGGCAGCATAAAGGGGATTAGAAACATGGTAACTGAATGCCCCATTCACTGATAGGAGATGCTGGGCTTCAGCCTGCATTTTCTGTTAGCTCTGCAGTCCTGAATTGACTGTCTCTATTGATCGAACCAAGAGGATGTGATCAAATGCCCATGCTACTGGGAGCCGAGTTTTCAGGAGTGGTGCTGGTATCATTGGGAGAATTTGCCTGAATGGAGAGTGAGCTGGTCAGTGGAGCGCTTCGCTCGCTGTGGGTGGTGGGCCGACATGTGGGCCCCACCCCGCCACTCGCCTGCCGAGGGGACGCATGTGGCCCTGGGCACAGCGCTGTTGTCTCCCCAGCCTCCCGGGCTCCTGTGGCCACAGCATCCCACTTTTCTCCAGGATCCGGCTCTGTCACACCACAGTCACTTGGCCCCATTTTTCCTGCCCTTGTCCACTGGCGCTTCCTTGTGGCAGTTTTCCCGGGGAACTGAACTCGACATGGGGCTCAGACCAACCTGGGTTTTAGTGGCAGGCCTCCTTTTGGAGGGCCCTGAACATTCCTGAGTTTCGACTGCTCAGACTGTAGAATAATCCCCACTGTGGCACTTTCCTCAGCTGGGGGGTCCCAGGCTACTGTCACAGGCATCACAGAGGCAACTGCAGGGAGCCCTTTACCAAGACCTTGCAAGGAACTGCAGCATGTTCACTCAACTGTTCTCCAAGAAACTATCTGGTTAACAAAAATCTGTGCGTTCACAATTTTTTTTTTCCCCTGGCTTAAGTTTTGACTGATGCTGTTCATCGGGTGAGTGACTTTTCCAGCATGGCCTTATTGTGTTTGTCAATATTTTTCTGCTTGCTTCTCCTTTTGGAAGTGAGCAAAAGATTATGGCTCTCTTACAAATTATCTATAAAATAGCATTTTATTGAAAACTTTTAGACATTTGGAAAATTTGCTATTGTAAGTGATCAATCCCCGGACATTCCCATTTTGTGAATGTTTTTTTAAACTGATAACAGTGGAGCAGGGGTACCAAAATACAGCCAGTTGCACCCTTGCTTCTACTATTATTTCCCATGTGGTCCTGCTGTGGCCAGGCTCATTTTCTCTATCTGTAAAAAAAAAAGGTGCTAATGATAGCCAACCCCCCCAAAAAAAACCACCTTCCCCACTCAGCTATTGAAGACTAAAGCTTGGTATTTTATTATCGCCCAGGATAAGCCGCCTTCCTGCCCTGATAGTACTCTTTGTTCAAAGGGACCTTCCCCACACTCATCTGCTCTTACTTCTCACTCTTTGCAGACCTAGGTCCTCTTGTTTTAATGTGTTAATGCAGTTCTTGTTTCTGTTACATTTAACAACTGGTAGCAAAATACTGAGGAGTAATTAAAAGCTGCTGAAAACTTCACAGGACCCAGAGAGCTCTCCTAGGAGTGGTGGTTTTTATTTTCCTTGTCTGTGGGCATTTTATTGGAGAAAGTGATTTAGTGCTTTTTCTTCTAAGAGCAAAGGAGAGAAAAGGAATCGGGGACTCTAACAAAATGGTGCATGCATATTCAATTACTGGCAGTAGCACTCTTTTATCTCCTGCAAACAGGGGAGTGGATAACTTGCCCAGGAAGCCAGTGGCCCCTTTCCAGATAGGCGTCTCCTGTCAAGGTCATCAGGAACAGGAAAGTCCAGTCAGGGTGGGAGTTTACGACTTGATGGTCATTGAGAGTTGAAAATGAACACTTCAAAATAAATTCAGTAAAGGAGACAATCACGCTCATTTAAAGGTTAGTTTGGATTGTCCAGGTAATTGACGGTGTTTTCCTTTTCTTCTCAGGAGGAAGAGGTCTCTGGTCTCTCTGGGACTACTCAGGGGTGCCCCAGGCTGTCAGCTGAGAGTCCCAGAAGTTTGGGGTTAGGGCGTTGGCCGCAATGAGGGTTATCTGCAGTTGGAAAGTTGCCAGGGCACTGATTAACTTGGGTCATCTGTCCGGCTTGCCCTTCGGCCGGTGTTCAGCTTACTTTAGACTTAGAGGGGATCTGACAGCTCTGTCTGGCTAGGCATGCAGGCATCTGGTGGGGAGGACAAAGGCAGCATCTCGCCCAGCTCCTCAGGCCCATGTCCACTATCCAGAGGTTAAACTGGACCAGAGGAGAGATGGAGCAGCTGTAGGCTCAAGGGCATGATCCGTCTGCATTCGGATCCCATCTTACTGGTTGTGTGTCCTTGGGCAAGACCTCATCTCTCTGGCCCTCACGTTTCCCCTCGTGCTGGTCTCACAGGAACTGTGTGAAGATGCAATGAAACGATGTCGGATGCCCGGTTAGAAGGATCCTCTGGGGGCAGTTCCAGGGCCAGCCTTATCAGGTGGATAATCAATACCGAAAATAGCCACCTCAGCAGCCTTGTAAAATAGCACTTTGATATTTTTGCATTTGCCTTGTAGTATTGTGTTCTGTCTGAACATCCATGTCTCCCCAGAAGGTCAGCATGACCTCATTGTCTGGGACAGATTTCACCTCACTCTGTTTTGGTCTTATCGTTACTTCTCATTCCGTGCTTTCCAAAACACAGCACCCGTCTTCTGGTTACTGACTGAACCAACGCTGGGCTCAGTGCGGCCATGGCAGATAGCTCTGTCCATCACTTTCTTTATTCCTGATTAATGGAACCCGATTAATGGTTTTGTTCACAATAACAAGGTGCCTGGCTAAAAACCCAGCTTTCTAGGCTCCGTTGGAGACTAGGTGGCCCTAAAGACCAGGTTCTGGCCAGTGTTTTATAAGCAGAAATCTACTGGTTGGGACTTCTGGGAAAACGTGGGTTTTCCTGCTGAAGAAGTCCTGCTCCTTTTATTTTTGATTTTCTCCCTTCTGCCAGGCTGGACTGTGAACTTCACAGGCTGCCTTCCACGGCAGAAGGAGCTTTGGTCTTGAAGTGAAAAAAACAAGTAAAAGTGTTAGCCGCTCAGTCATGTCCGACTTTTGGCAACCCCATGGACTGTAGATAGCTCGCCAGGTTCCTCTGTCCATAGACTTCTCCAGACAAGAACAGTGGAATGGGGAGTCATTCCCTTCTTCAGGGGATATTCCCAACCCAGGGGTTGAACCCAGGTCTCCTACATTGCAGAGAGATTCTTTACCGTTTGAGCCAGGAGGGAATGCCATTGTCAAAAGGCTACCCTGGCTCTGGACTAGCTGTCTAAAGGTTTCCTCGTTACATGGGAAGAATGAGCCGCTCTTGGGTTGAGCCACTGTGGCTGGGTTTCTGTAACAGGCAACCTAATATGGTGATGGGTGTGTGAGATGCTTGGTTGAGCTCACACTGACACGACTGTGTCAATTTACACGTTTCATGTGGCCTTTTTAAAGATGTCTTGGTCACATTCGCTTTCTTGTGCCCATTTCCTTCCATAATGGCGTATCCTGTAGATTTACTTGGGCCTCTTTCTTTAGGCTTTTGGCAAAAACACAGGAGTGCGGAGCGTCCCTGATGATTCAGAAGGTAAAGAATCCACCTGCAATGCAGGAGACGTGGGTCAAGAGGATTCCCTGGAGGAGGAAATGGCAACCTACTCCAGTATTTTTGCCTGAAAAATCCTATGGATAAAGGAGCCTGGCCAGCTCCTGCCAGTCCACGGGATCACAAAGAGTCAGGCATGGGTGTGCAGCAGACATGAGAGGCTGTGTTCACACAGAAATGCTGCCTCTAGTGGTGAAGGAAAGCATCTGCTTGCGGGTGCAGTGACCTCCCCTCAGGCCAGGACTGCCCATCAAGGCAGAGACCAGCCCCATAGGATGTGGTACCCAGTCACCTGGAGGGGTCAGATTTGGCAGGGTTTTATCAGAGACTCACTTTTATAAATACCAACTTAGTTTGTTCTAGTGAAAAAAGATCCATTGAGGCCTGGAGTTCATATGGATTAATTACTAATGTAACTTTAGTTTTATCAGTTGTTTTAAGCATTGTCCTTCACTCTTCCTCATCTTTGCCACTTTTTTTTTCTTTCTTTTTATCATATAGCATTTTATGAGCCTACGTGACTCAGAGCTTTCTTCCTTTATGTCACAGGTTCCTTTAACGTAAGAGAATAAGAGACAGACCCTAATGTAGTGGGAAGATTTGGCAGTTTGGATTTCAGTGAGTCTGCACTAAAATCTGAGGTTTACCTGGCAGCTGTCCAATCTTGGTTAATGTCTACGAGCCTTAGTTTTCTCATTAGTAAGGTAAGAATTTTAGTGGAGATTAAATAAAATCATATACATTGAATACTAATGACAGTCTTATTCTCTGTAGCTGCCTGCTTCTTCCTCTCTTATCTTATTCTTGGAAGGCAGTAACTGTCAATCCTTTTAATAGATTCTTTTAGTAATTCCCCTGCCATTTCTAAAGGACATTTGTTGCTACTGGTTAATTGTTGAATTTTAGGGAATATTTATTAACTTATCAATTTGGAAGTTTCACGTGCCCCATTGCTCCCATATAGTTACACACATCCTGCCCTCTACCATCCCAGTACAGTTATTTATAATGTTTGATAGCTGGACTCAATTAATGCATGAATATGGCCAGGTAAACAGTTTGATGGCTGAGCCAGGTAAGTGTTAATATTACTATCAGTTATTATCTTTTTCCTGCTAGCTTTTGTTTTCTGTAAAAATAGTCATTGCTTTTTTTTTTTCTACCCAATTGTCAGTTTATCTAGTTACTAGCACAAAATGGGGAAATGATNAGCCAGGTAAGTGTTAATATTACTATCAGTTATTATCTTTTTCCTGCTAGCTTTTGTTTTCTGTAAAAATAGTCATTGCTTTTTTTTTTTCTACCCAATTGTCAGTTTATCTAGTTACTAGCACAAAATGGGGAAATGATAAATGCTAGTAAGTATATTAAAAGAAAAGAAGAAACATGCCGGTTCTTCAGGACAAAGGTCTTCCCTTCTGTTACTTCCCTCCCCCCATTAAATTCTTAAATCAGTTTCTATTCTGGGACTTCATATAAATGATACTGTGACACAGTGGACCTAATTTGTTAGTAAATGCCAAAGCCAGTTCCATATGGCTCTTTTCCATGATGGTGTTGAAAAAATGCCAGTGTTGCAATATCACAGAGTAACTCTGGGTAGATGATTCCATGAGGAACTAAGTTAATGGAGCTGAAAATGTCTCGTGGTGAAACTTGATCCAAGAGTCAACTTGGGCACCTGGTGGGCTGGGTGTACAGCATGTCTCCTGACCTGTCTTTTCTGCTGGTCAGCCTCTCTAAATAGCAAGTTCATTCAATTACGCAGTACGGGTGGAGACAGCCAGGCATGGGCTGGACTCTGGAGAGTCTGTAATCAACAACACAGATGTGGTCTTTTCCCTCAAAGAGTTCACGGTCTAGCGGGACAAGACACTGTAGCGTGAATCGTTGGTGTGGGGAGTGTTGTGAAGGAAGGCAGCATATGTCACCATCTCCCAAGCCTATCAGTAGTTGAACAGAGTCTGCCACCTTGTTTGTTCTGCTGATAAGCATTCTCCAAATCCCTTAGTTTCCCTTTAACTTTTTTGAAGGCTTATCTATCTCCTTTCTGCATTGACACGAAAACAGCTGTTGAGTAGAGTGAAACCCACAGAATTCTTCTTTCTCAGGCTGTAAAATCAACCTCCATCCAGTAAGAAACTTGCTCAGGGAAACGGTGCAGTGGACATGGGGCTGGATACTCCTGCTCCCAGCTGTCCACACTAGGAAAAGGCCCGGAATTCACGTGCTCGCTGCTGTGTCTGAGAAACAGATCACAAAAATCCAGGGGTCACTATTCCAGTAGAACAAGTATGACGACTCTTCAAGGCTGGGACCTACCACTACTCCAAGTTCACATTTACATCAAAGCTTATGAGTGGCCGAAACCTCTTTCAAATCCGTCCATAAAAGGCAAGAATTTATAACGTGCAAACACACTAGGTGAAAGTAGGAGAATTATTTGCTTGAATTAAATGTTCTAGTCTTTGTTTTTGAAATAATATAACAGTTTCTTATTATAAGGCAAAGGGTTGGACTGGGTGACAGTTCTAAACCCCTTTAACTGTAAAACTTGTTTGACTGTAAAACCCTTTGCCAAGCAATGCGGTCTGCCAAGAGTACTTGGAACTAAGTCTGTATTTTCTAGAAATCTTCAACACCAGTACTCATATGAAATGATATATGTTTATCAAATTTCACTGTTTTCTTTGCTAGCTATAGATATTTATTCTAAAAGAATGACCAGATAGCTTTTTTTAGATTGAAAGTAATTAGATTCAGTGACTGGGCTTCCCAGGTGGCTCAGTGATAAAGAATCTGCCTGCCCATGCAGGAGACACAGTCAGGAAGATCTTCCGGAGAAGAGAATGGCAACCCACTCCTGTATTCTTGCCTGGAAAATTCTGTGGGCAGAGGAGCCTTGGGGGCTACAGTCCACGGGGTTACGATGAACACTTTCTCCTATTTTATATGTTTATTTTGCACAATGACTTTGAAAATTCCCATTTTCCAGGATTCATTTGAAAATGAAGGGAAGAAACTCTAAAAATCATGAAATTGCCAAATCTATATTAAACTTGTGAAGATGGAAGAGTTCCCTTACCACACCAGGGGAAGTGAAAGTGACAGTGTTAGTCGGTCAGTAAAAGACCCTAAAAAACAGTAAATAGAGAAACCAGAATATACTGTAGGACAGAAATAGTAATATCTACAGAAATTTCTTTTTGGTTTGGTAAGATAAACCGAAGGGATAGTTTAGGAATTTAGGAAGGGACAAGAAAGAAACAGATAATGAATAAATATGTGAAAACATGCTCAACTTCACAAATAAGAGGAAACTGCAAATTAAAACTACAGTGAGATAACTGCTAGCAGAAATTTAAACCTGACAGTATCAAGGGTAGGTAAGGATGGGGAACAACCAGGCTTACTCACTCAAGTTGGCACAACATTTTTGTTCTAGGGGATGCTATTCTAGTAGCCTATAGTGTGGATAGCCCCCCCTGGAATTGTGTGGCAGCCTTGAGACCTATGATTGTAACAGGAGATATGTATGATAATGTTTATACTTGTGTTATTTGTAACAACACACAAGCAAACAAAAACTATTCATAGAAGTAGCTCAAGTAGTCATCAGCTATGGAGTAGAAAAATAAACAGCGGTGTATTTACACAATGAAGTACTATACAGCTGTGAAAGCAACTCGCAGATCCAGGCAACATCATGGGTGAATTATACAACAACAAAAAAGTCACAGAAAAAAATATACAGTGTAAGTCCACTCATAAAGAGTTTAAAAGATGTAAAACTAGACAATATGTTGCTTAGATTGAAACAAGTTATTGTCAGATGCTTCATGCTTTTGAACTCTGGTGTNTTATACAACAACAAAAAAGTCACAGAAAAAAATATACAGTGTAAGTCCACTCATAAAGAGTTTAAAAGATGTAAAACTAGACAATATGTTGCTTAGATTGAAACAAGTTATTGTCAGATGCTTCATGCTTTTGAACTCTGGTGTTGGAGAAGACTCTTGAGAGTCCCTTGAACATCAAGGAGATCAAACCAGTCAATCCTAAAGGAAATCAACCCTGAATATTCATTGGAAGGACTGATGCTGAAGCTGAAGCTCCAATACTTTGGCCACTTGATGTGAAGAGCCCACTCATTGGAAAAGACCCTGGTGCTGGGAAAGATTGAAGGTAGGAGGGGAAGGGGATGAGAGAGGATGAGGTGGCTGGATAGCATCAATGGGGAATTTGAGCAAACTCTGAGAGATAGTGAAGGACAGGGAAGCTTAGTGTGCTGTGGTCCATGGGGTTGCAAAGAGTTGGACATGACTTAGTGGCTGAACAACGGCAAGCTTGTCAAATGCCAAGAAATGCCAAATTTCAGCCATTAAGGCAGACCAACTGAAATAGAATCTGCATGTTAACAAGATCCCAGGTGACCTGTAGGCACACTGATGTTGACCTTTACCAAATAGGAAAACCAAAAAAAAAAAAAAAAAGCTGAGTTAAATCTGTGTTAAATTTTAGGTTAACATTAAGTTAAACTAAGAATTTTGTTAAAATTATAAAGAAAAGCAAGCGAGTGATAAACATAAAATTTAGGGTACCAGATGCCTGGGGGTGTTGATGGATGAGAGCACATGAGTTAGGGGATACCAAACATGATGAAATTTTCTTGTTCTTACACTGGAAGTGGGCACGTGGATATTTGTTGTATCATGAGTCTTTATCAAGGGATTATAGTCCCTTGAATCTATTTGTCACTTCCACTATAGAGTCAAGGCATTATAATCCTTTGATCAAGACTCATGATACCCTAGTGCTGGGAAAGATTGAAGGTAGGAGAAGGGGACGACAGAGGATGAGATGGTTGGATGGTATCACCAACTCAACGGACATGAGTTTGAGTNCCACTATAGAGTCAAGGCATTATAATCCTTTGATCAAGACTCATGATACCCTAGTGCTGGGAAAGATTGAAGGTAGGAGAAGGGGACGACAGAGGATGAGATGGTTGGATGGTATCACCAACTCAACGGACATGAGTTTGAGTAAACTTGGGGAGTTGGCAGTGGACAGGGAGGCCTGGCATGCTGCAGACCATGGGGTGGCAAAGAGTTGGACACGACTGAGTGACTGAACTGAACTGAGTCTGTATCACACAAATATCTTTTTGTATCTGCACTGGGTCTTTGCTTCAGCACTCAGGCTGTGTGTTTTGGCACTTGAGCTTTCTCTAGTTGTGGTGCCCAGGCTTCTTAGGCTTCTCTTGTTCTGGACCATGGGCTCTAGAACTCAAGGGCTCCCAGTAGTTACCATGTGTGGGCTTAGTTGCCCTATGGCATGTGGGATCTTAGTTCCTTGACCATGGATTGAACCCTCATCCTCTGCAGTGGAAGGCAGATTCTCAGCCACTGGACCACCTGGGAAGTCCCTATTTGCACAGATTTAATAAGCACAATTCAAAAACAGGAAGGAGTGAGAGGAAAGGTTACAACAATGTGTGACAGCTTCCTAGAAGAGATGGGCCCTGAGGTTGGCCTAGAAGGATGGGGAGTTTGGCTTTTGTGGAGGGAAGGCCATCTGGATCTCCTTTGAGCCAGAGATGCTGTGTACAAGTCCATCCAGCCCAGCCTAGCCCAGCCCAGACCAGGACTCTGTTGGGCTCTGAAGTCAGTCTGATTGAAGAAAGAGAACACAGGTGGTGGGCGGCTGTTAAGGGAGCAGGTGCTCCTGGCTCCCTCTCAGCTTCTGACGGTGACTCAGGCCTGGAACTGGAGGGCAGCTCTGGGGATGTGTGTTCCCCATTCAGCCCCAGGAGGGTTTCCAGTTCATCCTGTGAGTGCTGTCACTTGAAATATACAAGTATCTGTTGAGCGGGAGCTGTGGGCTGCTAAAGAGATGGTGTAGCTTGGACTGTTCATTTTGCAGAGGTCAGATGACTGGCTTGCTGAGGAGTGGCAGTTGAGTCAGGGTGATTCCAGCACTCAGGTCCTCTCATCTTTTCCATACGTGCTATCTCCAAGTGGATCTCCAACTTGATGGAATTTTATGAGCGTAATCTGTCCCCACACCGAAGTTGTTTATGTGTTTGTAAAAAATTTATGAAATATAGAAAATTAGGAAGAAAAAAAATTTGCCTATAATTTCATTTCCCCAAACATCCAATGTTATCATTTCAGTGTATTTCCTTCCAGTCTTTTTCCTATGCATTTAAAACTTGCAACTACAGTAGTCTAAAAGGATGCAATATACTTTCTCTGCATTCTGTCATTATTTCATGATTTTTGTCATTGAAATGTGGCATACTAAATATTTAAGAAATTGTCTTGCTAATGAGTCAGTGTTAGGCAGAATAAAGTGGAAAATGTTCACTGACTGCTGGAGAGATATTTGGGGTAATTAATTTTCCTTTTTTTTTTCCTTGCCTTGTTTTTGGTTTTCATCTGCTAAGTCTTTGTGACCTCATGGACTGCAGCACACCAGCCTCCTCTGTCTTCCACTATCTCCCGCAGTTTGCTCAAATTCATGTCCATTGAGTCAGTGATGCTATCTAATCATCTCATCCTCTGCCATCCCCTTTTCCTTTTGCCTTCCAACTTTCCCAGCATCAGGGTCTTTTCTAAGGTGTTGGCTCTTTGCATCAGGTGGCCAAAGTATTGCATTGGGTGGCCAAAGTATTGGGGCTTCAACTTCAACAGCCCTTCCCGCAATGAATAGTCAGGGTTGATTTCCTTTAGGATTGACAGAGGTGATCTCCTTGCTTCCAAGGGACTCTCAAGAGCATCACAATTTGAAAGCATCAATTCTTCAACACTCAGCTTTCTTTCGGAGAAGGCAATGGCACCCCACTCTAGTACAAAAATCTCATGGACGGAGGAGCCTGGTAGGCTGCAGTCCATGGGGTTGCTAAGACTTAGCGACTTCACTTTCACTTTTCACTTTCAGGCATTGGAGAAGGAAATGGCAACCCACTCCAGTGTTCTTNCTCTAGTACAAAAATCTCATGGACGGAGGAGCCTGGTAGGCTGCAGTCCATGGGGTTGCTAAGACTTAGCGACTTCACTTTCACTTTTCACTTTCAGGCATTGGAGAAGGAAATGGCAACCCACTCCAGTGTTCTTGCCTGGAGAATCCCAGGGATGGGGGAGCCCGGTGGGTGCTGTCTATGGAGTCGCACAGAGTCAGACACGACTGAAGTGACTTAGCAGCAGCAGCAGCAGCAGCTTTCTTTATGGTCCAATTCTCATACCTGTTCGTGACTACTGGTTATCGCCTATACCTCATCAATAAGCACTCTCATGGTTATTGTTATTTTGTGCTAGGAGCTTGGGAAACAGATGGGCAGAATAGGCTTCCAGGAGCTCCAATCTGGAGCCTCCATGAATATTATTCCTGTGTCTAGTAAAATGAGAGATGGAGAGTTAACAGCTTCTTGGCTAGGATCTTGCTTCTGAAAGGCAGAGCTGATGAAGTCCTGCCTCTGGGAAAAAGCCACAAAGGAATTATCTTTTCCTAAGCCTTCAGCTTTTGTTTTAAGGTTCACCACAAACTTTAGCAATGAAAAAAAAGAGTGCAGTAACTGGGTCATTCTGACCTAGAACCAACCAAAATACTTCTAATTACTGCGGCAGACAACGATGAATAATACCTAAGCTAGCTTGCTGCCTTTTCAGTCATATGTGCTCATAATCAGACTCATTGTTTCGTTGCCAGTAGAACATTTGCTCCAGCTTGTTTGGGTTTGTAGGAGGAGAGAAGTTTACAGATCTTCTCAGCAGAGGATCTGCTTGGCTGCACTAGTGTAGTGGGGAGAGGTCTTCATGTTTATCAGGATTTAAGCTTCCTTAGAGCAGGGCTATGGCTTAGTCATTTTTCATCATGGCAGTACCAATAAAAGCTACATTTTTGAGCACCGACTATGTGCTAGACAGTACGAAACGTGCCTTATGGTCTCTTGGTGTCATTGAAGCCCTCCAACAATCTTATGATATAGGTGTTATTATCCTCATTTTGCTGAGAAAACAGGCTCTCGAAAATTGTTGTTTTTCAGTCGTTAAGTCGCGTTTGACTCTTTCTAACCCCATGGGCTGCAGCACACCAGGCTTCTCTGTTCTTCACTATCTCCCCAAGTTTGCTCAAACTCTGTCTGTTGAGTCAGTGATATTATGTAACCATCTTGTCCTCTGCCACCCCCTTCTCCTCTTGCCCCCAGTCTTTCACAGTATCAGGGTCTTTTCTGGAATGTTAAGTCACTAAAATACCCAGTGTATGTAAGCTAGGCATGTTGAATGAGTGATTAAATTACTACTGCAAGCTAATGGAAGGGAACCGCTGAAGAGAAGACCTAGCCAGCATGAGCCAAAAACTTAAAAGTTTGTTACCACCCAATTATTCTTTTTGTTGTTGCAATTTTTAGGCTCCAAATTTGAGTAGCAGTGGAGCAGGGGAGGAGATTTCAGTGTAGGCAAATAACATAAGACATGGATGAGGGAGTAGGTTTGTAATCAACCAAAAGATCAGCTTGACATAGTAAAAAAAAAAAGGGAAAAATACTTGTGTCAGTCACTGTGCTAAATACATTATCTTACTTAAAACTCATAGAACCCCTTTGAAGTAAGCCTTGTTATCTCTGTTTATGGGGGAGGAAAGGAGCTCAGAGAGGATGCGGGAGCTTCCTGAGGTCACACAGCAACTGATGAGTGAGGGGCAGGATGGGAACCCAAGCACTGGCTCCATAGCAGCTTTTCCTGAAAACACAAGCCAAGAATGGAGATTTCATTAATTATACTTGAATTTTATTTTGTATCATCCGGTTTCCCC
>SJYV01008431.1:820381-879446 GCA_006410875.1 Neotragus pygmaeus | reverse complement strand
TTTTCAGGGGGGGGGGGGGGGGGGAAACCGGATGATACACAGATTTCTTTTATACTAACAAACCCAACAACTGGCTCTGTCCCAGGAAGAGATTCCAGCTCAGTGCAGGGAAAAGGCCAAGGAGTTGATGAAAGATTTGGGGTTGCCAGAAAGAGCTTGGTGTGACTGGTGTGCAGTTCGATGATGGTGACCAAGTATTCCAAAACAGAATCAGCTTGCCATATCTGTTTGTGTGCACCCCCCCGACCCCGCCCCACCCCAAGGATCAGAGAACTCCTGAAAATGTAGTTTAGATACAGAAATACAGTCACATGGTCAGTTCTGAAATAATGTGACAAGTTTCTAAAAAGTACTGAGTCATAAAAATTGCACAATGAAAACCACAAGAGTTATGGGAAAGTTGGCATTATAGGCATAGAACTCAAAAATTTAATCAATGACACATTGAAAAAAAAAGGTAAATGCCTAATAGAAAAGGGAAGCACAGGGGACTTCCCTGGTGGCCCAGTGGTTAAGAGTCCTTACTCCCAATGCAGGGGGCGTGGGTTCTATCCCTGTGTGTGTGTGTGCGCGTTCAGTCGCTCAGCTGTGTCCGGCTCTTTGCAACCCCATGGACTGAAAGCCCGCCAGGCTCCTCTGTCCATGGGATTCTCTAGGCAAGAATACTGGAGTGGGTTGCCATGCCCTCTTCCAGGGGATCTTCCCAACCCACGGATTGAACTTGCATCTCCTGTCCCTTCTGCATTGCCGGTGGATTGTTTACCGCTGAGAATCCAGGGAAGCCCCTTTGATCCCTGGTCAAGGAATTAAGATCCTGCTTGGCCAAAAAAAGAAAAAAAAAAGGGGTGGGGTGGGGAAGCACAATACATATGAGAAATGGTCAAGAAATACATAAAAGTGAATTCGCTCAGTCGTGTCCAACTCTTTGCGACCCCATAGACTGTAGCGTACCAGGCTCCTCTGTCCATGGGATTTTCCAGGCAACAGTACTGGAGTGGATTGCCATTTCCTTCTCCAGGGGATCTTCCCAACCCAGGGCTCGAACCCAGGTCTCCTGCATTGTAGATAGACGCTTTACTGTCTGAGCCACTAGGGAAGTAGAAATACATAAAGGCTGCAGTAAGTATGGAGCTCGACTTAGAAGTGCGAGATGAATGGAGTTTTGTGTGCAGAAGTACTCATGGGAAAGGTTGGCGACTGTGAGTTACTGTGAAGGAGAGGAAGGAGAGAGATGTGGAATCATATGGAAAAGTTCTAACACCAGAGACAGATGGCTGTGGTTCGTCATAGATACTGAGACCGGAGTTGGCTGGTGGGTGTTGGAGGTGTGTGGTTTGGTGTCTTCCTTAAGCAGCTCACTTCAGCTGGGCACCATTTTTCTGCATTCACCTTAGTGTTTCTTGCCAAGTAAATTACACCAAGGGCACACAAAATGCCCAAAGTTTTCAAGTTGTTCTGTAATTTATTAAGCTGTTGGTACAGATCTGTGGTTTAAAAACAAGAGGTGCAGCAGAGCTGACTAACGTGGAAATGCGTGTGGCTCCCATGCCTGAGGCTTTCCCATTCAGCTCTCTAGGTAGCCAGGGGTCCCCACTGGCGACTAAATGCATGTGTCCTCCCCACCCAGATTCACATGTTGAAATCTAGTCTTTGATGTGATGGTATTGGGAGTTGGGGAGTTGGGGCCTTGGGGAGGTGAGGAGGTCATGCGGGTGGCACCTTTGGGAATGGCATGGATGCCCTTTAAAAAGACCCATTAGAAAGCTCCCTTATCTCCTCTGACACCTGAGGACACAGTGAGAGGCTGGTCCATCTATGAGCCAAGAAATGAGCTCTCACCAGATACGAAATCTGTTGGCATCTTGGTTGTGGGCCTCCCAGCCGCCAGAACTGAAGAAATAAGTGTTTGTTTTCTGAGCCATCCAGTCTATGGTGTTTTTTTTTTACAGTAACCTCAGAGGACTAAGACCTTCCCTTGGCTCTAAACCAGAGGATGGACCCAGGGTCACTTCTAAGATGCCTTCCACTATGATTTTCGAGTCTCTCACTGAATGGGCTGGGTGACAAAGTATGCCCACCCCTCCAGATCTCAGAGGATTATAATTATAGGTTCTGTTGTTAATCCTTGATATATCCCAGTTTTCTTTCTCTGGCTGCTTTGGTATCTTTTCTTCTCCTGGATGTTCTTGACACGCTTCGGTCTTTCTTCAGACGCCGGGTGACCCTTGGATCATCATGTGTGTTTTAAAAAGAGAAAGTTGGCTGGGAGATTTGCACCCATAGGTGGAGCTTGTGGACTGGCAGGGGTTGATTTCTGGGTGCTCAAGACAGCATTTTGGAGGCCTCTAAATTCTAGACTGTGTCTCTATTAGTGGCCCTAGTTCTCCTTGATTGATTCAGTTTAAGTGATTTCATGTTTTGCTAGGGGTGCACCACCTGAGTCCTGGAATTCTACATGTGGCCGTCGAGTGGGACGTGGAGGAGCCAAGTGTTCTGTGTACAGCATTTCAAAGAAGTCCCCTGTTTTTGGCTAAACCCCGAGTCTGGGTTTCTGTAGGGCCAACTGGCTTCCCCTCATTACTCCCCCTGTATCAGCCACAAATCTCCTCTCCAGTCTGGCTTCTGGAGTTTCATTAAACCTGAACAAAGACAGAAATGCTCAGGTCTCTTGAGGGAGGTCAGGTCCATCACACAACACAAGAGAAGACTTTTGAGGTAGGTTTTGAAGGATGAGTAGGAGTTCATGTCATGAACGAGGTGTAAGGGCTTCCCATGTTCACCATGCTGGAGTTGTGAGTAGTCAGCATCAGACAGTACCAGACCCTCACAGCTGGTAGGAGTAGAGCAGATAGAAAGTGATCTAAAAACTCTCAGGGTAATGGTTTGCAAAAGCCGAGGCATCTTTGTTCATTAGTGGGGGTGACCCTGGTCTCCAGGACGTTCTGTTGCACAGGTAGAGACTTTTTGCCTTTGGCAAGTCATCACTTCCAGGCTTTGTGGTCACACACAAAAAAGCCAACGCAGTTGGCTGCTAGTTTGGTGAATCTAGGGGCTTCCCTGGTGGCTCAGATGTTAAAGCATCTGCCTGCAATGCAAGGAGATCCAGGTTCAATCCCTGAGTCAGGAAGATCCCCTGGAGAAGGAAATGGCAACCTGCTCCAGTATTCTTGCCTGGAGAATCCCATGGACAGAGGAGCCTGGCAGGCTACAGTTCATGGGATCGCAAAGAGTTGGATACCACTGACCTACTAACACACACGCACGTGGTGAGTCTATCCATCCTTGTCACGTATAAGGTGGAGGGGATCTGGCTGGGAGGTGGGGTGAACAGTATTTGATATGAAATAGAAGAGAGGGGTTTATGGCAAGAAGATACACTGACACTGAGCATAGATGTGCAGATGTAAATTCGGAAGGAAGGCTCTTACCAGACATACCTATCGGAGCTGACACTTGGGTGAGCTCTCCTGTGCAGGCGCCTCTGTTATTTTCACATCAAAAGCCTATTTTGACAGCCGCAGGAAAGCACAGTCAGTTCAAAGGTATGTAATACAGGCCCGATGAAGGCAATTCCTTCTTTGCTAATTTTCTCCTCATGATGATGATAATTTATGTCAGTTTAAAATGAGCAAATTATAGAAAAGATTAAAGAAGCATTAAAAACATCTTGAATTGTTTCACTCTTATCATGGCCTTCAGTTCAGTTCAGTTGCTCAGTCATGTCAAACTCTTTGTGACCCTGTGGACTGCAGCACGCCAGGCTTCACTGTCCTTCGCCAACTCCTGGAGCTTGCTCAAACTCATGTCCATCAAGTCAGTGATGCCATCTAACCATCTCATCCTCTGTCGTCCCCTTCTCCTCCCGCCTTCAATCTTGCCCAGCATCAGGGTCTTTTGCACTGAGTCAGTTCTTCGCATCGGGTGGCCAAAGTATTGGAGTTTCAGCTTCAGCATCAGTCCTTCTAATGAATGTTCATTGGCCTATACCATTCATGGCCTATACCGTTAGTATTTCATATGTGCCCTTCACTGTTCTGAGCACCCTCTGCATATTCATTCATGGAATCCACACAACACCCCTATGAAACTGATACTTTTATCATCCCTTCTTTCAGATTGCAGAAACCAAGACACAAAATGTTAGGGAAGTTGCTCAGGGACAAATGTCCATTAAGTCAGAACTGAAACCCAAGCCCAGGTCAAACCCAAGGTATCTCTCTCTAGATATGTTGCTTTTGTTGTCTGGTTGCCAAGTTGTGTCTGACTCTTTGTGAGCCCGTCTGGCTCTGCTGTCCAAGGGATTTCCCAGGCAAGAATACTGGAGTGGGTTGCCATTTCTTCCTCCAGGGGAGGCTTCCCAACCCAGGGATTGAACCTGAGTCTCTTACATCTCCTGCATTGGCAGGCGTTTTCTTTACCACTGAGCCACCTGGGATGTGCCACCCCACCCCCACTAGATGTCTCTTTCTATAATAAAATATCGTATGCTTTGTATGACATATATGTGTATACATGTATTTCTCTCTATTTCTGCAATTTAAAATTTTTTCCTTGCCAAACGGTTCATCCTGGATGTATCCCTATCATTTAAAAACTTCATTCACAAAGCCACTTCCTTGTGGATTGTTGCTTTGATTACATTAATTAGATCATAAACAAGGCAGCATTGTGTTTACATTTTTTAAATTATATACCTTAAAGCATGAAGATTATCTCGAAAGCTCATAAAGTTGAGAAAGATCTTTTTTTCCTATATCTCTTTATAGTTAAACATCTAAGAATAGCCTTTACCTTGTTAAAAAAAAAAAAAAGCACGTGCATACGGTTATTGGAGACTGCACGAGGCCTTCCTTTCTTTTTGGCTGTTTCTGTGGTTTTTAACACCGTGACAGGGCTCTGAGTGGTAGATCGTGTAGGCCCTTCAAGCAGGGTCACTTCCTCTTCAGTCCCCGGATCCTCAGATGTGATTTCCTCCCCCAGACCTCGCCCCTTGAGAGAAGCCTGGTCAGGGTTTGCGGAGTGTGTGGGTGGGGGCGGGGATTCCCGCAGCATCGCTCAAGCAGGGCCACCAGGGGGCGCTGCCCTACCTGTCCTTGAAGACCTGGAGACTTGCCTTGCTGGGAGTAAGGGCTCAGCCTGGAGGAATAGGTCTGTGACACGGGGCTCTTCCTTCCACCCCATCCATGGTTGTTTGAAACACTGAACCTTGAAGCAGCTGAGAACTCTCGTTGCTGTCTGAGACACCAACAAGAATAATCCCATCTTGGGCTTTGTCACAAAAGGCAGATGACGTGGGACCCCTTGGATCCTGGCCAAGTCACCTTGTCTAGCAAATGGAAAACCCTGGAAAGAAAATAAAAATCAAAGTTAAAGGGATCTGGCACATATAAGAGGGGCACCCATGACTTCTTGTCTTCCCCTTTCCAGTTAGGATTTGAGCAAGATTCCCCGATTTCCAAACATCAGTTGCAACCGGAATGTGTAGGAAGATACAGATGAGAGCTGTTGTTTTCCATGATGTCCAGAGGGGTAGAAATGACTTCAGAAGAGAAGTCTGAAAACGAGCCTCTTGTGACCCTTGGGGAAACTTCTGAGTGGGTGTGTCCCCTCCTGTGTGTCCCCAGCCAGAGGAGGCTCTTTGGAAGGGCGCGTGCCTCCCCGGGTTGGGGCCACACCTGTTGTCCTCCAGGGTCACGCGGGCTGCCCAGTTCCCCGGGGCAGAACCTGTGCGCTTCCCTGACCCTTTGTTCTCTGCGCGAGAAGATGTGGTTCCACGCCAAGTACAAAACTTTCATGTTTGAAAAGACTGGGTTTAACTGCTGGTGGTCAGACCAACAGATTGGTATGTACCTGCATGGAGAGCACGCTGACCCAGCAAAGCGCTTCAGTGCTAAGAAGATGGAAACCGTGGCGTTTGCCATCTGACCCAGCAGGAGCCTGGGGCAGATGGAGCTCGACTTGGAAAGTCTGCTGCCGCTTTCTTTTTTTTTTTTTTTTNGCCTTTATAAACAAAAAGAAATCCTGTCATTTGCACCAACATGGATAAAATTGTAGGACATTATGCTAAGCAAAGTAATCCAGGCAGAGACGGGCAAAATCTTCTTAGTACCACTTATACAAGGAATCTAAAGTAGCAAAATCCTTAGAAGAGAGTAGAACGGTGGTTGCCCAGAGCTTGGGGAGGAGGTGAAATGGGGAGGTGATGGTCAACGGATACCTTTATGTTCAGGGGACTGAGTCCTTGAATCCCTATGCCCTTTAACATTTGAAATCTTAGGTGGTACAGATGATGAATTTCCCCATGGACATTTGCAAGCTGCAAATGGGACCCCCTGGACCTGCTTGAGCATCTACCCCAAAACCAGAATTTGTCTGACTTACTATCTTTTTGCCTTTCACCAACTCTTCTGACATTAACAGGGGGCTCTCCCCAACCAGCTTTCTCTGGAAAAAATCAACTTAGGGCTCTAGTTGATAAGTCTCTTGGGCCTGAAAAGAATATTTCAATTCAAACCCCCTCTGTTGGCATTCTAGCTTGCTTGGCAGGTTTATCCAGACTCTTGCAGCTATGCATGTGATTGTTCACAGCCTCCCAACCGTGAGAGACACAGGAAGCCTAAAACATTCTAAAAATATAGAGCATTTCAAAGAGTTAAAAACTATTAGAATAGTGCTGGTGTAGCATTTCAGTGTTGAGCCAATGCTTGCTGCCAAGATCCCATATCCCTTATCCACTGTGCACCTGGGAGTGCATTTAGTTAACATAGTTCGAATGTAAAAAAAACAAGTAGTAGCCTTGAAATTAAGCACATCAGACCTTTGAGCTAATAAGTTCTTTCTTTGTTGTAACTCACTGCACTTTTGCTCCGTGAGAATGTAACTCTGTTTAATACTTTCTGAGGCTGACATAGATTAGACATATCAAGAAAAAACATTTCAATGGAAAATAAGTTTTCTCGTTGAGCAGGCTTTATCAAAAGAGGGTCATAAAATGTCCACAGGCCTCCAAGGCCAGAAGACAATGTACACAACATTATGGGAAAGGTATGCAGAAAAAAACCCTGGTTTCGAACAAGACAAAACAGATGTAATGTATGGGCTGACTCTGTATGACCTTGCATCTTTCATTTCCCTCTATGTACAATTCAAGGTCTAAAAGTTCCTTTTGAAAATAAAGTTATGGGCCTCACTCACTGAGGCTTGGTCTCCCCATGTCATTCTTTCTTTCTCTCTCTTCCTTTCTTTTTTCAGGCTGATCCCTTGGAGCATAGAGGCTCTCTGATTTCACTTTCCTGCCTGGGCTTCTAAGACCCTCTTGAGAAGGTGCTCTGCACTTTCTCCCCATCAATAGGGCGTCTGTGGCCTATGTGAACAGAGCAAGTCCCATGCTGGGGCTTTATTGGCTTTCTGCATAAACCAAGGAATATCAACCTCTTTCTCTCCTTTATTTTCTTATCTGCAACATTCTTTCTTTATCTCTCTCTAAATCACTCTCGCCGAAACCATCTCCGCTGAGGGTACCTTGGATCCGGCTGGTGCTGGACCCCAGCAAGAAACCTTGACTTGAAGAATACTAGAAATAGTAAATATATGGGTAAATATTAATATTTTTTCTTTTTTAATTTTTACTTTACAATACTGTATTGGTTTTGGCATACATTGACATGAATTCGCCACGGGTGAACATGAGCTTCCAAACATGAACCTACCTCCCACCTCCCACCCCACATCATCCCTCCAGATCATCCCTGTGCACTAGCCCCAAGCATCCTGCACCCAACAGAGACTGGCGATTCATTTCTTACATGATAGTATACATATTTCAATGCCATTCTCCCAAATCATCCCACCGTCTCCCTCTCCTTCAGAGTCCAAAAGTTTGCTGTATACATCTGTGTCTCTTTCACTGTCTTGCAAAAGGGTCATCATTATCATCTTTCTAAATTCCATATATATGTGCTAGTATACTGTATTGGTGTTTTTCTTCCTGGCTTACTTCACTCTGTATAATAGGCTCCAGTTTTATCCATCTCATTGGAACTGATTCAAATGTATTCTTTTTAATAGCTGAGTAATACTCCATTGTGTATATGTACCACAATTTCTTACCCATTCATCTGCTGATGGACATCTAGGTTGTTTCCATGTTCTGGCTATTATAAACAGTGCTGCAATGAACATTGGGGTACATGTGTCTTTTTATTCTGGTTTCCTCGGTGTGTATGCCCAGCAGTGGGATTGCTGGGTCATAAGGCAGTTCTATTTGCAATTTTTTAAGGAATCTCCACACTGTTCTCCATAGTGGCTGTACTAGTTTGCATTCCCACCAGCAGTGTAAGAGGGTTCTCTTCTCCACACCCTCTCCAGCATTTATTGCTTGCAGACTTTTGGATCTCAGCCGTTCTGACTGGAGTGAAGTGGTACCTCATTGCGGTTTGATTTGCATTTCTCTAATAATGAAAAAGGTTGAGCATCTTTTCATGTGTTTGTTAGCCATCCGTATGTCTTCTCTGGAGAAATGTCCATTTAGTTCTTTGGCCCATTTTTTGATTGGGTCCTTTATTTTTCTGGAGTTGAGTGGCATATGTTGCTTGTATATTTTTGAGATTAGTTGTTTGTCAGTTGCTTTATTTGCTATTATTTTCTCCCATTNTTTCTCCACACCCTCTCCAGCATTTATTGCTTGCAGACTTTTGGCTCACAGCCATTCTGACTGGTGTGAAGTGGTACCTCACTGTGGTCTTGATTTACATTTCTCTGATAACGAGTGATGTTGAGCATCTTTTCATGTTAACACCGTGTTTCATGGAAGATTCTTCAAGATGGGCTTTTAATTCCAGACCACTGTCCCAACCTCTCTGAGCCTTAGTTTCTTCATCTATAAAGTCAGGATACAGGCAGGGAGAGAAATAATGATCTGATAGGACCGTTGCTAAGATTACAATCACTGATGCTTACAGTGATGCTTAGCAGGGTGGCTTGCCTTTGCCGGAGGCCTGAGGTTCACCTGATCTTCATTTGCTCTTCTACTTAGATTCTGTGGGACATCTGCCATCAGTTTTTATGACTGCATTTTATTTTTTAAAAGTAATCTTCAGTTTTTAATAAAAATAAGCATGCTTTCAGTCCAAAAAATTAAATGTTATAAACTTTAAGATGAAAAGTAGGACTCCCTTGGTGGTCCAGTGGGGGAGGACTCTGCGCTTCTATTGCAGGGGACACAGGTTCAATCTCTGGCCGGGGAAGTCAAGGCCCACATGCTGCTCGGTGTATAATGTCTGTATTTCTTAGTGCATATACAAGTTATGTTTACTCTATACTATAGTTTATTAATGTGCAATAGCATTATGTCTAAAAAATATATGTACCCCAATTAAAAAATACTTTATTGCTAAAAAATATTAACCATTATCTCAGCCTTCAGTGAGTTAGAATCTTATTGCTGGTGGAGGGTTGGAAATATTGTGAGAATTACCAAAAATGTAACCGAGACAGGAAGTGAGCAAAGCCTGTTTTCTGTTTTTATTTTTTATTGATGTATAGTAAATCTATGCGGTTATGTTAGTTTCAAGTGTACAGCAAAGTAATTCAGTGATATGCATATATATATATATATATGTATATTCTTTTTCAGATTCTTTTCCATTCTAGGTTATTATGAGATATTGAGGAGAGCTCTCTGTGCTATGTACTAGGCATTGCCACTCCTAATTTATCTCTACCAGGCCTCCTGCCTCCAGGTATTCCCTCTAGTTTTATTCCAAACATCTCTGTCCACCTGACCTGCTTAAAACATGACCTTTATCATTATAAATCCCTCATTCTGAAGCTTCAGGGTTGTCACCTACTAAAGCAGTGGGCTTCCGTGTGGCTTAGCAGTAAAGAACTCGCCTGCCAATGCAGGAGACCCAGATTCAATCCCTCGGTCAGAAAGATCCCCTGAGAAGGATGTGGCAACCCACTCCAGTATCCTTGCCTGGAGATCCCATGGACAGAGGAGTCTGACAGGCTGTGGTCCCTGTGGTTGCGTAAGAGTTGGACTTGACTGAGCCACTAAATAACCACAATAACGACAAATCAGTGTCTTAATTTTTACTCCCACTTTTGTTTTTTTCCACCATAGTTCCATCTTCACTACTTGTCAAAAGTCCTCATTTTTTTTTTTTTCTAGAGCATGTCTGTATTAGTGGAGCTTTCTTGACTTTGTACCCTCCTGTTTCTTTCTCAATTGCTGGTCTCAATTTTTGGCCAAAAATACCCTACTCTTTCTTTTGGCCTATTTTGGGTACTTGAACCACTCAAGTTCTCATTGATTCCCCTGAAGACCTCTGCTCCCCCCTTACGTTATAGAAATTATGGACTATAGTACTTTTTGTCACTTGTCATTTATGATATGATCTGACATTCTTTTAATTTGTTTGGCTCCGTCTGATCTTAGTTGTGACATGCAGGATCTTTAGTTGAGTCCTGTGGGATCTTGTTCCTGGACCAGGAATTGATCCTGGGCCTCCTTGCATTGGGTGTGCGAAGTCTTAGCCACTGGACTCCCAGGGAAGTCCTGATCTGAAATTCTAGTCTTTTCACATGCCTGTTCCATTTAGCTAGAAGTGAATGATCCTGCCCTGGCTACCAAGTGCTCTGCTAGGCACCTTCATTTTCTGTTTCTTGTATCCCCCATGATGATCAGTCAGTCTTTCAGAGTGCCCATTTCACAGATGAGAATACTGAGGGCTAGTGACTCGCTTTCTCTCTCTCCATCTCACACCAGGCATCTGTGCATTAAGGTGAAGGTCATGGTGATGGGCACTGCTTCGGATTCTGTGGTTGACGAGCATCGCCCACCAGTGTTGGGAAGGGCTGGGCCAGGCCTTGGAAGGCAGACAGCGGAGGGGTAGGGGGAAAGGAACCCCCTCGGTTTGCAGACTGGAGTCATTGCGGCAAGACAATTATGCAGAGGCAGTGTCCAGGGAGCAGCGGTCAGAGCCCAGCCCTGGAGGTCACCGGTGTTGACCTGCGTCCACAAAGCACGGAGGAGGGGCTCGGCTTTGGGGTTTGGCCCTGAGCGAGGCTTTCCTCTCTCCTGACTTCTGACTCCCCCATCTGATGGTTGGGTGTTCCTCGCAGGCCAGCAAGCCCCAGCAGGGCCGGCATCTCAGCCTACTCTGCCTCTGATCCCAGGCTCTGCCCCTGGTGGGTGGTCTCGTCTGTGAGCTTGAGCACTGCTGGGGTGGGTAGGAAGTTCCCACGCCGCTCGACGGACGGCGGTGCAGTGGAACAGCAAGGGCCACAACGTTGTCAGATGGTTCTCACACTCTCCCTCCATCCTCAGTTCCCAGCACTTGCTTCGGCTTTCAAATGCCTCGTTGGATTGGGAGTGGGGTCAGTTTCTCTCCCCCTCTGTGCTTCTAGACTTTAAAGCTTTGGTGTGTGCTTAGGGTTGTGAATGAAATTTCCACTTTTTTGAGTGTGAGCACTCTTTCATGTTTTGTCCCTTTTGTGTTTCTCCCTCCCTCCCNGACACCTCTGGGAGTTGGTGAGAGGAAGTTGAGGGAAAATATGGAAAACTACTATTGTGCTGCTTCTCAAAATTTCCTATCTTCGTTCTGGATACATGGGGTAATTATATTCCTTAGGAGTATATTTAGCCTTTCGTGAGTTCGATCCCTGGGTCAGGAAGATCCCCTGAAGAAGGGACTGGCTACCCACTCTAGTATTCTTGCCTGGAGAATCCTATGGACAGAGGAGCCAGGTGGGCTGCAGTCCATGGGGTCGCAAAGAGTTGGACATGACTGAACAGCTAACACTTTCACTTTCATTTTCAAGCTTAAGGTTAGAAACGGCCATATGACTTATTTCTGAAAACAGGATAAGAATACAGGTGGTGTATTCAAGCCAGGCTTCAGCAATATATGAACCATGAACTTTACAGATGTGCAAGCTGGTTTTAGAAAAGGCAGAGGAACCAGAGATCAAATTGCCAACATCTGCTGGATCATGGAAAAAGCAAGAGAGTTCCAGAAAAACATCTATTTCTGCCTCAATGACTATGTCTAAATCTTTGTGTGGATCACAATAAACTGTGGAAAATTCTGAAAGAGATGGAAATACCAGACCACCTGACCTGCCTCTTGAGAAATCTGTATGCAGGTCAGGAAACAGTTACAACTGGACATGGAACAACAGACTGGTTCCAAATAGGAAAAGGAGTCCGTCAAGACTTTCTATTGTCACCTTGCTTATTTAACTTCTATGCAGAGTACATCATGAGAAACGCTGGACTGGAAGAAACACAAGCTGGAATCAAGATTGCCGGGAGAAATATCAATAACCTCAGATATGCAGATGACACCACCCTTATGGTAGAAAGTGAAGAGGAATTCAAAAGCCTCTTGATGAAAGTGAAAGAGGAGAGTGAAAAAGTTGGCTTAAAGCTCAACATTCAGAAAACAAAGATCATGGCATCCGGTCCCATCACTTCATGGCAAATAGACGGGGAGACAGTGAAAACAATGAGAAACTTTATCTTTTTGGGCTCCAAAATCACTGCAGATGGTGATTTAATTTCAATTACATGAAATTAAAAGATGTTTACTCCTTGGAAGTAAAGTTATGACCAAGTTAGATGGCATATTAAAAAGCAGAGACATTACTTTGCCAACAAAGTTCCGTCTAGTCAAAGCTATGGTTTTTCCAATAGTCATGTATGGATATGAGAGTTGGACTATAAAGAAAGCTAAGTGCCAAAGAAGTGATGCTTTTGAACTGTGGTGTTGGAGAAGACTCTAGAGAGTCCCTTGGACTGCAAGGAGATCCAATCAGTCCATCCTAAAGGAGATCAGTCCTGAGTCTTCATTAGAAGGACTGATATTGAAGCTGAAACTCCAATACTTTGGCCACCTGATGTGAAGAGCTGACTCATTTGAAAAGACGCTGATGGTGGGAAAGATTGAAGGTGGGAGGAGAAGGGGAAAACAGAGAATGAGATGGTTGGATGGCATCACCAACTCAATGGACATGAATTTGAGTGAACTCCAGGAGTTGGTGATGGACAGGGAGGACTGGGGTGCCGCAGTCCACAGCATCGCAGAGTCGGACATGACTGAGCGATTGATCTGAACTGACAGGTGACGTGTGTCTTCTTTGGGCAGACACATTCAATTGCCATTGGAGACATTTCAGAACTTTCTTCCTTGGTTGCTGTAATCATGGTAGCATGTGTTGATATGGAGATGGCACGCTGAACCATCACATGGAGGACAAGAACCTGGGTGGGGTCACTAGATGCACAGTGCACTTTGAACAGGGTTTAAATCTTTGTTTTGAGAGCACTAACACTTGGAAGTAAGTTGTTTATTGCTGCACCGTAACCTAGTCTATCTTGACTAATACAAGCTTCAAATTCCCTGAAGACTTGGAATAAACAAAGCAAATGCCTTAATGCTTTGGTATCAGAATCAGTGGACAATTAAGTTATCAGGCAGCTTTATGTTAGAACAAAGGAATTTGCAACTTTATCACCAAAGTTTACAATTTTTATTAGTTTAATATTTTCAGTAAAGCATACCACTCCTTGCAGCTGTTGACTGAAAGATGAGTTTGTCCAGTAAGATTATTTATAAAGCAGCGCTCTACTGACTGCATCATTTCATACACTCACCCATTTCTTCTTAGCAGTTTTCTTTGAATTGCAAATATTTTAAAGGAATGCCAGTTTAGTCATGACCTTAGGAAGATTTCTTACCTGCCTTTTAATTTAGATGTAAAATAAGGTTGCATCTTTATCTTCTGCTTTGAAGTCATTTCATAGGATTTCTTTTGAAATACTTTTGCTATAGATATGGAGTTAAGAGGATAAATAGGTGAGATAGTAAATATTTTCAGCTTTGTGGGTCACATGATCTCTGTTGCAGCTCCTCAATTCTGTTGTAGCATGAAAACTTCCATAGACAAGACACATAAACCAATAAGTGTGTCTCTTTACAAATACAAGCAGCAGGCTGATTTTGGCCCATGGGCTATAGTTTGCCAAATCTTGCTTTAGAAGTTATTTCCAATTCAAGTCACATCCATGTAATTCCATATTATCGGCTATCATGATAGCATGACTATATTAATTTGGGAACTATATTAATGAAATCAACATTCCATCTGGCAACTTATCTGATGTTCTTACAATCATGAAATAAAATACGTACCCTATTTAGGCTCTGGGCTTAATATCCTTTTTTAAAAAAATAATATTTATTTTAGTTTCTTATTTCTTTTTTTACATCTAGCTTTACAGTACTAGTTCTGTAGGGCTAGATGTAAAAATGAAAGGAGAAATAAAATAAACATTATATCTTTGTAGGATTTTCAAAAGCCTATTATTTCCTCATGTTATAGTTGAAATGAACTTTTTTAATGGAAACATTTATTTTTTGTTCCTTACAAATACCAAGAGATAAAAATCTTAGAGAGATAAAGGAAAGAAAAGGATGATAGTAGCCACTGCAGAATAGAAATGGATCTGTAAAGTTGTTTTCAGAAAATGAAATCATGACTGACATGATCTAACATCTTTCCACCGGGGAGACACTAACCTGTGCCAAATTAAGTCTTTGTTTATTAGTTCAAAATAAAAAATCACTAAAATGCTCCATTTACAGGAGACTGTTGGAAATAAAAGGAAGAGAAAGAAATTATAATACATATATACCTGAATCCCCTAGGAGAAAAACAAAACAATTTTATTCTTTTTAATTTCAGTCTCAAATTAATTTATTTTAATATCATGCATTTTGAACTACTAGGGCAAAGAAGCAAACTGGGAAGATGGCTATGGCAAAAGAATTCAAACCTACAGTAAAATAAGGAAATGAATTATGATAAGACCCAAGGCTATTTTTATTCCCTGCTTCAAATACCATGGCATGGGGGGAGATATGTGTATGATACAATAGTTCAATGTTTCGGTGAGCACATCTAGAACACTAATCAAAATCAATTTTATTGGCTTATAAAAGATGTATGTATGAGCTCTATCTTTTATGGACTCAGTTTGCTTCTATATATACTCCTTAATATACTAGTCAGTTAGTTTCTAAAGAAAGTGGGGTAAGTTCTCCTCTTGACTGCTTCATTGTTCACTCGGGATGTATAACCAAGGACAAGACCTTATTGAAAGGGAGAAAAATTGATTGATGCCGACTGGAGTGATTCAGGCATGAAATAGATTGCAGTGCATCCCTGTGTCCCACCAGAACGTGCTGCTGTGTTCAGGTGGTTTTGACTGCGGTGTAACTGCCAGGTAGCTGGAGCTGTCATGGAAACACTGCACAGGAATGAACACTGAAAGTCAAATGGCCAAGAGAGGTGCACATAGGCAAACTGGATCAAAGCTGGCTCTGTCAGTGCAAACTACATGAGCTTGTACAAACCATTTAATTCAGAGTTTTGGCCTTCTCAACTCTTAGTCTGAGCTAGATGAAACTGCCAACATTTGACTGTCTTAATCTATGATATTGACAATTTCATGACTCATGATCTGTGGCTACGTCGTTCTATGGCTGTGACACCCCCTCCTCCACCCCCAATTCTGTTTTCTTTCCACAAGACTTCTTGCAGGTTGCTTATCATCTCCGAGGATAAGATTCGAAACCCCATCTTTAAACTGGGCTTCATAATGTCGCTCACGCGTGTTGAGCAACAGAACAAGCCTGGTGCCTGGCACTCGGAAGCCGGACAGTGTTCGTTTTCTTTCTTCCTCTTTACGGCTCTGTCCACACCAGGCATTGCTCTATCTTAACCCCTGGAGTCCTCTAGGCTCAAGGTACCGATCGGGCGTCTGGTGCACACGACCTTGGGAAGGAAGAGATGTTCTGGATGCCCTGAGCGTTTCCTTCAACCCTCGAGCATGCTTCTGCAGGGGCTCCTTGTAAAATGGGCTGGACTTAAAGCTGCTTTCTGTGCGTTAAGCTTTTCAGACAAAGATCTATAGAAACAGGAGCCATTCGTGATGTTAATTGGCGGCAGCTTTCCATGGACCACCCCAAATGGAAACGCAGGCAAGGGCCCCCAGATGTGGCCAGGAATCCCTCTTTCTTGGATTGAAGGATGCAGTCAGTCGAGAGGAAACGCAGACGCAGAGCCCTGGAGCCTCTTCCGAGACTGTTCCGGTGGCTTGGCCGCTGCCTTCTGTCTTTCAGGAGCACTTTCTTTTTGTTGGGGCTAATTCCTGTAGCAACCCCTCCCACCAGCTCATTTCCCCAGGCTGTAAGCTGGGGCTGACCAAGGAGGTGTGGCGGAGCGGCCGGGGAACCTGTGCTCAGGAGTTATTGCCGTAAGCAGGAAGTGTTTAATTGTTTCCATTGACTGTTAGTTGGAAGAAGGAATGCTGGACCTTGCTTCCAACAAAAGCAGAAATCAGCCTGAGGACTGATTTTACCCTCACAAGGGGAACCAGGGCTCCTTAGGGCACCAGTGGTCCCATCTTGAAATTGCTCAGCTGCCTATAGCATGAGGACTCCAAGAATCTCCTACCTACATCTTAAAGTCAACGTGATCTGCGAGGTGGTGCCTGGCATGTGAAGCCAGTCTCACAACTAGTGTGGCTGGCTGTGCGTCACTGTAATGAAGCAGGAAGCCACTGTCCTGAGGTCACGTCGGGGCTGGCATCTTCTGCCATTTTTTCGGCCGCACCAAGCAGCTTGCGGAATCTTAGTTCCCTGACCAGGGTTCGAACCCGTGTCCCCTGCTGTGGAAGCACAGAGTCCTAATCGTTGGACTCCCAGAAAATTCCCCATCTTGTGCTATTTAAAGTCAAATATCACTTTAAGAATCAACGTACACACGAAATAGACGAGAGCCTAGAAAAGTTGAATAATCTATTTTCATTCCTTTAAGAGAGTTTATCTTTTCTTATATGATAGCAGATTTGTAAAAATCCATCCAGCATCTGTCTAAAAGAAACCCTTAACAAATTTCAAAAGTAGTTTTTAAAGGCCACTGTTGTGATTATCCAATGAAAATTAGAAATACATAATATAAGGCTAATCCTTCTTCCTCTCAAATTTTGACTGTTTAGAAATTAAACCTACATTTCTGGATAACTACTGGGTCAAAAGGAAATCAAAAGGGAGATCATAAACTATTCAAAAAGAAACGAAAGGGGACCTCTTTACACTAAACCTAGGGGTCACAGCGTAAGAAGAACTCAGGGGAAAATGTATAGCCTTAAATATCTTCACTATCAAAGCAGTCATATGGAAAATAAACATGAGGATAAAGCAGTCATTTTAAGAAGTTTGGTAAAAAGTATAGCACGTTAAACTAAAAGGAAACAGGGCGATCTAAACAAAAAACTAAATAAAATAGAAAGTAAACAGAACACATTAGAAAGGAACATACATTTAAATGCCAGTTCTTGGCCAGGACTAAATATAGAAATTTAACCATATGTCTGATCCCAGAGAAATGTCTGCACGAGTATCTGAACCTTCCCTCAAGGGAATGCGATGTAACCATTAAAATGGTTCTAACAGCCTTTGTAAGAGGATTGGGGGAAATGTTTACGTCAAATGAGAAGAGCAGAATCAAAAAGTTTATATAGAGTGATAGGGCCACGTGGATACAGCCTTCCATGTCCCTCCTGTTTCCCAGGGAATTAAGTCTGCAAAGAGTACATCAGAGTATCAGAGAGAATGGAGTATTGACAAGTGCTCAACACAGAGGCAGGGTGCAGACATTGTCTGATGGAAGGAAGGACCACATACTATATGATTCTATTAACGTGTGTCTACAGACATTAGGCGGAGAAGGCAATGGCACCCCACTCCAGTACTCCTGCCTGGAAAACCCCATGGATGGAGAAGCCTGGAAGGCTGCAGTCCATGAGATCGCTGAGGGTCGGACATGACTGAGCGACTTCACTTTCACTTTTCACTTTCATGCATTGGAGAAGGAAATGGCATCATACTCCAGTGTTCTTGCCTGGAGAATCCCAGGGATGGGGGAGCCTGGTGGGGGAGCCTGCCGTCCGTGGGGTTGCACAGAGTCGGACACGACTGAAGCGACTTAGCAGCAGCAGGAGCTTTATGGTCGGACTGTATTGTTTATCTGTTTTATATGTAGCAGGTGAATGGGATGGTAAGCGAATTAGAACTTAAGCTGCTACCAAAAAAAAATCACATTGATTATCTTGGGGCATGGATGCAATGATTTTCCTCCTGGTTTTCCACACTCTTCTGTAATTCCTAGATTTCCAGATGTAATTCTGTATTACTTGTCTAATGGAAACCACGATAAAGTAATAAACACTGTAAAGCAAGAATGTTCCTAATTGGCCTTTTAGCAGAGGAGGCGGTGATGGGCAATCTGCTAAGCTTCCTCCTGGGAGGGTGAGCGGAGGCTGGGTCCAGTAATCCTGAAATCGGGGACTGGCTGTCATGGATCGCTGCGTTGTCGGCTGCCGTCACACACAGAAAGTGGCACAGGGCTATTCTTCTGCAAGTCAAGGAGAAGAAAGCGTTGTTTTTGTCTGGGGTCTCTCAAAAGCAGGATCACCTCTCAGGGAGAAGCTGGGGGCGTTGCTGTGAAACCTGTGGACGCCTGAGAACCAGTTTCTAGTAAAATCTCCTAAGAGGTGTCAGACTCTGCTGAGTGCTAAATTAGGGAAAGCTGTTACTTATATAACTTCCTGTAATTGCCCCGCAGGAGCAGTCCCTGAAAGCCACCCGCTCCTCCTCTTGGCTGAGCGGGGGATACGGGCCCTCCCTTCCTGGCAGCCCGGATCTCTTCTACCTTTGGGCTTCATGCTCGGGGGTCAGGCTTCTTAACTGCAGCTGAAATGCCATTTTAAACAGAAGACTCCTCTGTCTCTTTTGAAGATGGGAAACTCATATGCTGGACAGCTGAAGACCACGCGGTTTGAGGAGGTCCTGCACAACTCCATCGAGGCCTCCCTGCGCTCCAACAGCCTGGTACCCAGGCCCATCTTCTCCCAATTGTACCTGGAAGCGGAGCAGCAGCTTTCTGCTCTAGAAGGTAGGAGATGTTTCTGTGCCCTTCACTACCGTGTGTGGGAATGTTCAAGATGGGACTTGAAACTCTTTCCTCTTCCACTTGGTGTAGCAACTGTTGGGTCTGGCAGAATGGAATTATTAGGAAACAGAAAGTTGCATGTGCGTCCTTACCTGGCTAAAACTCAGATTTAAGTCTCAGCCATAAAGTTGCAAGGAATGACATGATTCACTGGACTAGTAGGAGAAAGAAAGGCCGGTGTTAACTTGTTCTCAATTGGTTGTTACTTAAACTCATGAAAAGTTTTGATGGTCTGACTTGGATAAGTAAGACATTTTAACATATTTTTGACCCTCAGTTATATATATATATATATTTCCTCTGTGATTTGTGGCCCTATCTTTGCAAAGGAGTGTAAGTACTTTTCCATGTGATAGCAATAATGAAAGCCCTCTAGAAACTGTTAAAAGCCAAGAATAAACCATTATGAGTTTGATGTGTGCCAGCAATAAATTATCTTTGGGCATGGGGATAAGTTTGGGGTTTACTTAACTATCCAGAGAATAAACTGATTGTATTTTTCAGTCTTCAGTTTGTATTTTTTATAGTCATGTATCTTCATGTCCAAAGTTGCCCCACCCCCTTATTTATTGCTGAAGAAGTTGTTTTTGTCACTTGTCTTCCACTTGAAGTTACCTGCAGACTTTGCTTAGCTTTTGAAGTGAAAGGCGGCTGTGGTTTACAATAAAAATGAACTGAATTAAAGAAGCCTGCAACGTACCAGGTCCTGTCTTAGGTTGGTCGTGGTGTGTGCCTAAGTCCCTATACCAGGTCCTGACTTAGGGTCGTCGTGGTGTGTGCCTAAGTCCCTATGTGTGTATGGTTGTGTGTGCAAGGTGGGCATGGGGAGGGTGGGCTGGGGATGGTTGCATTTTCCAAGGGAAAATGAGGCACACAGGTCCTCATGCTATCTGATTGTCCCTCTCTAGGAGGGAGGCTTTCCTGTGTCACTCTTTAAAGCATTTTTACAAAATTAATCTTGCAAATAGCAACAGCTAAGGACCTAAAGGAACCGGCTTTGGGTCTGAGAGAAAGTAGGTTGTGGTCAAAAGCAGGAGTCAGGAAACCCAAGGGTTCTCTGGCATTCACATCCAAGTACCAATGATTTCTGGCCCAGGAAGTGTTACTGTGACACCGGGGGGCATTTGAGGAATAACTGGGGCATCTTTTACAGTCCATGTTTTCGACTAGCTGAAAGACTTGTGAAATATGTGTTAAATGATCATTGTTAACTTCTTGCAGTATTGAAAGGCTTAGCTGCTAATGGTAAATGAGCAGTAGTACTCATGATAAGTACTCATGGTCAGCCCTTCTCGTTTATGATATGAAAACTAGCTCAGGCCCTCTCTATCATTTTCCCATTTGTCTGGCAAATGGCATAGAGAGACCCTCCCGGATTTTGTTTCTCTAGCGCTGGGAGGAGTGGGGAGGGGGGTTGGCGAAAAGGAGGAGATGGTCGATTTGCTAAATGTCCCTATCAGTTGAGCACTCAGCTTGCGCCCCTGGTTTCTGCATTATAGAACGTGGTGCAGAGGGTTTGTTTGGTCTGTCTGTCTTTCTGTTGTGATCTCTTATCTTATTGCTGTCCTTCCTCAGACAGTAACATTAAGGATGCTTTTTATGACCAGGACGCTGGTATCCCAAACACCCCTAGATCTGTTAACATTTTCTCTATTTGCAAAGGCAGTTCAGAGGGGCCCTGTTACTTTGTTCTCCAAATTAGGGGTATGACCTTTCCTAACAGGGGAGAAACCTTTTTATGTTTTTTGTTTTTTTTTTAAAGGAAGGCCAAGCAAACCAAACAAATACACCCTTCAAATTTGGGATAAGTGTTTATTAAACAAGATACGGGTAAATTCCTGTCATCCCACCCATTCAGAATGCCACACAGTTTCTTCTCATGTAAAGAAAACAGAATTTATTCTAAAACATCAATACTTTCATACACCATGGGGTGAAGGGCTGTCCTGACATCTCTAGATTCCCATGGCTGAGTTTGAAGATCCTCAGCTCCCATACAGTTGGTTTTATCTAAGGCCATTTTAAAGCCCTCATTCTGCCAGAAGACTTTGGTAAACAGTCTGGTTTAGTCTGGCCCTGGTTAGGAAGCCTCCTTGGGCTTGCTGCTGGCCGACGGATTCCATCAAAGACCCTGGAATGTCTGAGGTAGACCTTTGACCTTTAATCCCGCTTTCTTAGTAGAAAGCGGATTCTTGGCAGCCACTGGATTTTGAGCCCTTTCTTTGACTTTTGGAGGCTTAAGACCCTCCTCTTTCATTCTTTCTGAGAGTCTGCATTCCTGCTTTTTGGTTGAACAGAATAAACGTGCAGACATTCCTGTGCATGCCCTCCGAGCTCCGACAGCCTGGCTTTCTTTCCCCTTGTCACTCTTAATCGTTGGCTCTTTGCTGTCCCCCTGCTGAGCCCTTGGAGGTGAGACCCTGGTTCACAGACTAATCTTGATTTTGCAGAGCCTTCCAAGCCACCCACTCCGTAGGCGGCTAAAGGATGGTTTGAGCCCCCGTGGGGACTGCGCTGCATGGTGGCACTTGGGATCTGGGCGTGACTCTATACCTTCTGCTAAAACCAACCATGCCTGCATTTAGTGGCAGGAAGGAAGGCTCTGAAAGAGGCTCTGGTGTTTATCTCTTCAACTCCCTTTGTTTTCTTCCTGGGTAATCTTTTTACAGTCTCCCCACCACCTCTGTGTCCTCCAGTCCTAGAGGGAGGGAGACACCAGGAATTTTTGCTTACTTCCTGCTGTGACCTTCCCAAGGTCATGGGCCTGGGCTGGCCCGAGATGTTCAGTTTCTTCTGCCTCTTGTCCTTCCGGCACCTTTAAAATAGGGCTTCCCTGGTGGCTCAGATGGTAAAGAATCTGCCTGCAATGCAGGAGACCCAGGTTTGATCGCTGGGTCAGGAAGATCCCCTGGAGAAGGGAATGACTGCCTACTCCAGTATTCTTGTCTGGAGAATCCCATGGACAGAGGAGCCTGGTGGGCTACAGTCTGTGGGGTCACAACGAGTCAGACACGACTGGGTGACTAACACCTTTGAAATGGTGACCACCCTGAGGTTATGCTCCCAGCGCACTATACTGATTAAATCACCCTTGGAATGTTCTGTGCAATGCTGAGGGCTGTATTTCCCCACAGAGACTGTCACAGCTCAAGGTGACCTTCTATAACCACCTCGTCTTAAAGAGGCAGGACCTGACACACAGAGAGGTTAGTAACTTTCCTGGGGCCACACAGACAATGTCAGATCCAGGGACTAAACTGGAGTTCCCAGATTCCTAGTCCGTTTTTCTGTTGCACGTGATTTCATCACTAACTGGAAAACACGTCACGCACTGAATGGATGGGTTGAGAGCCAAGGGAGGTGAGAGTAGAGGAAATGGCGGCAAAGGGGCTGGCATGGGGGGCAGAGACAGGAGACACAGAGAAGAAAGAAGAAGCTGTCCCGGCCTCGGGTATCTAAGGATGCTTGTAGCAGCCCTGTTGTGTGAAGAAATCTGGGAGCTATTTATTAAATGACATTTAGTGAAGTAGTGAAGTCGCTCAGTCGTGTCCGACTCTTTGCGACCCCGTGGACTGTAGTCTACCAGGCTCCTCTGTCCATGGGATTNTCTAAGGATGCTTGTAGCAGCCCTGTTGTGTGAAGAAATCTGGGAGCTATTTATTAAATGACATTTAGTGAAGTAGTGAAGTCGCTCAGTCGTGTCCGACTCTTTGCGACCCCGTGGACTGTAGTCTACCAGGCTCCTCTGTCCATGGGATTTTCCAGGCAATAGTCTTGGAGTGGGTTGCCATTTCCTTCTCCAGGGGATCTTTCCAACCCAGGGCTCGAACCCGGGTCTCCCGCATTGTAGACAGATGCAGACAGATGCTTTACCATCTGAGCCACCAGGGAAGCCAATCAGAGATAGGCAATTTGAGAAAGACTTTTTACCCAAAGCATCTCTTAAAAGAAGTTTGAAAACTCACTGATGCGAAACCCTTTTTCTCTAGTAGGCTGGATAAATAAGGGGTGTGTGTGTGTGTGTGTGTGTGTGCACACGCGTGCATGCTCTGTGTATACGCCAAACAGTTGGGAATTAACAATGATAACAGAAAAAAACAAGAACAAACTTTTTGGCTAATTCAGTGGTTTCCTGGGTGCTGCCTCTGTGTGTGTGAGACATTCTGCTTGGGGCCTGGATTCCTGAGTAACAGCGGCCCCCCCGGCCCCCCAGGAACTGACCATGTCGGGAAGGCCAGCTCCTCTGCTGCGGAGATGGAGAGCACGCACGAGGAGAGAGAGTGGGGTTTCCCTGGCCAACTGCTGGCTCTCCTGGCCCGTTCCACATTTGCCATTAGTCCTAAAATACCATTTCACTTGAAAAGAAAAGTTTCCTATAGTCATAAAGTCGCTGAGAGAGCCTGGCCCTGTGTTGGTTCGTTTTGTGTGTGTGACAACTTCTGGTGTGTTTATATTTCTAATAATGTATACATCTAGTTTTCCCTTGGGGATAAATAACAGCATATAGTTAGACTCCTGTCTTGTTCAACGTAAAGGCCGTTCACACTGTAATTCAGGTTATAAACCAAGTGATGCAGTTTACGACAAGGACAGCAGCTTGGGCATCAGATACAGCTGGGAACAGGCTGGCTGTGCTGCTTAGCAGGTGGTTGAATCACTGGGTCTCTCTGAACCTCGGTTTCCTTCCCTGTAAAATGGTCCCGGGGTTACACTGTGGTTCCTCCCACACAGCTGTTGTTGGAGTGCCTGCTGTGTGCAGACTTCATAGTCAGTCCTTGTCAGCAACTGCATACATACCGAGCCCTGTTGCTCCTGCAGATATGTACAGCTGTGAGCGCTGGGAGGGGATGTGGACCTGTAGTTGAAGTCACAAGGCCAGGCTTGGAGCCAGAGTCTGTGACCTTGGGAAAGACATCCGGTCTGAGTGAGCCTTGCCCCTCGCCCCTAGTGAAGAAGGGCAATAGTGCTCGGCTTAAACAGTGTGTCTCTGAGGACTGGTTAATTCCCAACTAACTGGGGCGCACTGGGTACTTACTCCTGCCCTGGTCATCACTCCGCTATTCCACGTCTAGGTGGAAGCCGAGCGGACAATGAAGAAGAGGAAGAGGAAGGGGACGGGGCGCTGGAACAGAACTGTCCCCCAAACCCCTACCAGATGCATCCCCCACCTGAAGGATGCTGCACCACAGACGGTGAGATGCCCGCTGGCCTGTGCGCTGAGAGCCCCCGAGCTGTGAGCCGAGCCCATGTCCCCAAGATGATGAATGAAAGGGATCCACCCCATACTTGAGAGCCAGACCTGGCTCCATCATGGCACCCCCAACCTCAGAAGCTTTGAGTAAATGACTTAACTTCTCTGAGCCTCAATTTCCATGTCTGCAAATTAGGGGCAGGACCACCTGCCCAAAGATGATCAAATGAAAGCCTTCCTGGGCTTCTCCCACTCGGTGCCTCACACAGTGGGTACTACTTCCTGCTTCCTGCTTTGCCCAGGAGCAGACGGGAGAACTAGGAGCCAGTGCCTTGAAAATGGTAAAGCAGATGTCCCTGGAGGAGAATCTTACTAAGGTATAAATATCTTACGGGTTTGCAGGGAAGGCCTCGGGGCCTCAGAGTTCACATTAGCCCACGTCATCCCTGTTGGTCATTAAAGATGGAAAAACACAGGGCATGTGGCCACCTGTGCCTTCAGGGAGAGAGAGGCCCAGAAAAGGTCCATCCAGATAAATCTCGGCTGTTTCTCTCTTCTTCCTTTTTTCCCTAAGTATTTTGGACACTTAATTTTAAAATAAGAAGCATGTTTAAGGGCTTCCCAAGTAGCACTAGTCGTAAAGCATCTGTAAAGAGACGAGGATTTGATTCCTGGGTTGGGAAGTCCCCTGGAGGAGGGCATGGCAACCCAATCCAGTATTCTTGCCTGGAGAATCCCATGGACAGAGGAGCCNGAAGCATGTTTAAGGGCTTCCCAAGTAGCACTAGTCGTAAAGCATCTGTAAAGAGACGAGGATTTGATTCCTGGGTTGGGAAGTCCCCTGGAGGAGGGCATGGCAACCCAATCCAGTATTCTTGCCTGGAGAATCCCATGGACAGAGGAGCCTGGCGGTCTACAGTCCATGGGGTCGCAAAGAGTCAGACTTGACTGAAGCGACGTAGCACGCGCACAGATGTTAGATGTTTAAACGCTCTGAAATACAGAAGTTCAAGTGCGTAGAGTCCCCCTGTGCTGATGTGACTTCTCTGAGACCATCATTACCAGGTCGTCAGCCTGAATTCCTGCCCTCGTACAGGTTAAGTGCAGGGTGGAAAAAACATCAAATTACTCACAGTCCCTTATGGATTTTTCATCCACATTTTAATTTACCATCACTGGTCTACCCATTTCTCCAGCTGACTTTCATTTGTACATTCATGTATGTGTATTGTACAGTAACACCAGCAGTCATAAATACAGCAAGTAGTTAAGTGTCATGAATGACGATGGTTATAATTTGATCTCTCAGAATTACTTTTATTCATTTTATTTTTTTATTCTGCCCAGTCACTTTATTGTTGTGAATCATGGTAACTGGCAAATAATGTTCTCATAATTAATTTTAGAGTCAGCCTGGTAACTGGCAAATAATGTTCCCAGAATTAATTTTAGAGTCAGCCTGGTCCAGGGGTGAGGGTGGTTGCTGACAAACTGCAGACTATTTTCCTGCTTTGCCCGCATGGATCCTGGTTGTGTGGGGGCACTCGCTGGACAGCGTGTGAGCCCTATCCGTCTCTCCTAGGGTTTTGCCAGGCCGGGAAGGACCTGCGTCTGGTCTCCATCTCCAATGAGCCCATCGACATCCCCGCGGGCTTCCTCCTGGTGGGTGCCAAGTCCCCCAGCCTGCCTGACCATCTCCTGGTGTGTGCCGTGGACAAGAGGTTCCTGCCGGATGATAACGGGCACAACGCCCTTCTTGGTGAGTTCCTCCTGGACTCTGCTGTACAGCTCAGGCTGCATGATGGGTAGGGACAAGGAGGGCCACTGGTCCCCTTGGAAGACAGGCCACCTTTCCGCCTCTTCATCAGCACATCCCACAACCCCATACATTCCTCATTCTGTGGCCTATTTCTTTGTGGAATGGAATGCAAATGAGATTTGCTTTAAAATATGACTGCCTGGAGCTTTCCCTGGTGGTCCAGGGATTAAGTTTGTACTTCCAGTGCAGGGGACGCGAGTTTGATCCCTGGTTGGGGAACTACATGATACTGTGTAGCATGCCCCCAAAATAAATGAATAGTGTAAAAATAAAATGTGACAACTTTCCTATAGAAAGCCTATCAGTTAGTACTACTTTTATTTTTTTTGGTAAATGTGTTCATCAGAACTTTCCTAAGTGTCTACCTGTGTTGGGAATGTAATCCAGACTCCATCTGAGATGCTCTCGGAGGCCAGCAGACGCGAGGCAGGAGGAGAGTAAGGCTGAGCGTGTGTCCCCCTGACCAGGACAGTCCTGTTCCAAGTGACTGCCCGGCACCCTCTGCCGTTCTCTGCTTTACCTTTTGCCTCTCACCAGTCAAGGCTGCCTTGGACATGTTAATGAACTTGCCTGAGGGTACGTGAGTAAAGAATGTGGCCAGGATTCAGACTCGGGTTTTCCTGGTTCTGTATGGTACCTTTAACTACTGCACCCCACAGTCACTCAGTGGGTCAGGGTCAGCCTAGGGAAGCTGTGGTTTTGACCTTTGGAACCACCTCTGGCCCACGAGATCCCCGATGTCAGTGCAGAGTCGAGGCCAAGCCGTACCAAGCCTGTCTCCTGTTTGTTCAAACATTTATTGAGCTCTTACTGAATGCCTGACCCTGCGCTCAGCACGCTCCCCCATAAGTGAAGCAAAATCGGGGGAGACATGAGGTTTGGACTGAGAGCTCTGAGCTGGCTCCAGCCCCGTGTCTGACCACGGGCTGCTGTGTGACCCTGGGCCTCCGTGTCCTCATCCAGAGAGTGGGCAAGTGCTTTCCACATGGCCCCTCACCTGGCCTGGCATCTCCTTGGCAGGAGAGCTGGACAGACAGGAGGGTTGGTAATGATCTGTCTAGCTGAGATGTAGCCTCAGAAATAATCTTCATGGCAGAAGCAAGTTTGATCGTGAGAGTTTATTGGAAAAACTTCTAGGTTAAACTTCTCCTGCTGGCCCCAATTCCTTCTGTGCTTTTCCAGTGGACAAACTTTTAAACCTCAGTTTTACACTTGATATGCCCCCAAATCTGGGTAGGTAAAAACACTTTCAGTTCAGTTCACTTGCTCAGTTGTGTCCAACTCTTTGCAACCCCATGGACTGTAACACACCTGGCCTCTCTGTCCATCACCAACTCCCGGAGTTATTCAAACTCATGTCCATTGAGTCAGTGATGCCATCCAACCATCTCATCCTCTGTCATCCCCTTCTCCTCCTGTCTGCAATCTTTCCCAGCATCAGGGTCTTTTCCAGTGAGTCAGTTCTTTGCATCAGGTGGCCCAAGTATTGGAGTTTCAGCTTCAGCGTGTCCTTCCAGTGAATATTCAGGACTGATTTCCTTTAGGATGGACTGGTTGGATCTTCTACACACTTTCAGTTCAGTTCAGTTCAGTCGCTCAGTCGTGTCCGACTCTTTGCGACCCCATGAATCGCAGCACTCCAGGCCTCCCTGTCCATCACCAACTCCCGGAGTTAACTCAGACTCACATCCATCGAGTCACTGATGCCATCCAGCCATCTCATCCTCTGTCATCCCCTTCTCCTCCTGCCCCCAATCTGTCCCAGCATCAGAGCCTTTTCCAATGAGTCAACTCTTCGCATGAGGTGGCCAAAGTACTAGAGTTTCAGCTTTAGCATCATTCCTTCCAAAGAAATCCCAGGGTTGATCTCCAGAATGGACTGGTTGGATCTCCTTACAGTCCAAGGGACTCTCAAGAGTCTTCTCCAACACCACAGTTCAAAAGCATCAATTCTTCGGCGCTCAGCCTTCTTCACAGTCCAACTCTCACATCCATACATGACCACTGGAAAAACCATAGCCTTGACTAGACAGACTTTTGTTGGCAAAGTAATGTCTCTGCTTTTTGAATATGCTATCTAGGTTGGTCATAACTTTTCTTCCAAGGAGTAAGCATCTTTTAATTTCATGGCTGCAGTCACTATCTGCAGTGATTTTGGAGCCCCCCAAAATAAAGTCTGATACTGTTTCCACTGTTTCCTCATCTATTTCCCATGAAGTGATGGGACCAGATGCCATGATCTTCGTTTTCTGAATGTTGAGCTTTAAGCCAACTTTTTCACTCTCCTCTTTCACTTTCATCAAGACCTTTAGTGGATATTTATTGGGAACATTTTATGTCTGAGTCTCTGTGCAAAGGACAGAAGGTGAGTCTCTGTGCAAAGGACTGAAGGATGGAGGTGGGACAGCAATGCTTGACCCAGAGAAGAAAAAGAAATGGTTCCTGCCATGAGGGCCGGGGGACACAACAGTGTGTACACTCTGAAACCTGGCAGATGACTGCTCAGTGGAGGGACAGACATGACTCTGAGGCAACAACCAGTGGGAGAAAAGGTTTTGGCCAGTTCTTTCTTAAGGTGGATCTATGGGTTTATTTTAACCAGTTTTGAAAGCAAGAATAATCCAGGAAATTTACTCCACCAAGGAATCTCATTGCTTCTGAGTCATTGAATCTCAGAGTGAATTTGCTTGTCAAGGCCGCTCAGGACAGAATGAGTGGGGAAGACAGACTGGTAACTTGGTTAGCGTTTGATCTGGCCTGAATTCCTCCCCTTTGTGACTGTAAAGGAACTGCAAGGGCAGTAAATCTAGGAGGCTCTATGTCTCAAAATGCAGAGGCAAGAATCTTTCAGTTCATTCACCACCGGCCTGGGAGCAGCTTCAGCCTCTCGGGCGGGGAGCGTAGAGGAAGTGGGGTCTTTGTTAATTGCTTGCCAAAAAGCCCTCGGAGGTGGGTAACAAGGGCCGGCTGGTAATAACCCGTGCTTTCTTCTTTTAAAATAACTTTATACTCTCAGCTTGCACACTTAGCACTGTTTAGGTTTCCTGCAATTAACCCTGATGGCTGCACAGGGCATGGTGGCCCAGCACCCCTCTGAGGCCGGGGCTCAGCATTTTTTAGTGACCTATAAAGGGGAGGCCCTGGAGTATCTTAGGAGAAAGTAACAGCTTTAAACCCCCTCCCCCCCCACCCCCCCGCCAATAATTTATAGAGAAAGTAGTGCTGGTTTTAGTGACTTTGAATCAACTGAGAGATTTCTGTCTGTGAAAGCGAAAAGACTAAAATGTCGATGTGTGTTCCAGTTGTTTGATAGTAATTCCTCGAAACTAGCTGATGGCTAAGGCAAAGGAGAAGAAACCATCTATTACAGCTATGTGTGTGCTTGCTAAGTCGCTTTAGTCGTGTCTGACTCTTTGCGACCCCATGCACCGTAGCCTACCAAGCTCCTCTGTTCATGGGATTCTCCCGGCAAGAATACTGGAGTGGATTGCCGTGCCCTCCTCCAGGGGAATCTTCCCGAGCCAGGGACCGAACCCACGTCTCTTACATCTCCTGCACTGGCTGGCGGGTTCTTTTCCACTAGTACCACCTGGGAAGCTTCCATCTATTACAGCTGGAATGTTCATTTCTGAGATGAGAGTAAATGAGCCGTTTGTTCACCTAGCAGGCAAATAATTATGCGTTTATTATTATTCATAGTAATAAACAACTGAAGGTGGACTTTAAGTTCAGCCTGGGGCCCCAAAGCCAAGTGGCACTTGGTCCTTCCTGGAAGCTCAGGGCCGTGGGGGGGCACAGGCCAACCAAGACTTCCCTCACAGGTCCACATGCACGGCCACAGAAATCGAAATTCTGGGACATCTCTGGGCAACAGGCTCCCACCGAGGGCTTAAGATGCTGTGGGATCCCCAAGGATGCGTTGACTTCTGGGATGAGAGTGTCTCAGAAGGTGTCACCGGTGACGCACTTGGGTCCTGAAAAATGGGTGGATTACCAGTTGGAGAAAGACAGCAGCAGCAAATGCACCTAAAGAGCAGCCACTCTACTTCCCATGTGCTAATGACTGTTGGAGTTAAAATTGAGTGAGTGAGTGAGGTGGGTGTGTTCCTACCTAGAACTGAGATATGGAGAAACAGAGGCATGCGCGATAGAATGAGGTGTGCCTGTCCCTACTGCCCTGGGAGGGCCAGCGTTTCCACTTTGATTTCTGAACCACAAGGAGGAGCCGCTTCTTGTTTGTGGCCCTCCCTCCCTGCCTCTGGAATGGAGCCGTGGTCCCACAGCCCACATTTGTCGTCGGACAAAGGCCTGTAACCCGTTTAGCCATTTCTGGGAAGGGATGGCAGTGCTGGCCTTGGCGAGGTGCTCGGAGCATCCTTGGATTTGCAGTTTTGTTTCTTACTCGTCATCTTTTGTTTGACCTCAGAGTCAGGATCCCTTCCAGGGAGCTTGGAAGGTTTCTTAGGGCCTTATTCTTGGATGGCAGTTGAGCTGCTCAAGGTTCCCAGGTTGGAGACAAAGGAAAAAATAAAAACATTAGATTATAAACTAGGAAGCATTAGAAACATGAAAACATTAGAAAACAAAAGCACATCAAAGCGTGTGCAGAGAGGCTGTTTGCTCTGCTAATTGTTCTATCTCCTCTCTCCTTCCCTCCCAGGGCTTGCTGACTGTCCCTCCATGCTGGGCACTAGTTTGTATACGTACACGAATGCACACAGACACAACCCATACCTCCCCGTGGACATACATGCTCCCGGTCCTGTGGAAGGATAGGGATGGTTATAGGGAAAAATACGGATTTTAATAACTCTAACATTGTGGCACCCCACTCTGGTACTTTTGCCTGGAAAATCCCATGGATGAGTCGCACAGGACTGAGCGACTTCACTTTCACTTTTTACTTTCATGCATCGGAGAAGGAAATGGCAACCCACTTCAATGTTCTTGCCTGGAGAATCCCAGGGACGGAGGAGCCTGGTGGGCTGCAGTCTATGGGGTCGCACAGAGTCAGACATGACTGAAGTGACTTAGCAGCTTAGCAGCAACATTGAGGAAGAAGTTGTAAGGACTGTCAGCAATATAAAGTCCGGCATAGCAGTAGGAGGGATGGGAGATAAAGCAGAGATGGGGGTGGCAGGCATTGGGGGCAGCCCTGGAGGGCATGCTTGTGCATGCACACTCTGTTCTCATGCTAGAATTGAATGGATCACTCTTTGGATCTGTTCTGGACAACCACTTAGTCCCTCTGATTCTCAGGTTTCCCCAAGGAAGGTTTAGCCGTCCTGACCAACTGGTGGTTGCGTCAGTTCATCTGGGTGCTTCGTCTGGGTGACAGTGAATGGCAAGAACACCATTGGTTTTCTCTGCATGTCAGTTTCCTTCATGTCCCTCTAGCAACAAGTAAACACAGAGCACAGTGTTGGCATGTTTTTGGTACCTTAATCTATTCAGTACAGAGGGGATAGGAGTCTGGAAGGAAAAACTAACCTGTGCCTGCCTTCTTAGACCAAGAGATTTGTCCTTATTTCTAATGCCTTTTAAGGAATATTAAACTTGCTTGCAATAGAGCAGATAGTCCAGGTTTCTGTAATGTTTGTTGTTTGATCACTAAGTCATGTCTGACTCTTTGTGACCCTATGGACTACAGCACGCCAGGTTCCCCCGTCCTTCACTATCTCTCAGAGTTTGCTCAGATTCATGTCTATTGAGTCAGTGATGCTATCTAACCATCTCATCCTCTGCCATCCCCTCTTCCTCCCACCTTCAGTCTCTCCCAGCACCAGGGTCTTTTCCAATGAGTCAGCTCTTTGCATCAGGTGGCCAAAGGATTGGAGCTTCAGCTTCAGCATCAGTCTTTCTAATGAATATTTAAGGATAATTTCCTTTGGCATTGACTGGTTTGATCTCCTTGAAGTCCACGGAACTCTCCAGAGTCTCCTCCAACACCACAATGCGAAAGCACCAATTCTTCAGTGCTCAACCTTGTTTGTGGTCTGACTTTCACATCTGTACATGACTGCTGGAAAAACCATAGCTTTGACGATTTGGACCTATGTCAGCAAAGTGATGTCTCTGCTTTTTAATATGCTGTCTAGGTTGGTCATAGCTTTTCTTCCAGGAACAAGTTCTTTTAATTTCATGGCTGCAGTCACTGTCCACAGTGATTTTGGAGCCCGAGAAAATAAAGTCCGTCATATTTCTGTAATCTAGGCATCTTCTCTCTCTATGGGGAAATGTTTTGAACCTTCCCTAACTGATGTTATTTTGGACAGTAGTAGCCAGAGACCTCAGGACTGTCCCCTTTAAGAGCAGGGCTTACGCACAGAACCCCTTGGCTCTCCTGGCCTATATCAAGATGCCCTTTGTAAACTTGTCAGCCAGAGGATAAGATAAAACAAATTAGTCTCAGCTTCAGGGTCTCTCCTGCCAAAGGACTTTGTGGCATAGAAACCAGATGTACCAGTGAGTGAGGCAAGGTCATAGGGAAGGCCTTTGTGAGACAGTGAGCTTAAAGCAGAATGGCCTACCAGGTACAAAAGCTAAACCATCACATTTTTCTTGTATTAACCAACAGTTCTACTGATTCCGGTTTGAATAGACTTCACAGTTTGTTTAAGTCTTTCAAGCATGTTCTCTGGATTTTAATAGTTCATGAGAGGTGAAACTCCAATGCTTTGGCCACCTGATGTGAAGAGCTGAGTCATTTGAAAAAACCCTAATACTGGGAAGGATTGAGGGCAGGAGGAGAAGGGGATGACAGAGGATGAGATGACTGGATGGCATCACTGACTCGATAGACATGAGTTTGAGTGAACTCTGGGAGTTGGCGATGGACAGGGAGGCCTGGCATGCTGCATTCCATGGGGTTGCAGGGAGTTGGACACGACTGAGCGACTGAACTGGACTGAAGAGGTGGTTTTGTCATCACCGCGGAAGGCGCCTCTGCAGAGCCTCAGAGTTAAGCTGTGATCTCCCAGAAAGGCTCCCCTGGCCTTGGGCAGCAGGAACTGATACAAGCCGTCACCTTCCAGATGAGAGGCTTCACCACGCTGCGGGGCCCAGATTTCACTCGCCACGATCCTGGCCACACGTGACGAAGTGCTTGATTTCTTCGACTCGTGGGGTCTACTTCCTTGATTCCTGGAGGGAATTTTGGACTCTCAAGAGGGCTCTCAGTGTATCCAGTCTCAGTGGTTTAATTGCCTTGAGATTCTATGATTGGCTGGCACCGAAGACCATAGTGTGTTTGTGCTGAGTCACTTGAGTCCTGTCCGACTCTCTGTGATGCTATGGGCTATAGCCCGCCAGGCTCCTCTATCCATGGGGTTCTCCAGGCAAGAATATGGAATGGGCTGCCATTTCCTTCTCCAGGGGATCTTCTCCACCCAGGGGTCGAACCCGCGTCTCCTGCCTTGGCAAGTGGGTTTGTTACTCCTGAGCCACCTGGGAAACATAATTTCAAGTACTTAAGGCTTGTAGTTACTTATACTTTAAACAAAGCTCTTCCCCCCACCTCCATCCCCACCAACTAGAAATACTTTGTGTGCATATTACATACACAGAATATAGTCACTTTATTTCTGCTGGTGATGCTCAAATATCAAATAATTCCTTAATTCATGTGTTAGACTACAGTATAAACATTTATTGTTTATTCACTAAGTTGTGTCTGACTCTTTTGTGACCCTATGGACTATAGCCCATGAGGCTTTTCTGTCCATGTGATTTTCCAGGTAAGAACACTGGAGTGGGTTGTCATGACCCCCTCCAGGGGATCTTCCTGGCCCAGGGATTGAACCTGCATCTCATGTCTCTTGCATTGGCAGGCAGTTTCTTTACCACAAGCACCATCTGAGAAACCCAAAGACCATGCGGACAAACCAAATTATTGCAGGTGCTCGGTTAGTGTGGACAGATGAATGGGATGGTTCTGTCCCATAGGATGCATAGGCTTTAAATATGCCCGTAAGCAAATGCCGTCTTCCATGCTTGCCTGGGCTCGTCTCTACGACCCAGCGTCTCTTTGGTCAAGTTTTTTGTTTGTGTCGAGGTCCTCTTGAGCCCTGGACCAGTGTGAGCTGACAGCGACCTTTGCCGCTTGGACTTCTCTGGTGGGTGGTTCAGGACGTGAATGCCTAGTGAACGATGGTTCACTTGGAGGGGTCTTGGGTGTCAGGTGGGGACAATCCTGGTTTGTTTCCTCCCCCCAGGTTTCTCTGGGAATTGTGTCGGCTGTGGCAAGAAGGGTTTCTGTTACTTCACGGAGTTCTCCAATCACATCAATCTGAAGCTGACCACGCAGCCCAAGAAGCAGAAACACTTGAAATACTACCTGGTCCGCAACGCCCAGGGAGCTCTGACGAAAGGGCCTCTCATTTGCTGGAAGGGCTCAGGTGCGCAAGCTCTGTGGGGTGGGCCGTATGAAGGGGGCACCTCCAGGCCAGCCAGGGGCCTATTGGCCCGTCTCTGGGCCGAGACTGCTCTGCAGTCCACATGGTGGGCAAGAGGTCAGCCCTACGAAGTCAAAATGCAATTTTGCCCTCTGGGCGTCCAGTTTATAGTGTCAGTGTACTTGTATGGGTGCTTTGAAAGCTGACACAGGGCCACACGTTGTGGTGTCTTCTTGTGGTAAATATCTGGGGCAAGATTCTCAACTGGGGGTGATTCTGTGCCCCAAGGATATTTGGTGATGTCTGAAGACATTGTTGACCATTGTGACTGCGGGAGCCCCTGGCATCTCATAGGTGGAGGCCAAGGATGCGGCGTTCGGGGCAGCCCTCCGCAGAGAATTGTGCAGCCCGGTGTCAATGGTGCTGAAGTTGCGAAGCCCTGACTTAGAGAAAGCTCAGCCCAGATAGCCTCCCTCTCTGCCCCGCAGCCCTGTCAACCACGAACAGAAAAGATCAGCTTCCTGGGGCTGGGGCTGGCAGAAGAGAGCGGGCTCCAGCTCTAGGAAGGGCCTCCCTCCATCCTTCTCTTCTGTCGCCCTGTAACCTCCTGGCTGCAGTCAGCTCTGGAGGCAGAGGGAGGGGCTGGATTTTCCAGACCCCACCGAGATGCCCCTTCTCCCATCAACCAGCCGTGGAGGGACGTGTCCCAGAAGGGTTCTCAGCGAGGTGCCCAGGAGAGGCAGCCTGTTGTCCCTCACTTGGCTGTGTCGGTGGTCTCTGGTCACCTGGAATTTCCCAGCCAGCTTCTGTGAGTAGAAAAAGGGGGCTTCAAGAGGGGCTGGTTCTAGGCTTTCATCCCCTGTCCCCTCCCATCACTCCTCTCCTCCCCGTCTCCTTTTCTTGCTTGGACGCATGCTCAGTCGCTCAGTTGTGTCCGACTCCGACTGTAGCCCACTAGGCTCCTCTGTCTGTGAAATTCCCCGGGCAAGAATACTGGAGTGGGTTGCCACATCCCTCAGTAATCTCTTGAGCTCCTACTATATACATGCCTGTCATTTTGTAGGTCCCAGAGAGGAAGTGGTTCTTCCCCTTGTGGGACCAGCCAAGAGCTCTTGATCACTTGCTGTGACCAAGGCCCTCTCAGGTTCGATACCTCACTGGGAGGTAATCTTCCCAGTGGAGAGTGATTTAGGGGGTGGAGGAAAGTATTAGCTCTTCCTTTTTGTTATTGCCGTGTTAGTTGCTCAGTCGTGTCTGACTTTTTGAGACCCCATGGACTGCAGCCCAGCAGGCTCCTCTGTCTGTGAAATTCCCCAGGCAAGAATATTGGAATGGGTTGCAATGCCCTTCTCTAGGGGATTGTTCAGACCCAGGGATGGAACCCAGGTCTCCTACACTGAAGGCAGATTCTTTCTGTCTGGGCCACCAGGGAAGCCCAGCTGTTCCTTCACCTTTGAGTAATGCTGTTCGTCCCGTGGACTTGGAGCTCTCGTTTGCATCGTGTGTTTTTCCTTTCCTCCTAAATGGTGACCACTGCTCCTGCTGCTGGCAAGAGGACTGTCCCTCAGGTGGCTTCCCCAGAGACAGCCTGGGGAATGGCCCCCACCCCAGCCCTTGCGGCTGCACCAGAGCAGCGACGGGGAAGGCGTTGGCACCCTGGTGGTTATCTCCACGCCTGGCTCTCCCGCGGGCCGGGTTCTGGCCTCGGAAGTCACTGGTCGCTGCTGGGGAGGAGCAGGAGCTGACTGTCACGTGTGCCTCTTCCCCGCAGAGTTCAGAAGCCGGCAGGCATCCATGGGTGCATGTTCCAGCTCTCTGTTCCTGCCGCTGGACAGTTCTGGGCCTCCGGCCCCCTTCCCCGGCGAGCCCAGTCCGGGGACAACCCCCAGCGCCCCGCTGGGAGCCCCGCAGGCAGGTGAGGTGGTGGCATAGCGCTGGAGGTGCTGGGAATTGGTTTTAGATTCCCCAACTGAAAAATGGAGGCATGAAGATGCTTGCCTAGTCTATCATGGGCAGTAGGGTTTGATAGCTGGTATTTCTGCTTTGTGAACTTGGCCTCGGCCATGCCAAACACACCTGATGAGCACGACAGCTGATGGCAAGTAGACAGCAACCTCCTTCCCAAGGGCTCTGGCGGCAGGGGGTTGGTGGTTGGGGGTCCTCCTGCCCAGGGGAGTCTGCTGAGGGGCCCTGGGCTCCTGCTGCATGTGGCTCAGCATCCACAGTGGAAGATACTGCACCTGAGTGGGGAATGCACTCCCCCAGAGGCTCCCTGTCCCCCTTCCACGTGGTATCTGCCCTCGTCCTCCCTGTGCCTGGGCCACCTGGGGCCTGGCACACCTGCGCAGCTTCAGGGATCAGTGTTTCTGCCCGCAGAATACCTGGGTGCGATTCCAGTGCTGCCACCTCCTAGCTGAGAGATTTGGGTCAGCTCATTTTAACTCTGTGACTCTCCGTTTCCTCATCTGTACACTTGGAGAGAATCTTTTCTAATGTGCAGGGTGATTATAAAAATTAAGTGTGATGACAGTGATAGCAAACACTTACTGCTTGCAAACTTTTGTTAACTCCCGTCGTCCTCACAGCAGCTCTAATATTACCGCCATCCTCTAGATGAGAAGGTGGATGCACAGGGAGGAGGTGTAACTTTCAGGAAGGTTGCACAGCGAGTTCGAGGCAGCGTGGGGCTCAGACAGGGGTCGTCGGGTTTCAGATCCCGCCCTTCAACCCCTCGACACAGGGGCTGTTCCGTGGTCCCCTGACTCTGGAGTACCTTCCACATCGTTCTGGCCTGTGTGGGTGACTTAGAGCAGAGCCCACAATTGCCCCCAGAATCCTCCTGAGGCCCGGGGAGCCCCAGATCCTATGCAGAGCCTGGCCCTGGGCGACAGCAAACCCGACTGCTTTCCAGAGCATGTTTGACGTGACCCTGAACTCAGAAGGGTGAGCGAGAGGGTGGGAGGAGGGTGGAGCAGCTGCAGGGGCACTCCTGGAATCCCGGGGCCCCCACGGGCCCTTCTCTCACAGGGAGTGCTCATTGGAGCATGTGTGGGCGCGTGTGTCCTGTGTGTGCATGTCCATGTGTGTCTGCTTGTTCGGGGGGCTGGGGGACGGGGTGCACAGAATCACTCTGTCAAGAGTCCTGACCCTTGACGGGCTGCATCAGTGGAAAGCTAATATGTTAAACGGAGGGAGAGCCATTTCCTGTTTGCCGGATTCCTGAGCATCCCGTGGTCTCCCCTCTTTGTCTCTCCTCTCAGGACCAGCCTCCGATCACCCCGCCCTAACCGCAGCCCTGGGTCCGGCTGTTTTCAATGGCAAAGATTCTCCGAAGCACCAGCCGCTGGTGAAGAACCGCCTGTCCGCAGTGCCGCGTCCCTCGGCCTTAGGTAACCTTGACCGTCCTATTCAGGGTGGGAGGGCCTTGCTGTGCTCTGGGCCAAGGTGGTGGCGGGTGGGGGATGCGGGAGCTGCAGCTCCGGGGCCCCTGAGCCTCCTGGAGTTGGAATGAGAGTCAGGCTGGATCAGCAGATGCCTCCTGCATCTCTGAGAGTGTGTCCAGTGCTGCGGGTAGGGAGACGCGTGGCTTCTACCCCCCATCTGGGTGATGAGTGTGTGCCAGGACGCAGTGGGAACCCGTTATGAGTGCTAACCTGTCTCCCTGTGGGCCAGTGACGTTCACAGGAACAGTCATCATCACGGCCCCTGCAAGCCCAGTTACTCCATGGAGCCTGGCCTGGAGGATGCGATGGGTGCTGGTAGAGAGAGTGGGCTTGCCCCATTAGGGGCACAGCTGGAGCTTCGGAGTCCCATGCCTGAGGCCTGCTCTCAGCAGGTTGAAATCTATTTCAAGAAACCGCTTCTGAAGCTACATGGAGTGTGACAAGGACTTGGGGGCTCAGTGGTTCTCAGCTGAAATGCTGCCCTCTACGGGACGGGATGGNATAAGCTAGGTAAGTGATACAGAAATATATGGCAGAAGTCTTGTCCTTGAGGTGTTTTCTATCTATCGGAAACAAAATATTACATAAAACATATGGATCTAGTCAGAATGTAAGGGCTAAATTACATGGTAGGAAGTATAAGCAATATAGCAGATTAGAGGTGGAAACGTATTATGGATGACGTTACTATGGAAGGTAGTTGTCACCTCAGTAAATACTTTCAGTAGTTGTAAATTTTGTACTAAGTAATAATAATGTAAAACTACTTCACGCTCATGTTTAAATCTCTCATTTTGTTATCATGATATGCTCTTCTTGACTTCTCACATTTCTTTATTATCCCAAATGTAAATCATCATTCAAGATGATTGCCCTCTCTTCTTAGCCACTACGTTGATCTTTATTAAGTGTAAATGGCTTCCTCATTAATTTGAAATAAAGCCCAAGCCCGCCTCTGGGGCATAAGAAACCTGTGGGCTCTGTCCCCTGTCTGTTTCTCCAGCGTGTCCTCTGCTGCACTCTCCTTTGTTCATCTGGCTGAAGTCATTTTCTATCAGCTAATCTAGATCACTAATCTAGAACCGGACATTTTGGAATGTGAAGTCAAGTGGGCCTTAGAAAGCATCACTACAAACAAAGCTAGTGGAGGTGATNCTTTGTCCATAGTGATGCTTCCTAAGGCCCGCTTGAGTTCATATTCCAGGATGTCTGGCTTTAGGTGAGTGATCACACCATTGAATTATTTTCATCATGAAGATCTTTTTTGTACAGTTCTTCTGTTTATTCTTGCCACCTCTTCTTAATATCTTCTGCTTCTGTTAGGTCCATATCATTTCTGTCCTTTATTGAGCCCATCTTTGCATGAAATGTTCCTTGATATCTCTAATTTTCTTGAATAGATCTCTAGTTTTGCCCATTCTATGTTTTCCTCTATTTCTTTGCACTGATCACTGAGGAAGGCTTCCTTATCTCTCCATGCTATTCTTTGAAACTCTGCATTCAAATGGGCATATCTTTCCTTTTCCCCTTTGCTTTTTGCTTCCCTTCTTTTCACATCTCTTGAGAAACTTGTATGCAGGTCAGGAAGCAACAGTTAGAACTGGACATGGGACAACAGACTGGTCCCAAATAGAAAAAGGAGTATGTCAAGGCTGTATATTGTTACTCTGCTTATTTAACTTATATGCAGAGTACATAACGAGAAATGCTGGGCTGAATGAAGCACAAGGTGTAATCAAGATTGCCGCGAGAAATATCAATAACCTCAGATACGCAGATGACACCACCCTCATGGTAGAAAGTGAAGAAGAACTAAAGAGCCTTTTGAAGAAAGTGAAAAAAGAGAGTGAAAAAATTGGCTTAAATCTCAACATTCAGAAAACTAAGATCATAGCATCTGGTCCCATCACTTCATGGCAAATAGATGGGNTGGCAACCCACTCCAGTATTCTTGCCTGGAAAACCCCATGGACAGAGGAGCCTGGCGGGCTACAGTCCATAGGGCTATAACGTCGGACACAACTGAAGGGACTCAGCACGCATGCACAGGGAGCTTAGAGTCTGTGTAGAGGCAGTTAGCACCCCAAAGGAAGAAAACACCCTCAGACCTTCTGCCTTCACACTGAGGCCCCATCCCCTTGCCCTTTCCTCCTCTGGTAGTTTAACGTGAGTTTTAGAGGAGCTGGCATCTCAGTCTGTGTGGGAGTTCTTCCCTGCTCTTGAGGACAGATGTTTGGGGAAACGAAGATGTAGTTCTAAATGACATCAAGGTGATAGATGCTGCCACAGAGGCTGTGGGGGTCAGAGGAGCCCGCCTGTGGGAAAGCTCTTTGCAAGCAAAGAACTTCATGTCTTTAGACGTTTCATTCATTTCGTTTCATTCATTTTCAGTCGGTCTAAAGAAGAGGTGAAAATAACTTTGGGTTATTTTTAAGAGACCCAAAAGCAATAATTCTCAAACAGCAGCACATCTAACGGTAACCAGGGGTACTTGTGACTAAGCGTTTCCATTCATTTCTGGAGATCTGCTTCTGTAGCTTGAGGTGTGCCCAGGAGCAGATACTTGGAACAAGCTCCTCCTGGTTCTATCCAGCTTTGTCTCTGGCTAGATTTGGAGAAACACTGCTCTAAACCCGTGGTTCTCAATCCTGGTTGTGGTTTAGAATCTGGGGCTGGGGGGTCGGGTGGGTCATCGGGACGGTGTGTGGACATGCTGGGGTTCTGATTTCCTTGGGAGAGGGTTGCATCCAGGAATAGAGTGTTTTAAAATTTAAGCTTTATATACTGCGTCATGGTTGAACATAGCGCTAAAGGTAAGGGATATTTTGTGTCAGATTGGTCCTCAAAAATGTGATAACCAATTCCTGGCATTTTGAAGAATCCAAGAACAGAGCATGAGTCATGCTCACACTGTTCTGGCGTGGGCAGGATGACTCATTAGTGGCAGTGGGTACCAGCTTCTGTTCCCCTGGATTTTTTTTAGCCTGAAATTAGCTTTCAGGGTTGGGCTGGGGAGAGGTGCACAGGTGGATCGGTACTGCCCTCGAGTGGTGAAACTGTGGTGGTGGGTTGACTGCCGCTGGGGCTTGTCTACAGAAACAAGTATTAATTTACTGGAATGTGGAGACGATGATGGACTTCCTCGTAGTTCAGACACAAAGAATCTGCCTTCAATGTGGGAGACCTGGGTTCGATTCCTGGGTCGGGAAGATCCCCTGGAAAAGGGAACGGCTACCCACTCCAGTATTCTTGGGCTTCCCTGGTGGGTCAGTGGGTAAAGAACCCGCCTGCATTGTGAGAGACCTGGGTTCAATCCCTGGATTTGGAAGATCCCCTGGAGAAGGGAACGGTTACCCACTCTAGATAATGAGGATCTGGATTTGGTGGCTGCCATTTATTGGCCTCAAACTCTGTGCCTTACATATATTCTCTTTAGTCTTGATCAAGTCACCTTTCAGAGTAGGTTTTATGATTCCATTGTAAAGATGAAGGAGGTAAGGCTCGGAGGGCTAAAGCTTAGACACTGACACAGCTTTGGAATGAAACATTTGTAGAGGTTGACAGGATATTTCTTTAAGCCTAGATACTTCCTCTAGACTGTTTGTTAGTTGCTCAGTTGTATCCGAGTCTTTACAACCCATGGACTGTAGCCCACCAGGCTCCTCTGTCCATGGGATTCTCCGGCGAGAATGCTGGAGTTGGTTGCCTTGTTCTCCTCTAGGGGGGTCTTTCAGACCCAGGGATCGAACGGGCTCTTCTGCATCACAAGCAGATTCTTTGCCATGTGAGCCACTAGGGAAGCTAAAATGCACTAGATGCTAAAATGGATTGTAAAGCTGTTTAAAAAAAATAACAAATAAGTGCTCTCCAGCTCAGGGGAATATTTTGCTGAAGCATGTCTTTGGTGACAGCCTAATTCACACTCTGAACGTTGTCTAGGTATCTTATCAAACTCCGGCCCTCCCAAAAAACGCCACAAAGGCTGGTCTCCAGAGTCTCCATCAGCTTCGGATGGTGGCTACCCCCAGGGAGCGGGGAACAGAGCCAAGTATGGTAAGTGATGGAGCCCTGCCCCAGATGCAAGGCTCCGGCACTGGTGGTGGTGGTGGTGGTGGTGGTGGTGGTGGTGGTGGTGTGTGTGTGTGTACGAGCATGTGCATGTTCATGTGTGCATGTGTGTGTGTACACACATGCTTTCATATGTATGGTGAGAAAATTCTAGGGAGGCACACTTGAGTATAACGAAAGATTCTCTTTCTCATGTATTAGACTTGCTTCACAAAGCCCAGGATTCCTGTACAGTGTTGAGTTTCCTGATCTTAGAGGAAGTTTTTCTAAAAGACGTGCTTGTCACTTGGCAGGGACATTGAAGAAGAGAAAACTGGGTTGTTTGGTGGGGAAGGGGGACCCGGTGACCTTTAAGATCTTTTGACTCAGGAACCTGTGGTTCCCAGACTTGGGTACTCCTGGAGGTGCGGAGAAGGTCAAGTTGTAGCAGGTGTGTTGGCTGGCCTGACGTCAGGTCTGCCGGAGGTGGATGCCCTGTCTGACGTATCCTCTTCACACTCTCGGCGTGTCCCTAGAAAGCGCAGGTGTGACCTGCATGCCCCAGGTCGGCTTGGTGGAACCGGCTTCAGTCACCTTTCCCATTGTGGCTTCCGGAGAGCCAGTGTCTGTTCCCGACAACTTGTTGAAGATATGCAAGGCCAAGCCAGTGATCTTTAAAGGCAAGTACAGCAATGCGCTGGGGGCGGAAGGTCAGGGAGTCAGGGAATACGCTAGAAACAGACGACATGACACATCATTCCAGTCTGACTCCACACCAGGTTGTCCTCCTGGGAAAACTTCTAAAGCCATTTCCAGGGCAATGAGAGAACCAAGCAGACCGGTCACTGGGGTGGCCCCGATCAGATGCCAGAAGTTTCAGAGCCCGTCCCTGTTTTCCGTGAGACAGCCCTGTTCCGTGGCGACCATTTGCTTGTTCATTTGTTCTGACCCTTTTATCTGGGCCCTGCTGTAGCATCTTTGTGCCTCTTTTATGACAAATGTCACATCCTTCCCCTAAGAGTAATTCTTTCTGTTGCCTCTGATAAACCAGAATGTTTGTGAGCACTGCTCCCAAAATTGTGGTTCCTGGACCAGCAAAAACAGCATTTCCCAGGAGCTCAGTAGAGGTGTAAATTCTCAGGCCCACTCATCCCAGAATCAGAACCAGGCCCGAGTTGGAATCAGAGGCTCTGTTGTGGGGTCTGGCAGTCTGTGTTTTAGGAAGCCTTTCAGGGGACCCTAGCGCACCCTCAGATTTGGGAAATAATTATCTTGAGGCTGTGAACTGTGTCCAAGTCTAGATTTCCCCTGGAGCTGAGTGTGGTGCTTGCACATAGCACGCAACAGGCATTTACTCAGTATGTATTTGGTGAATAAACAGAGGCTATCTGAGTACACGATACCATGCAGGCGCTTACCACATTTAATCATCTCAGCGATCGCACAGGGGTTTGATATCTTCACCTTGTTTTACACATGCACAGACCAAGGGCTTGGGGAAGTGAAGCTTCTTGCTGAGGATAACCTGGTTAATAATAGATCTGGCCCGCGCTGTCTTGCCTCTGAGGGCTGCTGTCAGAATTAATCTTGTACCATTTGCTGAAGCATTTGTCAGGTTCTGTCAATGTTTGGAGTCTCTGATCTGTACAGTGGTTTATTTTCCTAACTCAGCTCATCAAGGAGTCCTGGGGGGCTGGGAGGCACAGGTGATGGCCGAGCAGCTTTAGTAATTCTCTCTGGGCCTTAATGTGCTCGGCTGTATAATAAGAAATTGGACTAAGTCAGGAGTCTTTAGTGTCTGGGATCTAATGCCTGATGATCAGAGGTGGAGCTGATGTAATAATAATAGAAATAAACTGCACAATAAATATATTGCTCTTGAATCATCCTCACACCGTAATCCCACCCCCACCCTGAGTCTGTGGAAAAATTGCCTTCCATGAAACTGATCCCTGGTGCCAAAAAGGTGGAGACTGCAAATGAATAAGCAAATGCTATAGCCCCTGTCAGTTATAAGAGCAGGTGCACAAACCAGCACAGGCTGAGAGTTCAAGACTGCCCCACAAAGGAGCTTGAGTTGCCTCGAGAGCAGCTGGCCTGCATGTTTTCACTTCCTTGCATGCAGAGACCTCCCAGGCTTCACTGCTGGCTCAGTGGTAAAGAATCTACCTGCAATGCAGAAGGCTCAGGAGATGCAGGTTCGATCCCTGGGTGGGGAAGATTCCCTGGAGGAGGGCATGGCAACACCCTCCAGTGTTCTTGCCTGGAGAATCCCATGGACAGAGGAGACTGGCGGGCTGTGATACACGGGGTCACAAAGAGTCGGACACGACTGAGTGACTGACCACTCACGCGTGCACACGTGGAGACCACGCATTGTGCCTGAGGCCAGTTGCCAAGCCCTGCTGTGTCCCCTCCCCCAGGCCACGGGAACTTCCCCTACCTCTGCGGCAACCTGAACGACGTGGTCGTGAGCCCCCTGCTGTACACATGCTACCAGAACTCGCAGTCCATCTCCAGAGCTTACGAGCAGTACGGGGCCTCCACCATTCAGCCCATCTCGGAGGAGATGCAGCTCCTGCTGACCGTCTACTATCTCGTCCAGCTGGGTGAGTCCCTTCTCATTTCGCGGGAACCACTGGTGGAATAATCGCTAAAGGAAGGACGTGCACACGGCCTGATCATGGACCCTCACTCAAAGCCCTCCTGAAGACGGCCTCCGTCATCAGGTCACTGCAGTGGTCACCACCTGAGGGGCTGGGATGGCAGTGCGAATTCAATACGATTTCCTGGGACTTGCCTGATGATCTAGTGGTTAAGAATCTGCCTTGCAACACAGAGGACGTGGGTTCGATCCCTGGTTGGGGAACTAAGACCCCACGTGCCACAATGAAAACCCGATGCAACCAGATACATTTTTTTTTTTTCCAAAAGTGATTTCCCTGCCATTCTAGGTGCAGAGATACAGCAGGAATACCATAAAGGCTCTGCCCTCAAGGATTCTAGTGGGAGAGAGAAACCATAGACAAGAGAACAAGAAGCAATGGGAGTGCAGTGGGTGGTTGTGGGCTGATCCAGGTTGTTGGGAAATGTGTCTCTGAGTCGAGACCTGAGTGATGAGGAGGAGCCAGGCTTGTGAAGATCTCAGGGAGACAGAGTCGGGGGGCAGGGGCAAGGGCAGAGGGGTAGGTAAGAGCGTGGCGCCCCAGGTCAGCAGGCACCAGGTGGCCACCCAGCGAGAGCCTGAGAGTGAGGTTGTTATCAGAGAGCCGGCAGGGCCTCAGGCTAAGGTCAAGACTCTGTATGTCAGACACAGTGAGAACAACGTGTGTTTATCTGCTCAGGCTGCCGTAGCAAAATACCACAGACTGTGCTTAAGCCACAGAAGTTTTATCTTCTCATAGTTCTGGAGGCTGGAAGTCCAAGGTCAGAGAGGCCCCGTGGTGGGGTTCTGGGGAGGCCCTCTCTTCCTGGCTTGTGGATGGTCGTGTCTTCCCATGGCCTTCCTTCATGCATGTGTGTGGGGACAGAGGGTGAACCCCGAAGTTGCTTCCTTTTCTTATAGGGACACCCATCCTACTGGCCTAGGACCCCACCCTCATGAGCCCACCTAACCTTAGCTACTTCTCTAAAGGCCCTCTCACTAAATATAGTCACGTTGGGGGTTAACATTTCAATGTATGAATGGGGGGGACACAACTCGGTCCATAGCAGCACCGGAATGCTTTCAAGCCAGGGACAGATATGATCTGGGCTTCCCTGGTGGCTCAGATGGGTAAAGAATCTGCCTGCAGTGGAGGAGACCCAGGCTCAATCTTTGGTTTGGGAAGATCCTCTGGAGAAGGGAATGGCAACCAACTCCAGTATTTTTCCCTGGGAAATCCCATGGACAGAGGAGCCTGGTGGGCTACAGTTCGTGGGGTCACAAAGAGTCAGACACGACTGAGTGACTTTCAGTTTCAGATATGATCTGACTTCATTTCATTAATGGCCAAGAACTGAGGGCTGACTCATGATTGACCATTGGGTTGGGGCATGTGGAAACCACTGGCAACCCGGGTGGGTGGAGATATGAGGAGAGTGGGGACAAAACCCATATTAGCATGGGTCAGAGGGGATGAAGGTGAGGAGGCAAGCGTGGTGAGTGTGAGCAGCTCTCGCAGTTGCTGTGATGGGTGGTGGTGGGTCTGGAAGGGACTATGGGCTCCAGGGAAAAACTTTTAAAAGACAGCTTATTTAATCCAGTTTTGGCGTAGCTCCATGAGGAAGTGATGTGATCCTTGTTTTTTCAGATCAGAAAGCTGTATCCTAAGATAGCTCAAGGCTCCACAGCTGGTGCTGGGTGTAGCTGGATGAGGACACGTTTTCTAAATCAAACTGTGGCTCTCTTTCCACTGGCTCACCCAAATGTAAAGTTCTGACATGTAAACCAGAAAATAGCTATAGGGAAAAATGTTGAAAATACTTAGTCTCACTAGTCGTCAAAGAAGTACAAAGTTAACAAATCAAACAAGTGGAGTTTTTCTCAATTCAGTTGATGATAAGAACACAAACGATGGTATCCAATAGAACTAGGGGTGCAGTAGAAGCCGGGTTGTTGTGGTTTGTTGATGTCATGGTAGGTTGTCACATTTAGACTGTCTGGAGACAGTCTGATGATGTGTTACCAGTCAGCCCTGTAGGTCCATTTAGGCTCAGGAAGTTATGTCCTTTGCATAAAGCTGTGTCCTGCAGAAGTAGTTTTGAAGGTGCTTACTCAGAAGCAATGCAAGGGTCAATGATAGATCAGTGTCGCCAAGTCTGTGATGGCACCTTCAAGTCATGGGATGTCACGTGCCTGGTTACAAATGCTGTGTGTGAAAGCTGTAAACATCATGATTGTGGTTTGATGCTGGCATGATGGCAGACACCCAGAAGTCATTTCCCCACAATCGTTAACAGTGATTTAAACCCATTATGGTGATTAAAAGGGCTTCCCTGGTAGGTCAGATGGTAAATAATGTGCTCACCCAGGTTTGATCCCTGGGTGGGGAAGATCCCCTAGAGAAGGAAATGGCAACCCACTCCAGTATTCTTGCCTGGAGAATTCCATGGACAGAGGAGCCTGGTGGACTACAGTTCATGGGGTGGCAGAGAGTCAGACATGACCGAGCGACTTTCAGTTCAGCTTACAGTGATTTAAGACTGATGCTGGCAAAGATGAGGACAGGAGGAAAAGGGATCGACAGAGGATGAGATGGTTGGATGGCATTACTGCCTCATTGGACATGAGTTTGAGCAGGCTCCTGGAGATAGTGAAGGACAGGGAAGCCTGGTGTACTGCAGGCCAAGAGTCAGACAGGACTGAGCGACTGAACAACAACAAAAAATTCCAGCATGTGGGGGAGAAAAGGCTGAAAAGCACTCAAAAATAGTGGTTCTTTTAGGCTGATGAGATGAGGGCTGCATTTGCAGCCTCCCTCTATTTTGGATGTTGATCATTCAGATTGCATCAGGTGGACATTGGGGTACAGCGCATCTCCCCAGCACTGCCCCGCGATGTGGGCGGGGCAGGCGCTGAAGCCCCTCCCACCCGCCTTGTTGCCAGCGGCAGACCAGGTGCCCCTGATGGAGGACCTGGAGCAGATCTTCCTGCGCTCGTGGCGCGAGTCGCATCTGACGGAGATCCGGCAGTACCAGCAGGCGCCGCCCCAGCCCTTCCCACCCGTGCCGGGTGCCGTGGCGCCGGTGACCTCCGCGCAGCTGCCCTGGCTGGCTGGCCTGGCTGCCAGCTCCTGCAACGACAGCGTGCACGTCATCGAGTGCACCTACTCTCTGGCCGAGGGCCTCTCCGAGATGTTCCGGCTGCTGATCGAGGGCAAGCTGGCCAAGACCAACTACGTGGTGATCATCTGCGCCTGCCGGAGCGCCGCCATCGACTCCTGCATCGCCGTCACCGGTGAGGCTGGGCCCTCCACAGAGATGCTTCTGCTGACACCCAGAAGCACCCCCCCACCCATCCATCACACACANTTTGATCCCCAAAGCTGACTGCACATTCTTGATAAGGGACATAAGGTTTAACAGCAGCCAGGCTTCGAAAATACATGGAGTTTTAACCAAGAGTGAGTTTAGAAAAGTCGACAGTATGGTGCAGTTGCCACAAGAATCTTTCCCATAAAGTTAGGGATCTTCCATGTCACTTGATACACGGTTTGGAACAGTTTTCCTAGGTGTTGGCACCCAAAGTGACCCACTAGGTGTTTTGATTCCTTCTTAGTGATGGAAAGTTTCAGATGTGATCATTTGTCCTTTACTTTGGAAGGGACATCCTGGCATGTCCCAGAACACCAGTCCCTAAAAACATCACTAATGAGTTGGCTCCCTAAATCTTTGTAGGTTGATCTCCTATTCCATGGAGCACGTGTGTCCTGCCAAGGGACCTCAACATTCTTGCAACTTCCTGTTTTGCCAGGTTTATTGACATGATGTCATCAATTCCACAGACCAGTGAGGTTTCTACTGATTGTCTATACAGTTCTAGACCTTTGGGACTCTATGATGATAGAGGATAAAAAAATTAAGTAATCCTGGTAAAAGTCATTGTGCATTAGTTGTTCAGTCACCTCTGACTCTTTGTGACCCCTTGGACTGTAGCCTGCCAAGCTTTTCTGTCCCTGAGATTTCCCAGGCAAGAATACTGGAGTGGGTTGCCATTTCCTTCTCCAGGGAATCTTCCCGACCCAGGGGTCAAACNATTGTGCATTAGTTGTTCAGTCACCTCTGACTCTTTGTGACCCCTTGGACTGTAGCCTGCCAAGCTTTTCTGTCCCTGAGATTTCCCAGGCAAGAATACTGGAGTGGGTTGCCATTTCCTTCTCCAGGGAATCTTCCCGACCCAGGGGTCAAACCCAGGTCTCTCACATTGTGGGCAGATTCTTTACCATCTGAGCCACCAGGAAAGCCTGTTAAATGTGTCCTATTTACAACCCCCATGATAATGTAGATTGCCTTGCCCTTTCTTGTATAGTCAAGTGAGCACCACCATGTCTCAGAGATGTCTTTATCTGCTCTAGCAGAATCACACAGCTGCCATCAGGGCTACCACTTGGTCCAATTGTGGTAGTACACGCTCATCCTTCATGATCCATCTCAACTTTGTAGGCTCCCACTGGTGAATTAAATAATAAAATGATGGGGACCATGACTCTGCATTCTTAAGGACTTTAATAAGGGCACCAATCTCTGCCATTTTACTTTCCATTTTCACTGGGGCGAGGGAGTGGAGGAGTTTCAGAGCCTTTCACTCAACCTTTCCCACTAGAATACCTTATCCCCCAGAGTCGAAGGAATCNGTGATGTCCTGCTTTCCTGGCGCCAGTGTGCTGGTGGAGAGGCAGACACCCACGGGGGTTGGAATGTCCCTGGGGGAAGGGGGGGGGTGTGGAGGATGGCAGAAGAGGGGCTGATTTCAGATTGTTCCTCTGCTGGGTCCTCATTATCTCTTGTCATTCCTTCATTCTGAACGCCTTCTGTGTTTTTTAAATGAATTCTTTACATTGATTTGAGTAGTACCTTCAGTACTGGAGCCTTCGCTGCATCAGATATTGAGCTGCATATTTCATAAACCTTGCCCTGTTTCATCCTCACGATAGTCCTGTGAAGTAGATAGAGCTGCCAGCCATGAATTCCAGATGAGGAAGCTGGGTCAGCCCGGATTACACAGCTGGTTAAGTCGGGGAGAGAATCAGGTTCCAAACTGGGCTCTGGGGCATGTGTACCATTCATTCATTTCACCAGCAGCAGGAGGCCCTGCTCTTAGCCCAGCATGGTGCTGCGCTTGGAGGATGGAGAGAGAAAGGGATGCAGGCACAGACTGCCATCGAAGAGCTCATGCACTAATTCTAAGTGGAGGGCCCTGTAAAGCTGTCGTTTGTTTTCCAGGGAAATACCAAGCCCGGATTCTTTCTGAGAGCCTTCTCACCCCAGCCGAGTACCAGAAAGAAGTCAATTACGAGCTGGTTACCGGGAAAGTGGACTCGCTAGGGGCCTTTTTTAGCACCCTCTGTCCAGGTACGCTTGTAGTCAGACAGGTGCAAGTCACCATACACTGATGATACAGAAATAAACACAGACGCAAGGGGGAGGCGTCTCAGAGCCCATCCCCGTGAGCTGCCGAGGCTGGCCTGGATTTACAGGTGTGGTGGCTTCCATGGTGTGGGGTCTCTGGCTAGCTGATTCCTGCTCTGGCTGTGTGGTGTCTGTCCCTTAGGGGCACACACGGGCCTCGTGCAAGTTCCTCTCTACCTCCAGGGCTTTGTCCGTCACCCTCCTGCCTCCCCCTCTCAGTTGCTTAAAGCCTCTTGTTGGAGAAGTGTATTCTCTGTGCTTCATTCCGTGTGTTCCAAGCGTTGAGTGCCCATCTCCCTTCTTTTCCTGGCTAATCGCCCTTCAAGAGTCACCCCATTTCCTCCCAGAAACCTTTGCTGGCCCCTTCTCCAGGATGGGCTCAGACCCCTACTTCCTAACCTCTGGCCTCCTGCTCTAAAACCCACTGGGTCATAATGTCATTTTCCTGAGGACATCTGCCTTCTTTGGCCATGGGCTCTTTCACAGATGGGCCACCCTATCTCTGGCGCCCCAGGCCCAGGACAGTGCCTAACACACAGAGGTTGTTCCTTTGATGTTGTTTCCCTGAGATGGAAAACCCATTTCTGATGTTCTCTCTGTTCGGGGGCAGAAGGCGACATTGACATTTTGCTGGACAAATTCCATCAGGAAAATCAAGGCCTTGTTTCTTCCTCACTTGCTGCCTCCTCTGTCACCAAGTCAGCATCCCTGGATGTCAGCGGGGCACCTGCGTGCACAAGTGAGTGGTGCTGGGGAGCGGTGGCCAAGCTCCAGGCTGGTGGGGCAGCATCCCAGTGCCCCCGGGGTCTGCAAGGAAGCACAGTTCGAGGCACACCCAGCGGGCAAGGTGTTTCCCTAGCATCAGGGTAGACCTAATAGCTAACTTTCATTTCAGTCTTTAATGAGAACAGTCGTATTTTACCCTGAAATTTACATCTGTACACTTGCCTTTCTCTGAGTTGGTTTCTAGTTTATCAGTGCACTGTTGGAATGTTTTATGCATGCTCTGTTCCTGAGGGGCTCTGCTGGTCTCCTCCTCTTCCTGAGAACCTGCAGTCTCTTCGGAAGCCCAATCTCAGCATCAGCTTCCCTGGGATCCCGTCCTTGTCCCCTCCAAATGGAGTAGGTCTCAGCCCCTGAGATCCCCGAGTGCTGTTCATCTCTTGATTTTTAAATCAGAAATAGGCTGTGACATGACCAGCATGGTGCATAGCCCAGAGCAGGCACTCAATGAATGCTGGTCTTTTCCTGTTCCCTCATCCCTGTGTGAGCCGGATAGGGCTCTTGCTTGAGTCCCCCTCAGAGTCCAGGGCTGTAGCGGTCTGCTCATGGTGCGCCTCACCCTGACGGAGGCTCTGGTTCCAGGTTACCATCTGGAGCCCCACCGCATCCGGCCCTTCCAGCTGGCTGTGGCCCAGAAACTCCTCTCCCACGTGTGTTCAATTGCGGATTCCAGCACCCAAAATCTGGACTTGGGGTCCTTTGAGAAGGTGGACTTTCTGATTTGTATTCCACCCTCAGAAGTGACTTACCAGCAGACCCTCTTCCATGTGTGGCATTCAGGTATGGGCCCTTTTGGGATTTCCTGGTGGCTCAGCAGTAAAGAAGCTGCCTGCAATGTAGGAGCCACAGGAGACATGGGTTTGGTCCCTGGGTTGGGAAGATCCCCTAGAGGAGGGCATGGCAACCCACTCCAGTATTCTTGCCTGGAGAATCCCATGGACAGAGGAGCCTGGCAGGCTACAGTCTATGGGGTCACAAAGAGTCGGACATGACTGAAGCAACTTAACATGGCATGTCATGGGCCTTTCAGGGAGTGTCTGATGTCTGTCTGGGTGCAGAAGTTCTGATGTACCTACATTCACATTTGGATTCTAACATCATCTTTGCTTCTGAAGCAGAGGGGGTAGTATTAACACCCCCAGTTCACAGCTCGTGAAGCTGATACCCAGCTTGTTCATGATTGTATAAACTGTTAAAAGCAAGGTGTCACTAGAATATTCCCTCTGTTCCACTCATGTCAGTGAACTATATTCTGGTATCTGGCTCCCTGACTGATTTATAACTCCTCCATCCCTGTAGCCTCTGGGCCCAGCTTGGAGCCTGCCACATGGGAGATCCTGCTCAAGGGTCTGCTGATGACTCAAAAACCTCACAGCCATGTTTGGAGCTACTGATGTATTTTCACTGTGTTGCAGGGGTTTTGCTGGAGCTGGGCTTGGAGAAGGAGCACGTGACGAGGCAGAGGGTAGAGCAGTATGTTCTGAAGCTCGATGCCGAAGCGCAGACGAAGTTCAAGTCCTTCCTGCAAAACTCCTTTCAGAATCCGCACACACTCTTCATCCTCATCCACGACCACGCCCACTGGGATCTTGTGAGGTTAGACTGGCTGTGGCACAGGGCAGGGCTGGCATTTCCCTTATCTAAATGAAGATGTGTGGATCATATGGGTTTCCCTGGTGACACAGTGGTAAAGTATCTGCCTGGCAATGCAGGAGATGTGGGTTTGATCCATGGGTCGGGAAGATCCTTTGGAGAAGGAAATGGCAATCCACTCCAGTATTTTTGCCTGGGAAATCCCATGGACAGAGAAGCCTGGCGGCTACAGTCTATGGGGTTGCAAAGAGTCAGACACGACTGAGCAACTAAGTGTGCGTGCACACAACGTATGGATAATATTTGCGACAGTGGGCGTAAGTGTTTAAAAGATGAATCATGTTGGGGGCTCGGCATTTGTCGGCAGGAGCTATGGGGCTGTTTCAGACCATAGGGCCAGAAGTTAGCTGAGAGGTCATCTCAGGTGGCCTCTGGTGGTGGTTTAGTTGCTAAATTGTGTCTGACGTTTGCGACCCCATTGACTGTAGCCTGCCAGGCTCCTCTATCTATGGGATTCTCTAGGCAAGAATACTGGAGTGGGTTGCCATTTCCTTCTCCAGGGGATCTTCCCGACCCAGGGATTGAACCTGGATCTCCTGCATTGCAGTATGGATGCAGTATGGATTCTTTACCAACTGAGCTATGAGGGAAGCCCTAAAAGGCCTCTAAAAGGGATCATTATGGAAACTGGAGAAGGTGGGCATCTTGCTCAACATCACAGGCTGGGTTGGGGGGAGAAGGGTGGCAGGGNATTGCAGTATGGATGCAGTATGGATTCTTTACCAACTGAGCTATGAGGGAAGCCCTAAAAGGCCTCTAAAAGGGATCATTATGGAAACTGGAGAAGGTGGGCATCTTGCTCAACATCACAGGCTGGGTTGGGGGGAGAAGGGTGGCAGGGGCAGAACAGTGGGTACAGCACTGGTGCCAGAAAGGGACCCGGATGGGAGGAGCTCTAGCCAACCCCTTCCTGACCGAGCCTCACAGCTCTGGACCGTGTGGGTCACAGCTGCTGCCCTTCCCAAGCTGATTTCACTTACTCGGCTCAGATGAATGTAAATCTGGATGAATTTCAGATAGTCTCAAGGTTGGAGTCTGGCAGGGTTCCTGGGCATTTCCGTGAGACTGGGGTTGTGTGTTTAGACACCGCCCCTGACCTGGATGAGGAGGGAGGGAAGATGATGGGTCGGACCTCGGAGGAAGGCTCTGATTTACAGTGGGTGCAGAAGCGCAGGACTGGCCAGAGCCTTAAAGTTCACCCAGGTAAAGGGTGTCCAGTCTAGCACTGGGCGAATTTGAACATTCTGAGTTATATAAAAAGCTATATTGTCCATTTTCCTTTGGTGGGTAGATTTTTGTGAGTGGTGACCTGACACCCAAGAGGTGAGGCACTGATTTTTTTTTCATTTTACAGAAGACAACACTCAGGGCCCCGTCCCACAGAGGAAGGCTGAGAGGCGACTGTCTCCTCTGCCTCTGTCCAAAGTGCTTCCTATTGCTGGTCCTATGCTGTAACATTTGGTAGAGAATGCACCATTTTAGGTCCTCTTTGGATCAATTCAAGGTCACAGGACTTTAGAGAAAAGAACTTAAGGAGATGGGTGTACAGTCAGGTTGGCCCAAGGGAGAAAGGCGACTCGTTGACGGCTGGGTGAGCGTCCCTGTGCTAGAGAAGCAGATGGCCTGTGTATTGTGCAAGCGTTCTGTAAACACTGCTCCCCCAGCCAGGCTTTTAATAGGTCATGACTGGGGAGTCCCTGACAGGTGCCTGAAGTGCACTCAGATTTTTTTTCTTTTCTTTTTTGACCACACCCTATAGCTTGCAAGACCTTAGCTCCCCAACCAGGGATTGAACCCACACCCTTGGCCTTGAAAGCGAGGAGTAGTAACTACTGTACTGCCCGGAAATCCCACTGGGATCTTTCTTTAAAATTTCATTTTCCTAGTCAAGGGCAGAGTTCTAAGCTTCGGCTGTTAGCAGCACTGGGGGGCTCATTATCAATTGATCCAAGTGTTCGATCCTGGTCAGGTGACAGGACAGTGCTGGTCGTTCCACTTACCGTTTCTTCTGCCCCTTTTCCTCCCTCAGTAGTGCTGTTCATAACCTCTACTCCCAAAGTGACCCGTCTGTGGGGCTGGTGGACAGATTGCTCAACTGCAAGGAGGTGAAGGAGGCCCCCAACATCGTGACACTCCATGTGACCTCCTTCCCGTACGCGCTGCAGACGCAGCACACCCTCGTCAGCCCCTACAACGAGATCCACTGGCCAGCCTCCTACAGTGACGTGAGTGCCTGGGCGGCTGGGCCCACTGCACCAGTGACCTTGGGCTGGGAGAGGCTCTGTTCAGTAAGGATTTGACTGATGTGCCCAGCTGGGGGTCAGTGGGTTCCAACTCCTTGGTTCTTTGATTCTACCCAGGATTAGAGTTAAACCCTTCTTGGTCGTTGGAAACCTTCCTGCAGTGCGCTTCTCGGCTTCTTCCTTAAGAGCTCGTAAGGGAGTGTGCTTGGTTTGCTGTTTCTCTGGTGGCTGAAGCTCTCTGAGTGGCTGAAGCTCTCACTCTCCTGGTGCTGGACATTGAGGCTTCCAGGGCTGTGAGGACTTGGGCTACATGTGGGGCGACTCTAAGTTTGTCTAGAAGTGTTCCTCTTTTTCCTATCCTTGCCTCCTTCAGTAGTGAGGTTCAAAATCTCCTTTCACAAACTGAACACACATCCACAAACCCTAGTGAGTTTTATTTCAGCTTATCATTTGCCATTTTCTCACCAAAACAGAAGACAGCAGTCATTCTTGTAATGTAAAAACTCTGGATATTTGGATTCTGCCTCATTATACAAGCAAGCGGTAGACATCAAGTTCTGGACTTTTTCGAAGCATCTCGGAGTCATCCGAGCAACCTGTAAAGGTGCTGATGCTTGGTTTGCAGCGAACTGACTCAGAATCAGAGGCGGAGACAAAAGTTGGGAACTTCCCTGGTGGTCCAGTGGTTAAGAATCTGCCTTGCAATGCAGGGGACAAGAGTTTGATCCCTGGTTGGGGAACTAAGATCTTACATGCCCTAGAGCAACTAAGCTCACATGCTGCAACTACTAAGTCTGAGCGCCACAAGTGAGGAGTCTGTGCACCCCAAAGAAAGATCCTGCATGCTGCAATTAACACCTGACAGCCAAATATGTACATATATATACATAGATGATGGCGGCAGTTATTTTCATGTAGTGCTTACCAAGAGCCTGGCAGGCAACGTTCAAAGTGCTTTATCTCGTGAACTCGGATAAGACGCAGATGCTACATTGATTTCTGATTTACAAATAGGGAAGATGAGGCAGAGGGGATGGGTTAAGCCACTTACCTACAGCCATGCATCTAGAAAGTTCTGGAGCCAGACTGGGATATGACCCAGTCCGGCTGACTGCATGGTCCTCACGCTTAAACCTTGTGCTACCTGAGGGTATAGTTCAGGGTAAAGAATCTACCTGTAATGCAGGAGACCCCAGTTTGATTCCTGTGTTGGGAAGAGCCGCTGGAGAAGGGATAGGCTGGCTACCCATTCCAATATTCTTGGGCTTCCCTTGTGGCTCAGCTGGTGAAGAGTCCGCCTGCAATGCTGGAGACCTGGATTTGATCCCTGGATTGGGAAGATCCCCTGGAGAAGGGAAAAGCTACCCACTCCAGTATTCTAGCCTGGAGAATTTCGTGGACTGTCGCAAAGAGTTGGATATGACTGAGCAACTTTCATTTTCACTTTTGTAGTTTTAGCATCCTTCCCCAACTTCCCTCTTCTCTGAAGTCTGATAAGCTCTGATGTTAGTCTGTGAGGAATTTTATATCAATGTGAGTAAAATTGGTTAGATAAATGCATTTCTTTCTGCTGATGTAATAGCAGCTGAATGCAAAAATAATTGATTTGCCTATTCTTAAAGCCAGTTAGGAGAAGGCAATGGCAACCCACTCCAGTACTCTTGCCTAGAAAATCCCATGGACGGAGGAGCCTGGTAGGCTGCAGTCCATGGGGTCATGAAGAGTCGGACACGACTGAGCGACTTCACTTTCACTTTTCACTTTCATGCATTGGAGAAGGAAATGGCAATCCACTCCAATGTTCTTGCCTGGATAATCCCAGGGACGGTGGAGCCTGGTGGGCTGCTCTCTATGGGGTTGCACAAAGTCGGACACGACTAAAGCGATTTAGCAGCAGCAGTAGCAGCAGCAAAGCCAATTAAAATTGCTGGAAAGAAGCAGTTTTAACAAAGAAAGTTGTGTGTCTAAAAAAAAAAGAAAGAAAACAAGGTTGATTTTCTTCTTGTTCAAGGCACTAGCATCAGTTGGATGGAAAAATCTTGAGTGATGGGGAGGCAATGGCCTTTATGCATGGAGTGCTCTGTGCTCTGGGTCTGCAGAGGAAAGACAGTTATAAAAGGTCACCCAGGGCACTGCAGAGTCAGCTCAGTTTAGATCAAGATGCCGTTCAGGTCGCCTGTGCCCCCAGCACGTGACATTCATGGTTCCCACAAATGTGTCATTGGCGTGACCAAGGTGCATCTCTGTTTTAAGGGCGTGGACTTGTATCCTGAGAACAAGAAGTACTTCGGGCTGTCTGAGTTCATCGAGTCCACGCTCTCAGGACACAGCCTCCCGTTGCTGAGATACGACAGCTCCTTTGAGGCCATGGTCACTGCACTGGGAAAAAGGTACACGTCCCTCTCGAAGTTCCTAAAACTGCTCAGGAGTCAAGTGCCAGGTGAGGAATGACTGTGCAGCCAGGGCATGTCTGGGGAGCAGGTGACCTGCCTCCCTTCCTGGGTGACTCAAGTCACTTCAGTGGACCTTAATTTATTCCTTGTTTTGCATATTGGGCTTGTGATATCATGTTGGTGCTCCAGAAAATCTGAGAGTGAGAATGGACAGAAACATGCTGGAATGTGGGACTGTGTGTCTGAGACTCAAGGGAGGGCAAGAGAATGGGAGGAAGTAGATGCCAAAAGGTGTAAAGGGAGAGAGAGTGGTGATCAGTTGACTTTGTCTTTATTTCCTTTGTTTATCTACCATGTGCCTGTTTTGTTCCACGAGCCTTACTTTCATTATCTTATTTAGTCCTCCCGACCTCTCTAAGACAGCTGTTGTTATTATTCACATTTGCAAATAAACTGAGACTCAGGGAGACTCTTTCTCAGGCCATACATCTAGAAAGTGACAGAACTGGGTCTGAACCCAGAATCAGTGTTACCTTTTTAAATCCTGTCACAGCAGATCCCCGAGGTGGGTATCAACGTTGTCACTTTACAGATGAAGAAACGGAGGCTTAGGGAACTAAAGGGCTGACATCCACACAGTGTATACGTGGAAAAGGCAGGCCGGATTTACAGACTGTCTAATAAAAAACACTTGGGGCTTCTCAGCAGTAAAGAACCCGCCTGCCAATGCCGGAGAGCAGGTTCAATCCCTGAGTCGGGAAGATTCCCTGGAGGAGAACATGGCACCCTGCTCCAGGATTCTTGTCTGGACAGAGGAGCCTGGTGGGCTACAGTCCATGGGGTCCCGAAGAGTCAGACACAAATGAAGTGACCTCACACGTGCGTGCAATATAAAACAGAGCGAACGGCTCTTCTGCTCACTGTGAGTGTTGAACTGAGCTCTGTCTTCTCTCCTCGTGGCAGCTTGTTTTTCTCGTTGTTGATAAAGGGAGTGAGTTAGATCTGTACTTCCTAAACTGTGTTCCCAACTAGGCTGCTGCACACTAATAGCTGTTATGCCAAAAGGGGTTCCACGGTCATACGTGTTGGATAAACCTTATATTTACCAACAGGTTCTTTCTCCCAGCGAGAGCTGTCAGTGCCTTCCGTTGCCACGTGTGCCGTGAATGGGCTAGCGTGTAAGGCACGTCCAGTGCTCCCCAGCACTCCCTTTGGGAAACTGTCATTCAGCTCTGAAGCTGATGGATTTCATCAGGCCAGGTGGATTGTCAGCTGAGCACCCGTAGCCTTGCCAAGGGAAGCTCTCCTCCAAGATGTCACACTGAGGCTGTGTGAACTGACCTCTGTCCTGCCTCTGCTTCTCTGTTCAGTTCCCCAGCTCCTCCTGCTCAAGCATGCCCTCTGCCCTGGATGGCAGATATCTGGTTACCGGTTGGCCCTGGAGAGCTTGCTCTCCCGGAGCGCTTGGGCATCCTGGGAGGCACAGCCCCGGGTCACGGCGTGGTCTCTCTGTTCCTTGCAGGTTCCCCCGCCTGCACAGCGCGGTGATCAGGACCTTTGTTCTCGTGCAGCACTACGCGGCCGCCATGATGGCTGTGAGTGGCCTCTCGCAGATGAAGAACTACACGTCCGTGGAGACGCTGGAGATCACGCAGAACCTCATCAACTCCCCGAAGCAGTGCCCCTGCGGCCACGGGCTCATGGTCCTGCTGCGGGTGCCCTGCTCCCCACTGGCGGCCGTGGCCTATGAGCGGCTGGCCCACGTGCGGGCACGGCTGGCCCTGGAGGAGCACTTTGAGATCATCCTGGGGAACCCCGCCTCGGGCATCACTGTCGGGAAGCACTTCCTGAAGCAGCTTAAGGTGGGGACAGGCGGGGACAGGCTCCTAGGAGGCCGGGTGGGCGGAGATG
>SJYV01008431.1:786061-820346 GCA_006410875.1 Neotragus pygmaeus | reverse complement strand
ATGGGTGGATGGAGGAATGGATGTATGGATGGATGATGGATGGAAGGATGGATGGACAGATGGGTGGATGGAGGGATGGATGGACAGATGTGTGGATGGAGGAATGGATGGATGGGTGGATGGAGGTTTGGATGGAGGAATGGGTGGGTGGAGGAATGGATGGATGATGGAAGGAAGGATGGATGGACAGATGGGTGGATGGAGGGATGGATGGAGAAATGGATGGATGGACGAATGGGTGGCTGGAGGATAGGTGGGTGGATGGAGGAATGGATGAATGGACAGATGGATGGATGGATAGAGGAATGGATAGATGGATGGATGAAAGGATGGATGGGTGGATGGAGGGATGGATGGATATAAGGAGGGATGGGTGGAGGGAGGGCTGGTGGGATGGTTGGATGAGAGATGCTATATGTGAATGCTATAAACTGAAGTGCTAGGGTAACAGATGGTACCACGATTACTAGGCCTCTTCAGTGTGTGTGTTTTGAAACAGGCTCCACGTCAGAGAAGCGGAGCCCTGTGAAGAGAGAACGATCCTGCTCCCACGACTCTGCATCTTCATCCCTCTCCTCTAAGGCATCCAGTAAGTCTCCAGGGGATAAAGATCCCACGGTTGGAATGTTTTGGTTTTCTGAGACTTCAGAGATTGAAAAGAGATTCTGTTCAACTAGAACTAGAAAGAGAAGGGGTCTGTGAAGAACTGGCCTTTCTAGAGAGTAGGGGCATCTTTCTGCACCAGAGGCGGGGGTGATTCTGGGATTAGGAGGGGTTTGGGCTGTGGTGGCTGCTCTCCCGGGAAGAGGCCTGTGCTGGGTGGTGTCAGAGGGCCACCCTCGGTGCTCTGCAGACAGCTGTTGGTTTGGGGAATCGGGGCGAGGAGCTGAGTGAGTGTTGCTGTCGAGTCTGAGGGCCAAGAAGCAGACACAGAAGTCTTCACTGGAGAATAAGCAGCAAAATTTATCAAGTGTCCACTGACCCCTGGACCTGACTGCACTTGGGCGGAGGAGTGGGGAATGTGGGTCCTGGGGGTCGCCTCGGCCTCAGGGGAGCAGTCTGGGGCAGCACGCATGAGACAGATCACATGTCCTCCCACCACAAGCGTTTATGGAGAACCTGCTCTCTACCTGGCTCGGGGCACTGAGGGACCCATTAGATACACACCTGCTCGCAAGGAATTCATGGTTCCTTTGGACCAGGCTGTGTTGCAATAGGGGCTGCTGTGTAATTTCTGCACACACATTCACACTATGAGATGTTATGCTTATGTATAGGAAGAAGTTTGTCCCAAGTGGGGCAGATTTAGGGGTAGGGGGTGGTTCCTGCAGGTTTCAGACAGCAGCTGGCCTTTGGGCCTTGAAGGTAGAGGAGGCCCTGGGGTGTGAAGCTGTGTGTGGTGCTTGGGTGCAGAGAGTGGTCCTGGGGCGACAGCTTAGAGTCGTGGCGTGGCTGCAAAGGTCAGAGCACACCAGGGGGTTCGGCCTGGGGTCTTCTTTGATTTCTTCTCTTCCACCTCCTCACCAGCCCATGGATAACAGTGGGTCAAGCGGTGAGGATCTCCCTTACAGATGTGCACAGAAGGAGTCAAAAGAGGCCTCCCAACAGAAGCATGGACTGTGTGATGGAAGGAAGGTCTGATGTATAGGCTCGAGTCAGTCAGAAAAGCCAAATGCTACAGCTTTTTCTTATCTTTCTGCCCCAAACAACAGAGGGACCCAGGGCACCAGGGAAACCCAAGGAGTGGATGCTCCAGAATAGAGAGGTGTGGTGCTTTGTTCTTCCCTGATCCTGGGCTGAAAGCTTTCTAGAAGGTTCTGGGACCTGCTGATCAGTGCAGTGTTGTCAGGCAGAGTAGAATGTCCAGGCTGCCGGCCAGCCTCCCTGTCCTGTGAGGGGACTTTCTCAGGATTCCTCAGAGGACCCTGAAACCTTAGGGAGTCTCTGATGAGATGCTTCTTGTGGCCTTGGTACAACCCCCACGTTTCAGAGATGGGGAAACCCCCACCTTTCAGGAGGTCCAGGGTGATAGTGGCGCTTGTGGTAAAGAACCTACCTGTTAATGCAGGAGACGAGACAAGGGTCAGTCCCTGCATCAGGAAGATCCCCTGGAGGAGGGCATGGACACCCACTCCAGTATTCTTGCCTGGAGAATCCCACCACCAGAGGAGCCTGGTGGGCTATGGTCCATAGGATCACAAAGAGTTGGATATGATTGAAGCGAATTAGCATGCACAGGGTGATATAAAAGACGGACCAAGGTGCCGCTCCTGGATGCCGGGAACCCACACTCACCTTGGCTTGCAACGTGGTCCACCGGTGGGGGAGGGCAAAAGAAACACTGTGTTTGGGTAGCTGCTGTGGGTGCTGCATTTTCTCTCTGGAGTTCTTCTGGAAGCTAAAGAGTCAAGCCTTTTCAGTCCTGTGAGTTGTGCTGAATCAGAAGCACCGCTCTGCTATGCTAAGGGGAGATCTGAGCTCTGGGACTCACCAGGAACAGAGCAGGAGGTAGGCTGAATGCTGACGGGGAGGGTCTGAGACTGAGGGTGCAGAGGCTTGGAGGGGCACGTGGGGCCAGGGGAGCGGTGCTGGCTCTCTCCCCACAGCACCTCTGGGCTTTGTCAGAAAGACAAAAAGTCCATATTTAACCCGAAGGGGAATTGCCTTGACAGAAATTCCCGTCATTGCAGGTAAAGGGAGTCAGTGCTCCAGAAGCAGGAGCTGGGGGTGGATCCCGGGCCCTGACTGACGGGCGTCTCTCTGCAGGCTCGGCACCGTGTGGCGAGTCCTCGGCTGGACCCTCACAGGGGGAGCGGGCCCGGTCCCCACCGCCCTGCGGCCCCTCGGAGGAGACCAGGGCCCCCGGAGAGAGACAGAGGCTCCGGGCAGCGGGGGGGCCACCGTCGGTCATCAGCAGGCACAGCCCGGGGCTGGCCCCACAGCTGGATCCCAGCCTCCAGAGCGGCCAGCGGAGCATCCAGGTGTCGGCCCTGTCGGCGTCCTCCTCGGGCTCGGCCTCCTCACCGGCACTGCCCGCCGCCGGCCCGCTCGTCCTGCAGGCCTCCCAGTGCTCCATGACCAAGGCCTGCCGCCAGCCACCCGTGGTCTTCCTGCCCAAGCTGGTGTACGACATGGTCACGTCCACTGATGGCAGCGGCCTGCCCAAGGCCGCCTCGCTCCTGCCCTCGCACTCAGTCATGTGGGCCAGCTCCTTCCGGCCCCTGCTCAGCAAGACCATGACGTCCACGGAGCAGTCACTCTACTACCGCCAGTGGACGGTGCCCCGGCCCGGCCACATGGACTACGGCAACCGCGCCGAGGGCCGCGTGGACGGCTTCCACCCGCGCCGGCTCCTGCTCAGCGGGCCCCCCCAGGTGGGTGCTGCCCTGTGCGCCCGGGCTCCGCGCGGGTGGTGGGGGGCTTGTGTGCACACCCAGAGGCTGGTTTGGGGCTGAGAGCATCCCAGAGCATCCCTTATTTGCGTCGGCCGTCCCCCAGGCAGCATCTCTCGTGGCCCTAAGGGGGTGGGTAGAGGGACCCACCTGCTGCCCCTGGCAGGATGTCCTCCGTCCTCTGACCTGTTTCCTCCTTTGAGTGATGTGGGGCCGGAAGGGTTCTCTGCAGGCCCTTCTTGCTCATTCAGATTATGGTTCTGCCTTTCCCACGTTACTCCATTTGGTCCTCACGGCCAGTCAGGGCGGTTCCCCCTCACTCTGACAATGGAAGCTGACCCCTGCTTCTCTCCTGCAAGATTTTGGTGAAACAGAAAGGAAGGCAGGAGGCCTGTCTCCATCCCCCAGCTCATTGTATTTTTCTGACAACGAAAGACAGTTTCACCTGTCATCATGGCAGCAGGAACCTGGGTGTGAATGTCACGGGTTGCGAACCTGAGATGAGGATGCATGAAGTTCGTAGGGGGTCTCGGAAGAGGGGCTCAGCCACACAGAGCTGGGGTGCAGGGTGGGCCCTTCAGGGAACTGCCTGGGGCTAGATTCAAACTAAAACATCACCTACCTCCCTGGACCAGTTCTAGCAAACCTCAGGGTCCTCATCTGAGGATAAGAAGCTAATGGCTGTGTCACAAGAACAGGAGCTTTAGACAAGAGAGTAATGGTAGGGCACTTGGAGCATGTCCGTCTGACCCCTAGAAAGCACTGTGATTGTTCCCGTCATCATCACTGTCCCCATTCAAGACACGTTTCCTTTTCACTCACATGTTCATTTCTTTGTCTGGTACCTATCCCAAGAAACACAAACCCACAAAAATATGTATAAAAGTGCTCGTTTTTGTGTTATGTAATTTTCAGTAGTTAAAAAACAAACTGGAAACACCGTGAGTTCTGTTGGTCAAGCTTGATTGAATATACTTGGGCACAGGGGTACCATGCAGTTCAGCCACAGAAAACTTGAGCTACATCTTTATATACTGACACTGAAAGTTCTCTAAGATATCTCCATTTTAAAGATCAGGTTGCAGAATAATATATACATGGGGTCATATTGGAGAAGGCAATGGCACCCCACTGCAGTACTCTTGCCTGGAAAATCCCATGGACAGAGGAGCCTGGTGGGCTGCAGTCCATGGGCTTGCTAAGAGTCGGACACGACTGTGGGACTTACTTTCATGCATTGGAGAAGGAAATGGCAACCCACTCCAGTGTTCTTGCCAGGGACGGGGGAGCCTGGTGGGCTGCCGTCTGTGGGGTCTCACAGAGTCAGACACGACTGAAGTGACTTAGCAGCACCAGGGTCATAGCAATTACGCAGAAAAACCAATGTACGTATGTGTCTGCATGTGTGAAAATATCTTCAAAAATCGCTGACAGGAGAGCTGTCAGGGAAGGGGGCTGGAATCTGTGACTCTTCTGCTTTATTATTGGGCTTCCTGGTGGCTCAGATGGTAAAGAGTCTGCTGCCACGTGGGAGATCTGAGTTCAATCCCTGGATTGGGAAGATGCCCTAGAGAAGGAAATGGCAACCCGCTCCAGTATTCTTGCCCGGAAATCTCATGGATGAAGGAGCCTGGCAGGCTACAGTCCATAAGGCTGCAAAGAGTCAGACGTGACTGAGCGACATCACTGCTTTTTTACTGATCTGTATTTCTTGCACTTTTAGATAAGCATATAGTACTTCTTGTAATTTTCTAGGAAGGGGAATAAAATGTTTTTTATAAAGGAATCCTGGTTTTTCCATGCCCTCATCTTACTGAATGTCATCCATCTTTAAAATTTTTGCATTTTTGATGGAGGAAAATTATTGTATATATCATAGTTTTATTAGTCAGGGTAAATATATTTTAATATCTTTATTGGTCACTGGTATTTCTTTTACAATGAGTTTCCGGTTTTGTCTCTCTTATTTAATTTTCTTTTAGTCCATTTGACTTTTTTTCTTTCGCTTTGTTCTTTTAGAGTATAAATTTTAATCCTTTGTGAATTATAGGCATTGCGAATATTTTCTCTAAAGCTCCCCCTGGTTGTATTTCATATTTTCATTTTGGAAGCTAGTTATTTCCATTCCTCAGCATCTGTTGAATCCTTCCTATGAACCAGGCATTAAGCTGAGAACTTGGAGAGCACGTTCTTAGGATGCCAAGGTGGGCAGGAGAGGAGGCTAGCCCCCAGGTCCCCTTGTAGCCAGTTGTGACGTCAGTGCAGTAAGACCAATAGTATACTGGCCTAGCGCTGGCTTGATGGGGGTGGGGACCCATCAATACAAGAAGAGAAGGAAGTCCTGAACTTGGAAGGAGAGAGGTGTGATGCCAACCTTTTCCATCTCCCACAGTGAATTTTGTTATCCCGCTACGGATACATCCATTAATTAATATAAGATCACAATTTGTAATTGAGCAAGACTTTTAAGGCATTATTAAAACATCAGTTCATTTATTTTTTCTGAAGCAACATTTTGTTCAGCTTGTGACGGAGTCCTATTTCTAACAGCTTAAACAGTGTGGCCAATTAAAATCTGGAAAGACATTTGCAATGATTGATAAGCAGGTGGGTCTCCTGCCCATGGGAGTTCATCAGTCTGCCTGTGCCATGTTTCTTCAGGCCACATTTTCCCTCAAAGTTCTCTGCATCCCCCCCAGCCCTCATTTTAATTAGGTGAGGTGATTAAGATTGGTGGATGAGCGGAGGCAAGTCAGGTGCTCCGCCAGCGCCTGCCCTAGGCATGGACGTACTGATGGTCGGCTCCCACTTCGCTGTCCCTGCAGATCGGGAAGACGGGTGCCTACCTGCAGTTCCTCAGCATTTTGTCCAGAATGCTCATTCGGCTGACGGAAGTGGATGTTTACGATGAGGAGGAGATCAACATCAGTGAGTTCTCTGTTGATGACCCTGGGGACTGGAATAACCTTCCTCAGTTTCTCAAGGGCCCTTGCTGTGTCTTTTGCTTTCAAGATGGAATTCTCAGGTTAATGATCTGACCCCTCCCAAGGGCTTTGGACGGTTTTCATCTTTCCCTGTAGTCATTCTGCTCAATCGTAGAGNTGCCTTTCTTTGGGATTGGAATGAAAAGTGACCTTTTCCAGTCCTGTGGCCACTGCTGAGTTTTCCAAATTTGCTGGCATATGGAGTGCAGCACTTTCAGTATCATTTGTATAAAATATCATACACATAAAATCAATGTAGTCCATAATTTGGGGTTGGACCAACTAGAATTTTTTACCTTTTTGCCAACAAGCATTTAATGAGCACTGTAGACTACACTGATTATAATGTACAATGATACATGGCAAACGTGAAGACATGGGTTGAGCCAGGAGTCGTGTTGGCATTCAGAAACGGGAAGCCAGTGGATCTGAGCATTTATAAGCATTTTCCTAGAGATGCAGTGATAGGAGTTGGGCCTTACTGGCTGGATAGCATTTAGATATAAGAGCAAGAGAGAGAACTGCATCAGTTTGTGCTGGTGCTGGCAACCAGTGTGGTGTATTTGAGGGCCAGGGCCAGGGTTACGTGTATTGGGAGGAGTGGAAGTTAGTGGAAGTCAGAAGAGCAGGCCTATCCCATAGGAAAGCCAGTATAAGGCTCTTCCTCAGGATAGAGATAGATCTGAATGCATGCTCTTGCTGAATTAGAAGAATCCTGAAAATGGAACATGTACCTGGGTGTTTGAGATCCCGTGGTAACTTGGAGACTCAGCATCAGTTCCCCTCCAGCCATCACCCTTGTGCATGTTTGAAATAAATCCTTCTCACATCCCATTTGGTCACATATCTGTGTTTCTTCCGATCTTGTAGACCTCAGAGAAGATTCCGACTGGCATTACCTCCAGCTCAGTGACCCCTGGCCGGACCTGGAGCTGTTCAAGAAGTTGCCTTTTGACTATATTATTCATGACCCAAAGTATGAGGACGCCAGTCTGATCTGCTCACACCATCAGAGCATAAAGAGCGAAGGTCAGATTTGTCAAACTCTGGCTTCCACCTTCTTCCAGAGTATGTGGGAATAGCCTCTTAAAGGGATGAGCTAAATCTTGCTAGTGATGAACACATCTGATGGTGATGAGTGAACCGGCGGTGCCTGTTAGAGCAGTGAGGTCACCACCTCTCTGGACAGGAAACACTCTTCGAACCCACGAGGGAAGACTCACTGCTCCATTAGTGCGGAAACATGTGAGGATGCTGTTGATGGCTTTTCATGATTGGAATACTCTAAAGATTCTTGTTAATTGAAGAAAAAGATGTATGTTTTTCTATGAATTTGGATTGTTACAACAAAATGCATCTATTTCCCATCCTTCCCTCGGTCTCTCGTTTTTTCGCTCCTTCTTCGGGGAGCACTAATTTTCAGAGTATTATGACCCTGCCGGGTTTCAGGGTCACTGGTGACAAATGTCGATGTAAGTGACCAGTGAGATTATAAGCACTGACCGGGAAAGTTCAGTGAATGCAGTGTGAGAGGAGGATACCAGTCTCCTTGTCGATTCCATCATTTTATCTTCATTGAGCACAGAGCAGATGCCGTTCACTGGAGCCTCCTTCATGCTTCACATAGACCTTCTCGAATGGAGGCTGAGTGTTAAAATCTTAATTTTCCTGAGTCGTTTGAAATGCTAGAGGTGACCCTGTGCTTTGCGGCATTTGCATGCTAAGTCAGTGATCGATTTACATTGTCATGGAGCAAATCCTTGAATAGGTTTATAAAACGTCCGCAGCAGGATGAGTGAGACGCCATGTGACAGCAGTGTCTAGTTTATCCCACTGAGACTCTGTCCTTTCTGGCCAGTGGAGTCAGCTTGGGGCGGACAGGTGAGAGGCAGTCCCAGGAAGCCCTGTTCCAGTGTTTTGTTGCCAACAAGCGGGAGGGGAGAGTATGGGTTGTGCCTCCTGCGCTCGTTAACGCTGGGATTTCGTGCAGACAGAGGGATGCACCGGAAGCCGGAGGACCTGTACGTGCGACGCCAGACAGCGAGGATGAGGCTGTCCAAGTTCGCCGCGCACAACACGTACCATCACTGCGAGCAGTGCCACCAGTACATGGGCTTCCACCCCCGCTGCCAGGTAGGATGAGCCCCGGCAGCCCCTCAGGTGGACTCCAGCGGGCACTGCCACAGCCCTCGGCTGCGTGCTTCACCTCCGCTAGCACCTCGGTTTCCTTCTTCTCGCTATGTTTGCATCCCGGAGTCAAGAGGTGCAGAGTTCTGGAAGAAGCCCTTTCGTCCTGAATCCTCCATTCCCGTCAAGCATCTCTGAAATTATTATTGACGCTACCGAACAGTGATTCCCCTGGAGTGACACGTGTATTAGTGGCAGAGTTAACCGACTATCAGTGTCTTACTTTTCTTTACGTCTTAGCAATTTCTGGTTAGTTCAGTGCAGCAGACACTTCCTGAGTGCTTGTTATGTCCTGGACACAGACTCAGAAGTGAAGAAAACCCCAGACTTGAGGCTCACAGTCTAGGGATGGACAGGTGCGCATAAACAAAACTTCGCAGCAGCCTAAAGCTGGCAGGAAAGCGATATGATTGATGTGTAGACATTATGAGGTTTAAGAGAGAAATTTGCATTTACTGACCATCTACTGTATACCGGGCTATGTACTAGGCACTTTTTATATACCAGTACTTCCCAATTTTTAATGTGATAGAAAATGATATTTGCCCTGGACCCTGGGTAGATGGATAAGACTGCTCCCAGGGCTCTGGCTGAAGCAGTTTATATTCAAGTGACACCTGTGATCCATTCATTCAAGGGGCACTTGGTTAGAAAACCGTGCTGTTGAGTTCTTCTTTAATTCTCATTAAAACCCCACAAGGCTATAGCATTATCCCCATTTAATAAATGAAGATATGATACTGGGCAGGGAGCAGGGGAGAAGGTTCTGAAGGATCAGTAAGAGTTTGCCAAGGAGCCTAGGTGGACAGAAGCTGGGGGGAAGGAGCGAATGGCAAGTGCAATAGCAGGGAGATGAGGGGTGTCTAGGGGAATCAGAAGTGACTTTAGTGGGCGTTGATGGAGCTTAGAGTGAAGGCTGGTTCCAGGACAGGAGGCTGGGTGGGTGGGCACAGACAGACCAGAGAGTCATCCATGCTGTGGGGAGGAATGGGGCCTTTGCATTGAGAACTCTTAGCTGAGGCCTGATGGGGGCAAGGCTACCTTCAGAGGGAGTACTTCCTTCTTCTTATTTTTTTATTTTTCTATTTTTTAAATTGATTTTTTTCAGTCGATGAACACTTGATAAGAAAATGAACAATTTTTCCAGTTTTTTGAGATATAATTGACAGATAACATTGTGTAAGTTTAATGTAGGCAACATAATGATTTGGTAAATGTATATAATGCTAAATAATTGGCACAGTAAGTTGAGTTAATTAACATCCATCAGTTTTGAATAGTCTCTTACTAGTCCATGGAGGGGCTTCCCTAATAGTTCAGCTGGTAAAGAATCTGCCTGCAATTCAGGAGACCCCCAGTTCGATTCCTGGATCAGGAAGATCCCCTGGAGAAGGGAGAGGCTAACCACTCCAGTATTCTTGGGCTTCCCTAGTGGCTCAGACAGTAAAAGAATCTGCCTGCAGTATGGGAGACTTGGGTTCGATCTCTGGGTTGGGAAGATTCCTTGGAGGAGGGCATGGCAACCCACTCCAGTATTCTTGCCTGGAGAATCCCCATGGACAGAGGAGCCTGGTGAACTGCAGTCCATGGGGTCGCAATGAGTNAAGAATCTGCCTGCAGTATGGGAGACTTGGGTTCGATCTCTGGGTTGGGAAGATTCCTTGGAGGAGGGCATGGCAACCCACTCCAGTATTCTTGCCTGGAGAATCCCCATGGACAGAGGAGCCTGGTGAACTGCAGTCCATGGGGTCGCAATGAGTTGGACACAACTGAGCGACTAAGCATGGCCTTGTAGAGGTTTGTGGGGGCCTGTGGGCTGGTTCTCTAGAAACAGATGGAGGGTAGGATTTTACACTTAGAATTTCTTTTCATTTCAGATGCAGGCAAGGAAAGGAGAGTCAGGGGAGCTGGAGCTGATGGGAGACAGATAGCTGTGCAGCACCCAGGGGTGCAGGACAGCTCTTACCAGCCCATACCTGCCCCAGAAAGGCCTGAAGGTGACAAGGGCTCCAGCTTCCTCTGTCTGTCTCCTTTGCAGAGGGAAACAGCAGATGGCAACTTTAATTTTCCCAAATCTGCCTGGCCTTGAGCTTAGGTGCTACTGACATAGCCTGCACCTGTCTCCTCTGAGCAGATTTTTTTCAAATGATGCAATTGTACTCTAGATAAAAAATACATATGAGTGGTTTTTCAAAGCATTAAAAATGATCAGAAATCCTATTTGCTGCAGATAAACCTTCCTAGCATTTCTTCCCTTGGAGAGGAAGTTTTCTTTCAAGGCAGAGAAAAATATAAGTGAGAACATTTTCTTGATCTTGAAATGTGAAGAATGCAGAGGCTTGAAGGGTTCAGTGCCTGGTCGCTTCAGGGTCTGCAGTGAACGAGTGGACGGAGCTTGGAGGAGAAGGAGGAGGAGGGCAGATCTGGGCTTCAGCTCCTGGGCCAGCCTCTATGTAGGCGGGTCGGGTCTGCGGTCACACTTGCAGGGGTGTGAAAACCAGGTCCCCTGAGGACACGGGGGCTCACGCCAACTCCCTGCTGACAGGTCACTGCTTCTGCTGTTTGGTTCTTTCTCCTCGTTGCTCAAGGCTCCCCTGGGAGGCTGTCTTAGGAAATTCCTCGGTTATGACCCTCTTTGCTCCCTCCCCTGGTCAGAGTCTCTCCCTCATCTTGGCTCTCAAAGCAGAGCCACAGTCCGTCAGATGTCATAGCCAGCACATCCTGGCCTGTGTCAGCCCTGCCCTGGCCCCCGTGGCTCCCCCGGAGGGTACGGGACAGACGACCTGTGCATCTGCAGGGGCAGCTGAAGGGAGAGGGGTCGGTAAGGCCCTGCTGTGGACGCCAGAGCCGAGGCCTGGAGGAGGCATGCCTCTGGCCTGGGCTTAGCCGGGCTGGGAGGTCGCACCAGGAGCAGTGGTAACCGGGTAACGGGAGGATTCTTTAGACAACGTGGCTGGAGGTGAGGCTAGACTTAGGGATAGGAGTGAGCCCAAGACCTCTGGATGTCCACCATGGAAGTGAGGACCTAGGATTATTCATTGGTTCCTGAGTCTGGATATGGTGCGTGAGACGGACACGCACAAGTTTACACAGTTATTGTCTTCTGCTGTTACACAGATGAGCTGTGATGGGAAAATAACCTTTGTTGAAATGAAAAATGTGACCTGGAGCATGAAGGCTTTGGTGCCTCAGCATGCCTCTGGGTCCAATCCAGAGTCCAGAAGGGCTGGGTGGCTACAGAGGCATCCCCTGGGTACCGAGGGGTCAGCACCAGGATGGGAGCCTCTGACCAATGGGTGTGGCCTCGGGTACACACTCGCGAGACCTGGGTGTCCATGCTATGAACTGGCATCAGCTGGGGCAGCGGTGGCTGTAGCCTCTGTGTGGTCATGGTTGTAGCAGGCCTGGGTTCTTCCGGGAGGTCAGGCCGGACTCTGATGACAAGCTCTGTCCTTTCCCCCTCGCACCCCAGCTCTATGAGTCCACCCTGCACGCCTTTGCCTTCTCTTACTCCATGCTAGGAGAGGAAATCCAGCTCCACTTCATCATCCCCAAGTCCAAGGAGCACCACTTTGTCTTCAGCCAACCCGGAGGCCAGCTGGAGAGCATGCGACTGCCCCTCGTCACAGACAAGGTACTGGCCCTGCGGGCCTGGGGCTCAGCCTTGCAGACCCAGGGGCTATTATCAAGCAATGAAAACCTTTGTGGAGTGGTAGTGCGGTCCTTTATTGGAGGGTGACGGAGGCTTTATGAGCTCCTCTACTCCGTTTTCTAGATGGTTCCCATCAGAACTGGTTAGGAGCACCAGCTCAGTGCACAGCATTGTGGCAAGTGCTTTGAGAAATCAGGAAGGAATAGAAGACCTAGCTTGGTTGTTGAGAAAAGAGTGACATAAAACGCAGTTGTTTATATAGAAGACTCACAACCTGAGTGAATAAGAAGCTAGGCTGTATGACTCAGAAGCGGAGGGATTTAAGTCACACAGGAATAACGTGCACTCAACGTGTATTGGGCGCCAATAGGTGAGGGCCATGGAATTTGGTCGCTGACATAAGCCCGTGAGTTTTGCTCACCTTACACACCATTCTCAAACAAGCATTTATTCGCTTTGTGTTCTGTGCCCCGGCACTTTGGGCTTGGTTCTGCTGGGTGCTTATCCCTGGTTGCCATCCCTTTTGTTGGAAGTGAGTTACCAGGTTGGCGGTGGGGCTGGACTCCGGTGACCTCAGTGGGATGCCCGTGTCTGCTCCTGTGGCCTCTTCTTATCCAGCAGACTAGCCTGGGCTTCTCCCTCGGGTGGGGGGTTCTGAGAGAGGACAGAATGCCTCTGGAGGCCAGGCTCGGAACTGGCACGCCACCATCTGTACTGCATTTCATCCGTAAAAGCAAGTCCCAAGGCTCAGCCAGATGCAAGGCACGCAGAAACAGGCACCATCTTCTGATGGAGGAGGCTGCAGGGTCACATCTCAGAGGGAGGGCAGTCCTCATGGCCAGGCTGACAAACGCTTGACGTCTCTGTGCCCATGCTCTCCAGAGTCACGAATACATAAAAAGCCCGACGTTCACTCCGACAACTGGTCGTCACGAGCACGGACTCTTTAACCTGTACCACGCGATGGACGGTGCCAGCCACCTGCACGTGCTGGTTGTCAAGGAGTATGAAATGGCGATTTACAAGAAATACTGGCCCAACCATATCATGCTGGTCCTTCCCAGCATCTTCAACAGCGCTGGAGTTGGTAGGCCTTTTTTTTTTTCCCAAATTTGTTGCAAAGTTAAATTCAGGACACATTGACTTCATAGGAAATCACTGAGAAATGTTTTTCTAGACCGAATACCCGTTTCCCCTTAGTCCCCTCCAACAGGTGTGTGCATATTAATTACATTCATTCTATAATCACTACTGTCCCACCCCTGCACCAAGACCACCTAAACCATGTGTGTGCTCTTCTGAACGTTCCGTGTGTGCGTGCTCCGTGGCTTCAGTCGTGTTCCACCCTTTGCAACCCCGTGGACTGTAGCCCTCATGTTCCTCTGTCCACGGGATTTTCCAGGCATACATACTGGAGTGGGTCGCCATGCCCTTCTCCAGGGAGTCTTCCTGACCCAAGGGGTGGACCTGAATCTCCTACGTCTCCTGCATTGCAGGTGGATTCTTTACCAGTGAGCCACTGGGGCGGAGAAGGCAATGGCATCCCACTCCAGTACTCTTGCCTGGAAACTCCCATGGACAGAGGAGCCTGGTNCTGAGGTTATTGATATTTTTCCCGGCAATCTTGATTCCAGATTGTGCTTCATCCAGCCTAGTGTTTCTCATTATGTACTCTGCGTATAAATTAAATAAGCATGGTGACAATATACAGCCTTGACGTACTCCTTTTCCTATTTGGAACCAGTCTGTTGTTCCATGCCCAGATCTAACTGTTGCGTCTGACATGCATACAGGTTTCTCAAGAGCAGGTCAGGTGGTCTGGTATTCCCATCTCTTTCAGAATTTTCCACAGTGTTACACCCTAATTTCACTAACTGCAGGTTTTCTGGGATAACCTGCCACTTGAATTCTTTGGTGATAGACCCTTTAAAACACACCCTACTCAATAAAATTTCTGTAAATGGAGACTTGAGAGAGTCTTCTAGGTGTTGACTGAAAGAAAAAGCACAATGAGAGCGTTGTGAGTAAAGTTTTATTGGGGACAAAATGAGGACCAGAGCCTGGCAGATAGCCTCTCAGATAGCTCCGAGGAACTGCTCCCAGGATGAGGGGAGAGGTTGGTGTATATGTGATTTTGGTGAAGGGGGTTAACTGCCATCAGGCACACATAACAGCGGAGGGATGCTGCTGGTCACCAGAAGGATGGTGCTGGTCACGGACAGCAGGTGTCTCTTTAGTGCTTTTTTACATAGGATACAGTGCACGAAACTGGGCTTATAAAATCTTCTCCTGAAAAATACCTTACGATTTGAAGGCCTGTTCTGCTGGTTTGTCCTAGAGCCCAGAGGGACTCATTCTCCACCCTGAACTGCTTGCAGGGTGTGTTGAAGGCCCGCAGTGGCCACTAGTGACCTCATTCTTGTAGAGGCAGATGGTGAGAGACAGTTTTTTTCCGCAGAGAATCGAAAGACCTTTCTCTTTCAGCTTTCTGGCTTTTAAAGCTATTTTGATTTGTTGATGATTCTTTTTTTCTCCAGTGCTCGGTTATTGCTTTATTCATGGTCTCAGCTGTTAAAAAAGCAAAGATAAATAGACACATGTGTGCACAAACGGGAGGGGAGTGTTTTCTGCCCTCGAATTTCCTCTCCCGAGGCAACAGCCTACAGTGAGTGGATAAGGACTGCAGATAAGAGCAGGTAGGGCCGGGGCCTGGGTGGGCTTTCATCAGATTCTCGGTCTTAGCGGGGCTTTGTCCTGGGTGGGGGTGGGCACGTGGACTGACCCGAGTCGGGGTCGTCTGCTCATTTCAGGCGCCGCCCACTTCCTGATCAAGGAGCTGTCTTACCACAACCTGGAGCTGGAGCGGAACCGTCAGGAGGAGCTGGGAATCAAGCCCCAGGACATCTGGCCTTTCATTGTGATTTCTGATGACTCCTGCGTGATGTGGAACGTGGTGGACGTCGACAGTGGTGGGGAGAGAAGCAGGTGAGAGCCCCTTTCCTGACGGGGGCCCAGTGGGGGATTCTTGTCCATCCTTTGAGGACCTCAGAAGGCGCCTCCTGTTAGAAGAGGTGGGCTCACCCACCGAGCTTTTGAGTTTTTAATTGAAAACATTTTACTGAGGACAGTATAGACAGAAAAGAATGCAACATAGATTCAGTATAAAATTTTTTTAAAAAGTGTCATACATATCCAGGTATTTTCACAAATAGAACACACCCACTTAACAAACTCCCTGATGAAGAAACGGACCATCACCATCACTGATGCGTCCTCCCTCACACCTTCTAGAACCTTCTCCCCGCCCCAGCCTCCTCCTGACATGAAGCTATATTTTTATTTGCTGTGACATTCGGGAAATGACTCTTTCTGAGACACCTTTCAAAGGGGGCACTTGCCCTTATCCTAGAGGTTTGTTACGAGGATTAGGTAAACCGTGAATTGTGTTCCTGGAGGGGGGTGATGCAGTGGCATGAGGTAGAAAAGGCTCAGTACGTAGAGCTGCCTCTGAGCATCATTGGGAAGATACCTCTGTGTGGTTTTTTGGCACAAGCATTTCAACTTAGCCTTTATCTTTGGCTTACTTGAGAAACAACTTGAATGCTTGGCTTTTTTTTTTGAGAGATGATGTGAGGTTAGTTCTCTTTTGTGTTAGTGAGTCCTAAGCCCTAGTGTAACAACTTCCATCTGCACCACTGTTCTTCTAGAAAAAAATGTGTTCGGTCTGACAGAGCTCACAGGCATGACCCCAGCAAGCCGCCATGCGTTCAGCGTCCTCACTCTCACCCCTCCGAGGGCCAGAGCTTGGCTGAGCGCAGCCAGGAGGAAGAGAACTAAGCTTTTTCCCTCTGCTTTTCTGAATTTCATTCTGAAGCAGAATGTTCAAGTCCTGGTGTGTCAGCTGGCTGAGGCCTTAGGGAGCGTAGCAGAAGCCCCTCGGCTGGGGAAAAGGAAGCTGAGATGCAGAGAAGTTGGGCCACTTCCTTGGTCTCTCACACATAGAATTCTTGTTGCCTGGGCTACCAGCCCTGGGGTTACTCCCTTCAGCTGCCCTCCCTGGTCATCAGGTGGCCCTCACTGTCTTCCCAGACCTCAGTCGCCATCAGGGTGGGGTGGGAGGTGCTTACACACGACCTCCTTCCCTCTCCCCGACCTCGTTGGAATTGCCACCAGAAACGCGAGGTGCTGTGGCATGGTGCAGAGAATGTGGGCTCTGGAGACAGACAACACCCTTCCAGCTGAGCTCTGTTGAGTGACACTGGGCAAGTCAGCTAGAGCCTCCTTTTCTTCATCTGTGAAATGGGGATGATGGTTCTGTGTCACATGATTGCTGCGAGGATCAGTGATAATGAATTCAAAGTGCCTGGTGGCTGTGATGGGTTCTGGGCACAGCAGCCCACCTGGCATGTTCAGGGGAAAGCAGCGGCCTGGCTGGCCCAGTCTGCATGCCGACCTGGGGATGTCTGTGTCCTTCCTTCGAGCAGAGAATTTTCCTGGTCGGAGAGAAACGTGTCCTTGAAGCACATCATGCAGCATATCGAGGCATCCCCCAACATCACCCACTACGCCCTGGTCGGCCTGCGGAAGTGGTCCAGCAAGACCGGGAGCCGCGAGGTGCGCGAGCCCTTCTCCCGTTGCCACGTGCATGACTTCATCGTCTTGAACGTGGACTTGACCCAGAACGTGCAGTACAACCAGAACCGGTGAGCCCCGCCTGACCACGGCCATCAGCTCAGCCCACGGTCCCAGGGCCCTTTGCCCAACCACATCCATCAGCTCAGCCCATGGTCCCAGGACCCTCTGCAAGGGGCAGCCTTACTCCTGGAGGACCCTTGCTCCTTCCTTCCCCTGCAGGGCCTTCCCACCCATGACACTAGCCTGGCCCCTTGCTTTCAGTCCTCATGCATTTTCCTTTTTTTTAGTATTTGTGTTGCATAATTTTCGGGGAGATTTGTATAAGACCATTCAACTTCCTTCACCAGTTCACATGGTACCTTATTTAATGACTTCTGTTCTTCTAGGTGGTGTTTCTCTTGCTTTTCTTTCTCCTTCTGTGAACATATTACTTTCTAGGAGCTTGAGCGCTGAAGGAAATTATAATTTCCTTCTGTCCCTCTCTCTGGATCTAGCCGCAGAAGTGCTCATGTCTCAAGAAGAATCCAGTTGCTAATGTTAGCGAGCCTTCTACCTGCTAGGGAGTGGGCACATCCCCAAGAGTGCCCGCAGAGGAGTGTCTGTTTTGGAGCAGACTGACCTGCTAGGAATGTAGGTTCTGCCATTTGTCAGCTTTGAAAATTAGGCAGATGACTCGCCATCTCTGAGTCTTGATTTCCTCAGCTGTAACAGTGGCTCATATATTTACTCTGAGAGGTCAGTTGTCTTTTTAACACATAGATGAAGTGGCATTTGTTAAGTCCCCTTCACGGTACCTGGCTTGGGATACCAAGCTCGGTCATGTCTGACTTTTTGTGACCCCATGGACTGTAGCCTACCAGGCTCCTCTGTCCATGGGATTTTCCAGGCAANATGAAGTGGCATTTGTTAAGTCCCCTTCACGGTACCTGGCTTGGGATACCAAGCTCGGTCATGTCTGACTTTTTGTGACCCCATGGACTGTAGCCTACCAGGCTCCTCTGTCCATGGGATTTTCCAGGCAAGAGTACTGGAATGGGTTGCCATTTCCTTCTCCAGGGAATCTTCCCAACCCAGGGATCAAATCGCGGTCTCCCACATTGCAGGCAGACGCTTTACCATCTGAGCCACCAGGGAAGCAATAAATTTACTCTGGGAGGTCAGTTGTCTTCTTTTTAAGAGATAAGTGAAGCTGGTGTCTGTTAAGCCCCTCCACGTGCCCGGCGTGGCGAGCACGGCCCACACGTGATAGGGCTTCTGTAGTAAGAGCCTGGGTACACCCTGCCTTCCTGGTGCAGGGGCATCCCAGCTTGTCTCCTTCTTGGTTTGCTTCCTGTGCCTCTCAGGGGAAGGTCTTTGGGGGCAGGAACGAGCTTGCTCGTCTTCCCAGATATGGGGTGTCTGGTGGGGGCGTGGCCACGAGCTAACTGGAGGCCGACCCGCCCCCTGCTCTGGTTCCCGCCAGGTTCACGTGTGACGACGTGGACTTCAATCTGCGGGTGCACAGCGCCGGCCTCCTGCTCTGCCGCTTCAACCGCTTCAGCGTGATGAAGAAGCAGATCGCGGTGGGCGGGCACAGGTCCTTCCACATCACGTCCAAGGTGGGTGCGGCCGTGTGCCCGGAGGGAGCTGCTGCCCGCGGTGGGAAGGCTGGTGGGGAGGACCTCGGGCACCTCGGAGTCAGCGGGGTGGGCTTGACGGCTGGGAAGTGCCAGTGAAGGTGGCCTGCTGGGAGCCCTGAGAGGGGAAGGACTCCATTGAGTTTCCCTCTCATCTCCGGTTCTGTGAGTGTGTGTCTCCCTGCCACGTGCGCACCACCAGCCTTCCAGTGTGCCCTTGCCCTCACCTCCCACGCCCACCCCACGCTCTCGCTCTGCGTGATTTCTTAAGCACGTCTCCATCAGTGTCTTTGCTGCTCGCTTGTCTGGCTTTTCTGCTGGGCAGAGCCCTTGGGGGTCAGATGTGGTACCATGCTCTTCTTAGGGTCCCCGGGACAGCGCCTGCTAAATAATGTCTGAATGGGACTGACAGACTAGCTTGATGGGTGTGCCATCTGCCCTGGAGACAGCCTCCAGGTGGGGGGAGACGTGTCCTCAGTGATCTGTATCCTCCAGGAACCCACAGGGCACTGGCACACCCCTGCCTTGAAGGTCCCTTTGATCCATGGAGGAGAGTGGCACAGATGAGCTGAAGAAGTAGGAGAACCCATTGAAAGGTGTCCATCAGAGGACTTGAGTAGTCTTATGTATGTGCACAGTCTGTCTGGCTCCAGCCTAGGAAATATGTAGGTGATGGAGTAAGAGATTGTGGGCTTGGAGGGCCAGGCTGTTGAGAGGAAGACCAGTGGGACTGGACAGGAGACAGAGGGGATCCGGAGGTCAGGGGGAAGGCTGGCTCTTCCCAGAGGCCAACATCTCGGGATCTTGGGGAACATTGGGTCCATGGATTCTCTTTATTTTTTTCTAGACAAGACAGCCAGGTCTCTGCATGGAGTGGTCATTGTCTACAGTCACTGATCCTGTGGTCAGTTTTCACAAGTCCCACTTTAGTTAAGCCAAATTTTCCTTAATAGAGAGCTTCACTGTGGATGTATATGTTCTCATATCACGGCTGCACACGGCCATCCACGACGGGAAGGCCCACTCTGGGTCCCCGGGAGTGGCTGACGCCCGCCCGTCCCCACACAGGTGTCAGACAGCCCCATGGCTGCCGTGCCCGCCCAGTACATCTGCGCCCCCGACAGCAAGCACACGTTCCTTGCGGCGCCTGCGCAGCTCCTCCTGGAGAAGTTCCTCCAGCACCACAGCCCCCGCTTCTTCCCGCTGTCCCTGAAGAATCTCGGCCACCCTGTGCTGTCCGTGGACTGCTACCTGAACCTGGGGTCCCAGGTAACCATCCAGGGGGGCGCTGTCGAGTCCATCAATCAGAGAAGTCCCTCAACACGGGAGCTAGAACCCGAACTTGGAGTTATAGCCCCCCAGCTGCGTTGACTCTGGCCTGGCCCCCACTTTACAATCGATAAGATAAAGGCTGAAAGAATTAGAATGGTGTGCCCCCATGTCAAGGGGCTTCCCTGGTAGCTCAGTGGTAAAGAACCCACCTGCCAATGCAGACACAGGAGAGGCAGGTTTGATCCCTGGGCCAGGAAGATCCCCTGGAGAAGGGCATGGCAACCCACTCCAGTGTTCTTGCCTGGAGAATCNAGGGGCTTCCCTGGTAGCTCAGTGGTAAAGAACCCACCTGCCAATGCAGACACAGGAGAGGCAGGTTTGATCCCTGGGCCAGGAAGATCCCCTGGAGAAGGGCATGGCAACCCACTCCAGTGTTCTTGCCTGGAGAATCGCGTGGACAGAGGAAGCTGACGGGCTACAGTCCATGAGGTCGAAAAGAGGCGGACACAACTGAAGCGACTTAGCACACACACCCTGATACAGAAAGTTAGGAATCAAACTTACTACTAATGCCAGAACATTTCTGATTCTCAAATGAGGTGATGGATAGATACATCTGGGTAAGTCTCGGAGTTGACGTTTAGAACATAAGATTTGGAAATGACGTTGAATATCGTGTTTGGTCCTCCAAGCCTGAGCTTGACCTGGCAGTTAGTGTGTGTTAGATGCAGAGCTCTAGCACGTGCTGTGGGGTGTTTCATGGAAAATGACTTTCCTCATGGATTCCTTTTTTCCCCCCAGATCTCTGTGTGTTACGTGAGCTCCAGGCCCCACTCGTTCAACATCAGCTGCTCTGACTTCGTGTTCAGTGGGCTCCTGCTGTACCTCTGTGACTCTTTCGTGGGAGCTAGCTTCTTGAAAAAGTTTCAGTTTCTGAAAGGTAACTTCTCGTGCCCTTACGGTGGACCTTGACGAATGCTGTCATCACTGGCACCTCTGTGGAGGTGAACCTGGTCCTCATCCTTTCTGCCAGCGAGTAAACTGAGACTCAGGCTTCCCTGGTGGCTCAGTGATAAAGAATCTGCCTGCCAGTACAGGAGACGTGGGTTTGATCCTTGAGTTGGGAAGATTCCCTGGAGGAGGGCATGGCAACCCACTTCAGTTTCTTGCCTGGAGAATCCCATAGACAGAGGAGCCTGGTGGGCTACAGTCCACGGGGTCACAAAGAGTCANCCAGTACAGGAGACGTGGGTTTGATCCTTGAGTTGGGAAGATTCCCTGGAGGAGGGCATGGCAACCCACTTCAGTTTCTTGCCTGGAGAATCCCATAGACAGAGGAGCCTGGTGGGCTACAGTCCACGGGGTCACAAAGAGTCAGACACGACTGAGTGACTAAACAACCACAGCAAAACTGAGACTCAGGGCTTGTGACTTCCCCGGCTCTCCAGGGAGGCACAAGAAAGCTGGGGAGGGATCCCAGGATGGCTCTTCCCCTCTATCTGTTTGCACAGAGATAAGACACATCCCCTTTCTTCCCAGTGACCAGCAGATATTTTCAACTTTTCTGTTGCTTTTCAGGCCAGGCTCTTAGCCTAAGCATGCAGACCTCCTAGACACTTTTTCTTCTTGGTGGATGAGTTCTTCTTTGTCTTGGGCTGCTGCGTGCATCTTTACTTTGCTTCTAATCTTTTTCCCTGTATAGGTGTTTTCGTGCTGGAGTGGTTGAGAGTGGGAAACGTTCATTCAGTATGACTTAAAAGCACTATTTCCAATCCAGCTGGGATCCCTAATTGATCTTCACTTTTTCTTGGTTGGCTGTGACACCCACCTTCCTCTCTGCAAGGTGCTGAGTGAGCACCAGGGTTGCATAAGCTTTGGGGAAATAGTCAGAGGTTTCCACAACATTCTGTGCTCCTGGGAAACATCTTGTCTAATAGAAGGATAGGACGTGGAGGTAGGGGGGTAGATGGTATGAACACCCATGATTATTGATGTGTGCTAGGTGCCGAAAGGAGGGAGAATTCCCGTTGCCAGGCAGGAGGTGCATGGGGCGTGGGCGGGTGGCCGACTGCGATGGGTGAAGAGGGCAGGGTTAGGCTGTGGGCCAGGGTGTCTCCCACCAGGGCTGGAGCTGAGGATGCTGGTTTGTGATCCTAAGAGTCTGCCTCCTTCTCCCTGTCTGCTCGCTTCTTTGCCGTCATTTCTTGGTTCAGTGTTGTCTCATCTGCCAGACCTGCCAAGTCACACACTCACCGTCTGGCTAAGATGGTGAAGCAGCCCCTGGAAACAGGCGCTCACTTGAGCCCTTGGCCCTTCCCTTCCAAAAGCAGTATCATCTTTTGTTCTGGCAAATGGCAGCCGGGCAGGAGCTTTCCTGCACAGAAACTCTCCTGTTCCGTTCACATGCCTCTGCCATTGTCCACACAGGTGCCACTTTGTGTGTGATCTGTCAGGACCGCAACTCGCTCCGCCAGACAGTCGTCCGCCTGGAGCTGGAGGACGAGTGGCAGTTTCGGCTGCGAGACGAATTCCAGACGGCCAACGCCAAGGAGGACCGGCCCCTCTTCTTCCTGACCGGACGGCACATCTGAGGGTGGAGCCTGCCCAACCTCCGGCTGCTGAGGCTAAAGGAAGAATCGGAACCCCAGGGCGTTTGGACCGGGACGGGACTCAGAGGTGTTTGTTGCCACACCTTCATGGTAGGGGCCAGGGAACCATAGGTCCCAGAGATGCGCGGAGACTTACTGAGAGCAACAGGGACAAGTGGATGGTGAGCAAGAACTCTAACCCCAGATTCCTAGGTTCCGGGCCAGACCCCACCGCCCTGGCCTGTATCAAAGTCCATTTTATGAAGAACAAAGTTTTGCCTACTGTTACATCATCCATATGCTTCCATGGACAAACTTGACTTTCCTCTTAGTTCTGAAGGATCCCTCTTGGATTATCTTGTAGAGATGCCAGCATTTCAGATGATGGATGTGATGTTGGCTAAGTAGGTTTCCCTTAACCTACTCCAGAGCAATAGTCCAAAAGACCATTTTAACCGTAAAGACTGGACACAAGGAAAAACGAAGTAGGTTCACTTAATTACGAATTGTGTAAGGTTACTCTTTTAGAAACTAGCCCAAAGGCATCAAATTTAATAAAGTAAAACAGATAGTTTCACTTCAGAGCAAATACGATTCTATTAAAATAGTATAGGGTAAATACCCTACCTCTTAGAAAGGGCAAAAGTGAAAAGAAACTTTAAAAAAAAAACTACAGGGCTTGCAGGAAGGAAATTAGGGTTGCAGAGATTGACCTTGAGAAACAGAATTTGCCTTACAAAGGAAAGAGAGCCAAACATCTTTCTTGAAACAGTGAAAACAACCAAAGCGATAGGGAAAGTAGTTGATAAGAACTAGACTTCTGACTCTAATTTATTGAAGCTCAATTTTTAGCTCCTTGAATTGCTCGTCTTCTCTTCTGAATGTTTGGTCCCTGTCCAGAGAGGAAGGGGACAGACAAGGTAACCGGGTTGGGCTGTGATATCCGTGCTCTGCCTTGCCTGCCAGAATATTTTTTAAACCAGCATGTTAGGGTGCCCCCTAGAGGCCGGGCCCGGGACCAGGTGCTTTCACAGTTATTATCTCGCTTACCCTCTCCAGCAGCCTTGTGCTGTTGAATCATTCTTCCCATTTGGAAGATGAGCGGGTTCTGAGATGCAGACAGTGCATCTCCCCAAGATCACACAGCTGCAGACTCCGGGCAAGAAGAGGAGCAGAACGGACTCCAGGGTCCGTGTCCCTGGCCCACCACACTGTTTATGGAGTGGCCCGTAACCAGAGGACAAGTTAAAGGGTCCTCAGAAATGAATCAGCAGAATGCACTCTTGTCCATCCATCTTAGACGTTTATAAGCACTCTAATGGATGCTAATCTGACAAGGAATTATGTTCAAAGATGATGCCAAAGAGTTAATGTCAATATTTTCTTCCCTGAGGAAAAAAATAATAGTCCATGAGTATAAAAATTTAGATCAATGTTTCTAAAAAACGATCACTTTGTGTATGTCATTATTCCTATTTTGGAATAAAAACTTACCTTTTTGAGTTCTACCTTGTTGCGTCTTTCATAAATGGCGGCTTCTAGACTGCTCTTACCATTTTATTTGTTAATTTAAAGAAAAAAAAACTAACATTCTTGTTTATTCCAGCTTTATAAATAAAATTCATAATGCATGTATTGTTTCTTTGGTGGGAATGAATTGCACTGTCTTAGAGAACTACCTGCTTAAAATCTCAATGTGGGACAGTAAAGGTAGTTTGGGAAAGAAAAGAATAAATTCGTGAAAGTAAGTGTAGACTAAGATGTGCTCGCTGTTCAGCTGCTCAGCCATGTCCCACTCTTTGCAACCCCATGGACTGCAGCACGCCAGATTTCCCTGTCCTTCACTATCTCCCTGAGTCAGTGATGCCATCCAGTCATCTCATCCTGTTACCTCCTGACTTCAATCTTTCCCAGCATCAGGATCTTTTCCACTGAGTTGGCTTTTCTCATCAGGTGGCCAAAGTATTGGAGCTTCAGCATCAGCTCCTTCAGTGAATATTCAAGATTGATTTCCTTTAGGATTGACTGGTTTGATCTCCTTGCAGCTGATGGGTTGAAGCTCAGGCTGAGAGAGTGTGGACCCCCAGGTAGGCAGGGGGCCTGGGAGACCGGGGCTTTGTGAATAAGGAAAACTCACAGCAGCCCCCTCTCTGTGGCATTGTTTTGTCCCCACAGTCACTTGAGGCAGTTAATAGCAGACATGAGCTTCCTAGTACAAAAATAAACTCACAAGTAAAACTCATAACAAAAATAAAGGAAATGTTATAAGGGAGGAGGTGATAACCTCCATAATGAGTCCATACATCAAACAATTCTATAAAACAAGTGTAGTTAAATGCAGGGGAAAGATGGTATTGTATCCAGGACCAAAAAAACCCCAGCAATTACAGATCTTAGAAGTTAAAACCTCAGTGCGCAGATGAAATAGACCAACTCAAGAATGAAACAGACAGCTGGGAAGTAAGCTGGAAAAAGGTCTAGAGAACAGCACAAGGAATGTTCCCAGTCCCTGTTCACCCTTTACTTCTCTCTCCATTCACTGCGTATCAGCTGCCTGGCCCTCCTGGACCACTGGGGCCACTGCCAGGCTGGTGCCCACCTCTGCCCAGGGTGCTCCTCCCCCTCACATCCGCCTGGACCCCTCCCTCACTTCCTCTGGGCCCTTAATACTCAAAAGCCACCTCCTCAGCGTCGTCATCCCTCACTGAGTGTACCAGAACACAGTGTGTTTAGTTGTCTTTGCTTTTTTTCTTGGTCTTTCCCCTTGAAAGTAGGAACTGTATGAGATAGTTTCACTGCTCTGTTCTCAGAGCCTTGATTATGCCCAGCACATGGTGGATGCTCATGAAATGCCCACTGAGTGAATGAATCAATCTCTTCTATCTTAGCGGATCCCAATATAGGAGCTGGGGGTGGGAGTGGTCAGTGATGGAGGAATTGATAAAATGAGTGAAACTGAGCACAAATTCTTGGTTTACTAGGGGTAGAAGTGATTAACATAATTAGTGAAAAAGGAACATTTAAACATGTGTTAAAAACATTTAGAGTAGCTGCTAAAGGGGAAAAACTGGATGGCCAACACCTTAAACATCAACAGGAAAATCAACACTGACAAAATCAGTGTAGGAGTTGAGTGGGCTGGGGAGGGGAAGCGGGTAAAAAGCAAGAAAACTTGGGGAATAAAGAACACATCTAAAACTATCAATAATCAAATTAATTTTCTTGACTCAGATTGTGTCAAGAAAGCTAATCAGACTAGGACTTCATATTTAAAAATTAAATAGGCAATGGGATGTTTTAAGTTAAAGTCCCAGGTTCTACTCGGGGTGATAAGACTGTCCCCAAACTTTGTAAAAATGCCAGCTATGAAATATGAACTCTGAGACATGTGAGAAGGGGTAAACTGTGTAATCATAAGGGGAGACTGGTACATCTCTCACAGAAGTAGAGAAAGAAGACCCACAGAAATGAGAGTTGGTCTACAGTAATTAGCCTTCAAAGAGGAGAGAATTCTTGTATAATAAAAATTCCAGAAAATGTTCTAGGATAGATAGTAGTGATGGTTGCATACACTGTGAAAGTGCTCATTTTTATGTATATATAAACACAATAAAAAAACTCTCCCAGAACCTTGGGAAATACGGAATCCTGTACTTCTGCAAGGCCAGATAACAGTCATCCCCAAACCAGATAACAATAGTAAGTTCACACCAATAACACCAATTCTTTTTTCCTGAATGCTTTCAGCAGTCTAAGACTCTTGCAATAAAGGAGGAAAAATCGTGCTCCAGGAGCAACTTTTATATGGATGTCAGTGTTCTCAGCACAGAATGTGGCAGTGCAGAGGGCATGGAATCTGAANACCAATTCTTTTTTCCTGAATGCTTTCAGCAGTCTAAGACTCTTGCAATAAAGGAGGAAAAATCGTGCTCCAGGAGCAACTTTTATATGGATGTCAGTGTTCTCAGCACAGAATGTGGCAGTGCAGAGGGCATGGAATCTGAAACTGGGAGGCTTGGGTTCGCTCCTTGGTTCCTTTGCCAAGTCAACCGGCTCCATATGTTAGCTATGAAATCAGCAACAGTGAGCAGCAAACTTTTTCACCATATAGTATGGTTATGTATTTTATTAGATGACTAATTGTCTATTATTTCATTTATTCATCACAATTAACACTTGAACTAGATCATTGGCATCATTTTACACAAAAGAAACTAGGGTTCAGAAAGGCTAGGTGACTCATCTGAGATCACGCGGGTCTCAAGTGACAAAATGAATCTAGATTCATCCCTGCGAGTGTAAGGATAGTTGCATTAACATCACAGCTGCTTCTTATTTTGAGTCATTTACTCCCACCAAATGCTATATATTAGAAGGTACTGTTGGCTTCTAAGACTGTGCAATGAAAAATACTGATCGTGAATTTTCTCACTGAGAGGAGAGGTGTTGGGTTGTCTGTTGAAGGTGGTTCTGGGTTCACTCATGTACCACAGTGAAGTTGCTCAGTCGTGTCCAACTCTTTGTGATCCCATGGACTGTAGCCTACCAGGCTTCTCCGTCCATGGGATTTCCCAGGCAAGAATACTGGAGTGGGTTACCATTTCCTTCTCCAGGGGATCTTCCCGACCCAGGGATCGAACCCAGGTCTCCCGCATCGGAGGGAGGCACTTTAACCTCTGAGCCGCCACACATAAGTACCATCCAGAGTCCAGGAAGCCCCCAGGATCAAGGTTTAGAAACCACTTTCAATAAAGATGTCTGCACTAAACCTCTCAGGTCTGGCTTCAGGTTCTGCAGACAGCCCTCATTTCAGGGAAAACTGTGAACCAAGAGCGAGTCCAGTGTCCACAGCTGCTGTTTCTTTTTCAGTCTACTGGCTTAAGAAGACTTCCAGCTCAAAAGGAATTAGCATTTTAATTAGCGAAACAGTTGGAAAGGCCAGTACAGAGTTTTCAAGTCCTTCAGGTCTAGAGGAGAAACAGAAATTCTGTGACAGCTTTTGTCATTCGCCGAATAGACTGTCCCAGTTTCCTTGTGCCTTTTCTTCTAGAACTCTGGCGAGCAGCAGTTTTTCTCTCTTAGGATCTTTACTCTATGCAAGGATTTTCCTTGGGTGGCGATCCACCCTTCCAGAAAGAGTGGGCTTTAGGTGGTGCTGAGTGGAATTGTGTTCCCCAAAATGATATACTGAAGTCCTAAGGAAAGAGAAAAAGTTGGCTTAAAGCTCAACATTCAGAAAACTAAGATCATGGCAGCCGGTCCCATCACTTCATGGCAAATAGATGGGGAAACAGTGGAAACAGTGTCAGACTTTATTCTGCAGATGGTGACTGCAGCCATGAAATTAAAAGATGCTTACTCCTTGGAAGAAAAGTTATGACCAACTTAGATAGCATATTAAAAAGCAGAGACATTCCTTTGCCAACAAAGGTCTGTCTAGTCAAGGCTATGGTTTTTCCAGTAGTTATGTATGGATGTGAGAGTCAGACTTTAAAGAAAGCTGAGCGTGGAAGAATTGATGCTTTTGAACTGTGGTGTTGGAGAAGACTCTTGAGAGTCCCTTGGACTGCAAGGAGATCCAAACAGTCCATCCTAAAGGAAATCAGTCCTGAATATTCATCGGAAGGACTGATTTTGAAGCTGAAACTCCAGTACTTTGGCCACCTGATGTGAAGAGCTGACTCATTTGAAAAGACTCTGATGCTGGGAAAGATTGAAGGCGGGAGGAGAAGGGGATGACAGAGGAGAGTTGTTGCTGATGTAGTTAGTTGAAATGAGATCATATTGGAGTCAAGTAGACTTCTAATCTCCTTGTCAGTAGTGTCCTTATAAGAGAAAGAGAAACAGAAAGAATGCCATGGGCACATGGACACAGACTGGAGTGGTCCATCTACATGCTAAGGAATTCCGAACCATCAGAAGCTGAAGACAAAGATTCTTTACTAGAGTTCCAGAGATGGGCCTTTCGGATCAGATCACAGGACTTCCCAGATGACCCAGCGGTAAAAAACCTGCCTGCCAATGCAGAAGATGCAGGTTCGATCCCTGCCTGGAGAAGGAAACCCACTCCAGTATTCTTGCCAGGAGAACCCCATGGACAGAGGAGTCTGGTGGGCTACAGTTCATGCGATCTCAAAGAGTCATACATGGCTTAGCGACTGACCAGAAACAACAGGGGCATCACCGACTCAGTGGACGTGAGTTTGAGCAAGCTCTAGGAGATGGTGAAGGACAGGGAAGCCTGGCGTGCTGCAGTCCATGGGGTCATAAAGAGTCAGACATGACTGAGCAACTGAACAACAACAACAGGGGTCCTCAGCCGGTGCCACAGCCCAGCCACGCAGGGCAGAGAGGGGCTGCCCTTCCATATGCCCATCTGGAGCATGTCCTTGTCCACCCACCGGGTGGCCTTATGCGCGACTGCAGAGCCACCTGACGGGAGGTCTCCGAGACCAGTGCTGGGCGACTCCTTCCAGGACGCCCTTCTTCCCTGACAAGGAGGGTGGTTGGCTGTGTGCAGGCTCCCTGTGAAGTGTGTGTCGTCGCCTCTGGCCTTTTCTCACAGCCTCTGGGGCTGGGGGCTGGGATAGTCGCCTCCCAGTCACGCAGCGGTCCCCGTACAGCACCCCGGGGCCGTGTGCCCAGGCTGGGCCTTCCTCCTCCAACTGCACGTCCTGTCTTCCTTTGCCCATTCCATCTTCTCACTTCAAACAGGGTGCCCGTCCAGGTGTGTGTGTGTGTGTAGTGTGTTGATTTGTCTGTATGTGTCAAGTATGTGGTGTGATACATGTGCATGTGTGTGTGTGCACATGGTGTGTGTGTGGTGTGTCTGATTATGTGTGTGTGGTGTGTCTGTGCACACATGGTGTGTGTGGTGTGTCTGTGTGATTGTGTGCATGTGGTGTAGCTGTCTGATTGTGATCATATGTGTGTGAGGTGTATCTGTGTGATTGCATGCATGTGGTGTGTGTGTGTTGTGTCTGTGATTGTGCACACATGGTGCGTGTGGTGTGTCTGTGTGATTGTGTGCATGTGGCGTGTGTGCACATGTGCTGGTTCTGACATGAACCAGGTGGGTGATGGTGGATCAGGAGTTGGACTCAGTTTGGAGAAACATTAACACAGTTCATCAGAAAGAACCTTTTCTGGGTCTTTCTATTCTATGCCCCAGTGTTCTCTTCCTGCCCCTTTGCAGGCTGTGGCTTCAACAGCTTCTAGACACCCATAGGAAAACCATCCTTCCTCTGTGGGCTCAGGCCACACAAGGCTTCAGGAGCAAGGCTGGCGTGTCAAGCCTGTGCAGACAGGGGAGGGGATGGGGCCTGTGGAGGACTGGAGGGAGCCTGCCTGGACGAGAAGAGTGGAAGTGCAGCTCTTTTGAACTCCATGCTGGCTGGAGAGAGTCTGCAGGGCTGTCCTTCAGCACAGGTGGACATGCAGGCCAGAGGGGAGGGGGCAGCTGGTGACCGCAGGCTCTCCGAAGCACACAGAACACCCTGGCAAGGTGAAGAGCTGCTCCCTTACTGGGAAAGACTAGAGGCTTTTACTATGACTTATGTGACCTAACAATGCAGTCAGCTCTGGGCACTGTTGATTTGTCATTTGTGGAAATTCATGGGACGTCTGAGCCCACAATCTGTAAAAGCTGGTGGACTTCTAGGAGAGCAGAAAAAAAAAAAAAAGAAAAAATAGTAGTAACGAGAGTAACAACAAAAATAATGGCAGCGAAAATATATTCTTTATTATGCTCTAGGCACTAAACATGTAATCGTCAGACAGCATGAAAAGATGGGTATTATTCATCTCCTTCATACAGATGAGGAGACTGAGGCTAAGAGGGGCAAGTGACTTGCCCGCAGGTACACAGCTGGTCAGCGGCAGAGCTGGGTTCCCTTTAGGTCCCCCTGATCACGCGGCTTGAGTTATTAGTGTTGAAATTGCTGAGCACTAGAGGGCTAGGCAGTCAGGATTGTTCTGCTCATTATTCAATTTCATCCAGGCTGGGGGTCCTGGGGGAGCCCCAAAGCTGGAAGCTGTACCCACTTGGGCGGGGCTCCGGGGCCCCTGGGGGGAATGACTCCATGGGGTGGTGCTCTCGACACAGGGAACTGAGGGCCTCCAGGAAGAGTTTTCTGAAAGAGGAGGACACCGCGTTGTACAGGACAGGCGTCACTGCCGAGCTGACGTAGAAGAGCGTGTTGGTCACCATGTAGAAGTAGTGATAGAAATCGTAGAGCTTGCTGGAAGGGAAACCCGGAAGGCTGGTTAGAGGGCCTGCTGCCTGCCCGCCGGGTCCTCCCCTTCCTGTTAGGAGCGTCTCCCCCTCCAAAGGGCCAGGTCAGGAAGGCCTGCTTTCTGCTATCGAGAAGCACGACGTGCATTCAAGAAACGTTCCATCAGCACTAGCTGCCCTTGGCTGCCACGCTCCACCCAGCATCGGAGTCCCTGTTCCTGGCTGCCAGGCCCAGCAGCCTGCAGAGTGAAAAGCACACCTGCTGATGGACAGAGACCAGCGTCCAGGCTCTCGAGATGTGGGGAGCCTCGTGCTGCTGCGTGAGTTCAAGGAGATGTGGCTTCATGAAGGGGAGGGAGGCATTCTGAGAATTCCCTGGCTGCCTTGGGAAGGGCTGCACCTGTGTGCATGTTGGTGTGTGTGTCTGTGTGCATGCTTGTGTATGCGTGCACTTGTGTGTGCACTCTCATATATGTGCACAGCTATGCATGCGTGTGCACACTTGTGCATGTGTGAGGGCACTTATGTGTGTGTTTGTGTGTGTGCACTCTCATATATGTGCACAGGTGTGTCCGAGCTTGTGAATGTGTGTGCACACTTGTGCATATGTGTGAGTGCACTTGTGTGTTTGTGTGTGTGCACTCATATGTTACCCCTGTGTGCCTGCGCTTGTGCATATGTGTGCATGTACTTGTGTGCCTGTGTGTAGGGGAAATTGCAGCTCTCGAGAACCAGTCATCTGTTGACACAGCTATTTCCTTGGAGGCCACATAGGATCTCTCTCCTCTCAGATGTCTGACTTCCGCTTATCATCAGAGTGCAGTGATTTCCAAAAGGAAGAGAAGGGCTTCTCAGCTTGGGTTTTCTCTCATTGTGTCATGAAATGGGTGTGCATGGTCTCATCTCTAAGCAGCCTCTGTTAGCTCGTGGAATCCCAGCTCTGAGGCCTCCTCCCTCTCTCCCTTCTTGTGAGAACATGGCCTTCGCTCTGTTCCCTACCTGCAGGCAGCTCTCCATCCTGGAGTCAGGAGGCTGGAAGCCTAGACTGCCACTCACATGGCCTGAGCAGTTCAGAGAGTTTTCTAGATGATGCTTGGTTCCCCACCCTGAACTGGAAACTTTTGAGATAACAGACTGGGCAGGGCCAGCTAGAATGGAGGCCAGAGTTCTGCAGAGGCCAGCATGGGGCTTCCCCTGGAGAGCGCAGGCAATCCCAGCCCCATGCCCCGCCCCCCACGAGCTGGGGTTCCTTTTCTCACTCACTCGGTCCACCGTTCGTCAGGGACGTAGCAGTACATGAGCCTGCGGATGTGGTACGGCATCCAGCAGACGACATACACGGCCACAATGGCTCCTGCAGGACAGGTGGGGAGAGAGACAGACAGTGAACACATTAGCAGTTATGCAGCTCTGGGGGGCGGAAGCTGCCCGGGGGGACAATAGCATTTCCCGAGAGCTTGTTCCTGGAGTCTAGGGGTTGGCAGGAGACTTTGAGGTTATCTGGCACACTCTTGTCTGGAAAGAGTGAAGGTTAAAGTCGCTCAGTCGTGTCCAACTCTTTGCATCCCCATGGACTATACAGTTCATGGAATTCTCCAGGCCAGAATACTGGAGTGGGCAACCTTTCTCTTCTCCAGGGGGATCTTCCCAACCCAGGTCTCCCACATTGCAGGCAGATTCTTTACCAACTGAAGTATTAGGAAAGCCCCACTCTTGTCTGGATCTGTCCCCAAACCTGCTGTTACCCTGTCCTCTGAGTGAATGTCCACTTTAATCCTAACTGGTCCACTGACATGCTTCTAGAAACTTCTACAACATCTATAACCTCCTGGCCACTAGAATCTACTCCCAACTCAGGGCTGGATATTCCCCCTTGGTCGTCCAACTGCATAGATGTGTGTGCATGTGTGCCTGCTAAGTCACTTCAGTCATGTCTGACTCTTTGGGACCCAATGGACTGTAGCCCGCCAGGCTCCTCTGTCCATGGGATTCTCCAGGCAAGAACACTAGAGTGGGTTGCCGTGCCCTCCTCCAGGGGATCTTCCCCACCCAGGGATTGGACCCACGCCTCTGTGTCTCTTGCATTGACAGGGTTCTTTATCACTAGCACCACCTGGGAAGCCCAACTGCATAGACAATAGAACTCAAATATCCTGCCTTACAAACCTCTCCCCTCCTGTATCACCTTTCTCTGGTTGATTGGTGGCACCACTGTCCATCTGACACCCAAGTCATAAGCCAGAGAGTCTTCTCTTTCCAGTACCCGCAAGATGCAGTCTATTAAAAAGTTACTCCCTAGCATCTCTCCTCTCTCCCTTTCCCCCCAACTTCACTGTGCCCACCCCAGGGGACCACATCTTCCCTCCACTGGACTGTGACAGCAGTCTCCTAACTGGCCGTATTGACCTAAACTTCTCCTCCTTCCTTTCCCTCCTTCTCCTCCTGCCCTGAGTGGCAAACCCATTCTCTAATCCACCGAGGTCCCTGGACCAGCAGCATCCACCTCAACTGGGAGTTTGTGAGAAATGTAGACTGTCAGGCACACCCAGACCAGACACATCAGAATTTCTGGATGGGGCCCAGGGGTCCACGTCTGACAACTCTCCCCAAGCATTCTTACATGCACGAAAGTTTGAGAAGCACTGAACAGCCTGTCCTGAAAAACTGCCAAGCGTGTATATCTCAAGAGCAAGTCCCCCTGTCATTCCTGGACCCCGGCTCTTTCAATGATGGCCCATTGTCTATGGAAAGAAGCCCAGGCCCTTCATGTGCTGCTTTTGCTACCTGGCCCATCACATCACGCTTAGCTTTTGTATTTCAGTCCTGTGTACAAGACTGTGACATACACATGGCAGCAGAGACCCTGTCCCTTCCTCCATCCTTCTGGACCTTTGTGTGTGCCTGGATCACACAGGTGTGTGGAGAGACCTTTGCTTTCCTGTGCCTTTAAAGCTGTCCTTACAGAGCCAAGTTTGCCCAGATACTTAAACAAACAAACACATAGATCAATGTCGCATCAGAGAAAGTGGAGAGTTAGTGGGGAACTGGATTTGGAGACCTAGCTGGCCTGCGTCCACAGTCCCTAGCCAGCGGGTCCTTAAATACATCGGTTCCTCGTGTCCATCTGAACAACCAGACTCCCCGAAAAGCAGCCAGGCTTCTGCTTGTCTTTGTGTGCCAGCCCCTGGAGCCGATGGGGTGTTTAGTGCACACAATTCCCATTCCTTCTTTTAATTATACTACCGTACCTTACAGAAGCCTGTTGGTGATTGTATAACTCCCCAGGGCATAGAGAAAAATGAGACCTAGACAGAGGCAGGAACCAGCTCAAGGCCATGTGGCCAGGGATTTGTGGAGAGTGCCCTGGTCTGGCCCTTCCACTCTGGGCGGGGTTACTGGGAACTTAACTGAGAACTTGGATGCTGCGCCGGAGGCCACGGATCCGGCGGGAGTCCTTGTGTCTCACCAGGGCGGCCTGGTCCCCCAGGGCCAGTGTCTTCCTCTCCTCGCTCATTAGCTCCAGGCGGCTGGGGGCAGAACTGCCTGCAGCGGGAGGGAACGGCACCTGGGAGCAGAGGGCTGCCAGGTGGTTCACGGTGACCCCGTTCAGGAAAGCGGTTAATGCCAAAGGCAGCACGAAGGACACCAGCACATTCACCTGGAAAAGGTGATTCCAAGGGTTACGGCGGTCGCTCCAAGGCTTGGTGACCGCTGGTCCTCAGGTGT
>SJYV01008431.1:636353-785781 GCA_006410875.1 Neotragus pygmaeus | reverse complement strand
TGGGGGTGGGGGTGGGGGTGACAGCGGATTTACAGATGCTGAGAAAACTCTCAGAAAGTAAGGGGTGCAGTGAAAATAGAAAAGACAAGAAAACAGGGGATGTTTAGGATGCTCACTGTCTAAATAATAGCCATGCTGGAAAGAAAATTAGAGAAAACGGTGGAGGAAATTATAATGTAGGAAAAAAAAACACATTTAAGAAAGTTTTCCCAGGGCCTCCTAAGTGGCTCATTGGTAAAGGATCCACTTGCCAGATGAATGGATAAGAAAGCTGTGGTACATATACACAATGGACTATTACTCAGCTATTAAAAAGAATGCATTTGAATCAGTCCTAATGAGGTGGATGAAACTGGAGCCTATTATACAGAATGAAGTAAGTCAGAAAGAAAAACATCAGTACAATATATTAACGCCTATATATAGAGTTTGGAAAGATGGTAACGATGACCCTAAAAGAGACACAGATGTAAAGAACAGACTTTTGGACTCTGGGAGAAGGCGAGGGTGAGATGATTTGAGAGAATAGCATTGAAACATGTATATTATCATGTGTAAAATAGATCGCCAGTCCAGGTTCAATGCATGAGACAGGGTGCTCAGGGCTGGTGCACTGGGATGACCCTGAGGGATGGGATGGGGAGAGAGGTGGGAGGGAGGGTCAGGATGGGGAACACATGTACACCCATGGCTGATTCATGTCAATGTATGGCAAAAACCACTACAGTATTATAAAGTAATTAGCCTCCACTTAAAACTAAATAAATTATTTTTTTTAAAAAAGAATCCACCTAGCTAGTGTAGGAGACACAGGTTTGATCTGGCAGGATCTCACTTGCCACAGAGTGACTAAGCCCATGCACCATAACTATTGGGCCTCTGCTCTAAGCCCAGGAGCCACAAGTACAGGGCCCATGTGCAGCAGCTACTGAAGCCACGCTCCCTGGAGCCGTCACTCTGCAACAAGAGAAGCCACGACCGTGAGAAGCCCACATACGGCTATTAGGGAGTAGCCCCTACTTGCCACAACCTGAGAATAGCCCATGCATCAGTGAAGATGCAGCCCAGCCATAAATCAATAAAACTGTATTTTAAAGAAGTTTTCCCAAAATTGAGGGATGTGAACTTCTAGACTGAAAGGCATGTGGGTGCTCAGAACAATGGATGAAAATAAATCCACATCAAGGCACGTTCTTATGACATTTAGGACTGGAGATAGAGTAGGTCTCCAAAGCTCCCAAAGGGATAAAACAGGGCACGTACAAAGGAGGGGCACCAGAATGGCCTTCAGTTCAGTTCAGCTGCTCAGTCGTGTCTGACTCATTGCGACCCCCATGGACTGCAGCACGGCAGGCCTCCCTGTCCATCACCAACTGGCCTTAGACTCACTCAAAGCAATGAGGAAGCTAGAAAGTAATAGACTGATGCTTTACAATTTGTGAGGAAAAACGGTTTCCATCTTATAATGTGAGAAATGAGAGAATAAAATTAAATATTTTCAGACACATGAGTTCTCAAAAAGTGTTTTTATCTTCTATGGACATTTTCTTGGGTCTCAGGAGGTTACAAGAGCATATATTCCATCAAAATAAGCTTGTGAACCAACATAGAGGGAGAACTGGGATCCCCAAATTGGGTGTCCCCCAGAGGAGCAGAAAGATGTGGTAGCATTGGCAAGGTGCTGGAGCAGAGGAAAGCCCTCCAGGCATGATTGAAAAATACAAGATGAGGTTGGATTACCTGATGGGGCTCAACATATTGACAGGGTATTTATACTTCTGGTGTGTGCATGCTAAGTCGCTCAGTTGTGTTCAACTCTTTGCAATTTTGAAAGCAAGTGGAATGCTTTCCTATTGCGTTTTTATTCCTATTTCCACATTTTATTCCTATTTTCCATATTCCTATTAAGACTCCAGTTGATATATATATTTCTTTTGAAATCCTTCATTAACATTGAATGTTTAGGCCACTTTTTCTATCTGTACAATGACCCAATAAACTAGTTGTTCTTGTCATAGGGCTAAAGATCACTAGTTTGGGTGATAATAGAAAAGCAGAAGACTGGGTGGGTCATGAAATCTACAATTTTACCTGCTCTCCAGGTAATTCTTATACCCAATCACATTTGCTCGCCACTCCTGCAAGACTGGGAAGACTTCAGAGTCAATCTTGAGTTCAAATCTGGAATTCTCTTTATTTTTTTTATTGAGATATAGTTGGTTTACAATACTGCTATTTTCAGGTATATAGCAAAGTGATTCAGTTATACATACATACATATATATTTTTCAGATTATTTTCCATATAGGTTATTCCAAGATATTGAATATAATTCCCTGTGCTATATAGCAAATCTTTGTTGCTTGCCTATTTTATATATAGTACTTTTTATCTGTTAATTCTATAGTCCTAATTTATCCCCAGTCTCTCCCTCCCTTTCCCCTTTGATAACCATAAGTTTATTTTCTAGGTCTGAGGGTCTGTTTCTGTTTTGCTTTTAGTCATTTATATTATGCTTTAGATTCCATACACAAATGATATCGTGTAATATTTGTCTTTCTCTGACTTACCTTCACTCAGTATGATAATCTCTAGGTCCATCCGTGTCGCCACAAAATGGCATTATTTCGTTCTCGTTTGGACTTCTCCTAATGCTTCCCTTCGGCCAGGTCTCTCCCCAAATCCTTTGTTAAATCGGGCGGTGAGACCCAACTTTCTGACTGCTCTCTAGCGTGAGAGATGAAAACCCAGGCGGTGGGGTCGCTCCTCCTGCTTACCTGGACGAAGACCTGCAGGGTGGCTCGGCTCACCAGCCCGGTGCACACGCGCGAGGCGGGCTCCGGCTCCCCGCCCACCGTCTCCAGCTCGTGCTTCTGCCCCATGATGACGGCCATGGGCAGGGCCAGGCCGAGCGAGACGGCCCAGACGATAGACAGCAGGCGGCGGGTCTTGCGCGGAGTCAGCAAGCTTCGGGCGCGCAGGGGCTGGCACACGGCCAGGCAGCGCTCGGCGCTCAGGCTGGCCACGCTGAGCACCGTGGCGTAGGCGCACAGCTCGCGTACGAAATAGTAGGCGCGGCAGCCCAGGTCTCCGAAGACCCAGGGGTAGTGGAACCACACGAAGTTGTAGAGCTCCATGGGCACGCCGACCAGCAGCAGCAGCAGGGCGGAGAGCGCCAGGCTGAGCACGTGGCAGCGCAGGCGCCCCGGGGGCCCGGCCCGCGCCTTCAGCACCACGTGCACGGACAGCGCATTGCCCGCCGTGCCCAGCGCGAAGATGAGCGAGTAGAGCGCGGTGAACAGCACCTTGGCCCAGAGGCGCGTGTCCACGCCCAGCCGCGCGTCCAGGCTCAGCGCGGGCCCGGGGCTGGGTCCCGGGGCCCGCGGGCTGCCAGTCTCCATCGCGTTCCGGAGACTGCGCTCCCTCCCTCTCCCTGCCCGGAGACTGGGCGAGCTGCCCCGTTGGCCAACGCCTCCCCTCCTCTCTGGGAACCTCCGGAATGGGAGGACACGCCCCGCGAAGGGTGCCCCGGAGCCGGCGCGGGACCGCGAGGGTAAGCTTGTTAGCTGCGCTCACGTTCCTCAGTTCAGTTCCCTGCGGGGAAAACATGTGCTGGATGGAGGGTGGCTCATTTTGGGGGGAACTGAGAGACAGTCAATGGCACCCCACTCCAGTACTCTTGCCTGGAAAATCCCATGGACAGAGGAGCCTGGTAGGCTGCAGTCCATGGGGTCGCTCGCTAAGAGTTGGACACGACTGAGCAACTTCACTTTCACTTTTCACTCTCATGCGTTGGAGAAGGTAATGGCAACCCACTCCAATGTTCTTGCCTGGAGAATCCCAGGCAAGATGGAGGAGCCTGGTGGGCTGCCATCTAGGGGGTCGCACAGAGTTGGACACGACTGAAGCGACTTAGCAGCAGCAGTAGCAGAGAGACAGTGAGTTGGGCCGAATGCCTCCATTGACTAGCTGTGTGACCCTGGGCAAGTTATTTTTTGTCCTCTCTCAACCCATTTCTGCATTTAAAAAATATTATCGACACTGCGGACTTTCCGTGAAGATTGTTGGGTGAATCTGGGTGCAACTCTTTACCTGTGGCATAAGCAGGCATCCCACATGCGCCATGTGCTCTGGGGCTGCCTGTGTACCGTCCCAGGGCAACTGATCAAGAGTTTGCCCACATGTCAGCATTTCCCAGGTAGCTCAGTGGTGAAGAATCCACCTGCAATGCAGGAGACTCGGGTTTGATCCCTGGGTTGGGAAGATCCCCTGGAGGAGGAAATGGCAACCCACTCCAGGATCATTGCCTGGAAAATGCCATAGGTAGAGGAGCCTGGTGGGCTATAGTCCATGGGGTCATAAAGGATCAGACACGAATGAGCATGCATGCAACATTTTGCAGCTGTTATTCTTGGAAAAGGTCTCTTTCATCTTCCTGCTAAAGGCTGTTTCAGTGCCACAGTAATGTCTTCAAGGAAGTCCTCTGTCAGCTGCTCCCACATGATATCTGCGTTTCCCATCCTTTGAGGATGTCATGCTCATGCAGCAGTATGACAAAGTGGAAAGAAGTATTGAGCATGTTTTAAAGCCTTCCATAGGTCTCTTTCCTAAACCTATCTGGAACACCAGAACTTAATTCGCTTATTTAAGTTTTTTTGGTTGCACTGGGTCTTCCATTGTTGTACCTGGGCTTTCTCTGCTTGTGGCAAGCAGGGGGCTACTCTCTAGTGGCGGTGTGCAGGAAGGTGAGATGCAGTTAATAAGGGAGGAAGACTCAGCACCAATGACACATGCAGTGAGCTCTCCCTACAGATGTGTGCAGAGGGCTTAGGATTTCTATCTTCACCCAGGGGACTAGAGGAGAATGACTGATATGCCCTCTGGTTGTAAGTCCCATACCTGGTCCCTCTAAGCTGAAACTCTGAGAACATATCTGTGTGTGGATGCTCTGGGCCTAGCACTTGCTTCTTCAGTACCCACAAGAACTTAATTTTGCCCCTGAATAAAATCATCACTTGTGTTAAGATTGCTTTCAGCCTCTATTGGAAGACTCTGATCTTTGATATCCTCCACTGTCTATGTTAGAAACAAAATATGGGCTTCCCTGTTGAGTCACAAAGTGAAAGTCGCTCAGTCGTGTCACTGTTTGCAACCCCATGGACTATACCGTTCATGGAATTCTCCAGGCCAGAATATTGGAGTGGGTAGCTGTTCCCTTCTCCAAGGGATCTTTCCAACTCAAGGATTGAACCCAGGTGTCCCACATTGCAGGCAGATTNGGACCCAGGACAGGGCACACCTGGAAGGGACCGTGTCCTCTCCTACAAGTAAGGGCAAAGGAAAACTGAATCCACACATAAAGCGTTTCAGCCAACAATCAGAGAGTTTTGTTGAAATTCTTGAGTGAATTATTTTTATCTGCGGTGATGTGAACTTCAAATAGTTCAAGATAAAGGAAATGGGGACTTGGGCTAGCTAATATCTTCCCCTGATCTTTCATGGGCAGAAACTGAGTTTATTAATAGCCCCTTGATGGACAAGTCACAGTGAAAGGTGAAGCAAGATGGGATCAAGTTTCTGGGTTTTACCCAGTTAGCAGTGCCCAGTGGGTGAAATATTACCAGATGGAAAGAGTAAGAACAGTGAGTCTTATAGGCTGCACTCTGAGCAGCCGCCTTGTAGAATAATATTTTTGCAAATATAGTTATTTGCAATTTATGGATAATTTAAAGTGCTTTCAAAATGACAAATGTCTAGGTTTATTATTGCTGTTTTTTATTGACTGCTGTCTGTATGCTAGGCACTGATGAAGCATTTTCCTTTTGTCATCAATCTTCTTAAGAACCATTGCTGTTGCTGTTCAGTCACTAAGTTGTGTCCGACTCTTTGCTCCCCCCATGGACTGCACCATGCCAGGCCTCCCTGTCCTTCAGTATCTCCTGGAATTCGCCCAAGTCCATGTTCATTGAATCGGTGATGCCATCCAACCATCTCCTCCTCTGTCGCCCCTTCTCCTCCTGCTACCAACCTTTCCCAGCATCAGGGTCTTTTCCAGTGAGTCAGCTCTTCACCTCAGGTGGCCAAAGTATTGGAGCGTCATAAGAACCATGTCAGTGGATTATTAGCCTCAGTTTATACACAGAGGTGCTAAGAGACATTACTTAATTGGGCTGAGGTCTCACAACCAGCAGTGAAACCATTATTTCTGTGCTGGCTTCCTGCTTCTAAGATCTAATCACTCCCCTGGAAATGCCGCCGTCCTATTTTTCTCCGGAAGCTTTCACAGGAATGAACTTTTTCATGGGAGCCAGTCTGCCAGCTGCACATCTCTGCTCAGCCCTGAAACTCAGAGTTAGAGATTTGCTTCTCCAGTAGCGACCATCTCTCTTGAATGACAGTCATTTTCCAACTGACCCTAGTACTGGTGCCTCTTCCTAGGATGACATGCAGGTGGCAGCAGGGAGCAGGAGAGACATGTTCTCTATGGGTCATGCCCTTGGAAATCTTCTGAATGAGAGAACACTTCATGATGTATGGGATTCTCAAATGTGAGTCAAGAGGGGGCCTTGTTGACTGTCACGTAATGTAGTCTTACACTCACAGCTGGCCTCGTGGGAGTCTTATGGCCACTCCCAGTCCTGGTTATCAGACTCACAGTTTCTGAATAATATAGACTCACAATCTGTGGGGTTCAGCCTCACAAGATTATACACAAAAATATACACAAATATCAGTTCAGCAGCTCAGTCATGTCTGACTCTTTGTGCCAGACTTCCCTGTCCATCGCTAACTCCTGGAGCTTGCTCTAACTCATGTCCATTGAGTAGGTGATGCCATCCAACCATCCCATCTTCTGTCGTCCCCTTCTCCTCTTGCCTTCAATCTTTCCCAGCTTCAGGGTCTTTTCTAGTGAGTCAGTTCTTTGCATCAGGTGGCCAAGTATTGGGGCTTTAACTTCAGCATAAGTCCTTCCAGTGAACATTCAGGACTGATGTCCTTTAGGATTGACTGGTTTATCTCCTTGCAGTCCAAGGGACTCTCAAGAGTCTTCTCCAAGAACATAGTTTAAAAACATCAAATATGTGTGTGTATTAATATATAGATTTAAGTTAATAAATATATGATTTATAATAGTTACAAATATATCTATAATATTTTCTATATTGTGTATATTATATACACTTTTTTAGTGTCTATGCCTCTTTACCAGGCATGCAGACAGTGTTTATGACCCTGTTTCATCTGTTCTTCTCCAGAAACGCTTGACTTCTTCCATTTACTCTTTGTTGTGAGATGAGATGTGATTTCTGCTTCTGTTGACACCTGCATGTACTCTTCAGAGTCTAGCTTGTCCGTGTCCTTCTTAGAGTTTTATCTGACCAGTACCATGTACAATGGCCCCTGGTCTTATTCTAGATTTAAATATCTCTTACTGCTTTCTAAGATCAAAGCATTCAGAGTTCCTTAATAACTGCTGATGGCTAGGCCTTTTCTATCAGTTACACAATGGACTTTTTGAGTCTTAGCGTATCTGTCTTGGGCTTCCCAGGTGGCGCTAGTGGTAAAGAACCCGCCTGCCAACGCAGGAGACTCAGGCTTGATCTCTGGGTCGGGAAGATCCCCTGAAGGAGGAAGTGACAACCCACTCCAATATTCTTGCCTGGGAAATCCCACTGGACAGAGGAGCCTGACGGGCTACAGTCCATGGGGTCACAAAGTCGGACATGACTTAGCAACTGAACAAACAGCGGGACTTCCTATAAAAATGCCACTGGAAAGGTGGGTCCCACTGCCTTCTCCTTGCTTTGGCTCTGGCACTTACTGACCTTGTGACTTCAGAAAGTTCCTCAGCACTTGAATGGCCTCATCTGTAAAATGGGCTACTGTGAGAGGGTAATGATGTGACGCATGCTTCCCACCTACCAGAATGACCTGGGAGCTTCACGAAGCTCCCACTAGAGAGTTTGATTCAATCGGTTAGAGTGGGGCCTAGAATAAAGACTGTCAGTGCCTTTTCCAGTCATTTCTGATGAGCGAGCAGGTTTAGATCCTGAATCACAGCGTTTGTAAAGTGCTTAGCACACATTCAGTGCCCTGCAGGGGCCCCCCACCTTCTTTTCTTCTCCCATATCCCACCTCTCCTTTCCTCTGAGACACTTAGGGCTCTGGTGCTGCCCACTTTGTATCCCAGAGGACAACCTCAGGAGGAAACTCATTTTAAATGCTCTTCTCCAGATGTTTGCCTTTGATACACATAGAAGAAAGAGCAATGCTTAGTTCAGAGGTTCTGTTTAAATTCCACTGCCACTCCCAGGTCTATCTTCTGTACCCTTTGATAAGCCCCACGATACAGAGAGGTTGGAGGCAGGAGGAGAAGGGGGCGACAGAGGATGGGATGGTTGGTGGCATCACTGACTCAATGGACCTGAGTTGGAGCAAGCTCTGGGAGATGGTGAAGGATAGGGAAGCCTGATGTCCTGTAGTCCTTGGGGTCGCAAAGAGTCAGACACAACTTAGCGACTGAACAGCAACAATGATACAGAGACCAGATCCCACCCTGAGATCTTGCAGCCTGAGAAACCTAAGACATCAAGGTCAGCCGTAGTGGGGGAGATATCTTCTTTGGATCAGGGGGCAAGCTTCCTCATGCACTTCAAATACCCCAGAAGCTTTCTCAAGCTCGTGTCCAGTTGTAAATTGAAGGAGGCTGTGAGGTCATTGTGGCAGACAAAGTGGACCCAGCAGGTGGAGCTAGAGAGTCAGAGACATCGAAAAGCCAAAGAGCTGGTCCTGGTCTCAGGAAGACGAGGTGCGGCAGTTGTCTTTGGCAAAGGTCATGTATCAGAATCCCTGACCAACTTGTTTTAAAAGAAAAGACTGCAACATTCCAGATCCCATCCCTACGGAACCCAGCTGTAGGCATTAACTAATCGCCCACGTAACTGTGATGTACTCCCAGTTTGGGAGGCATTGATGTAGAGGTTCTGGAATGATCTAGATGTGGTTCAGGCACATAAGTGTGAGCCTGTCTGAGTTGAGAGCTGTGTGCTGGTCCTCAGACCTGTGGGAGCATCAGTAACACCTGGGTGCCAATCAAAAGTGAGACTCAGACTCCACCCCAGACCTGTTGGGTCACAACCTGCCTTCTTCACAAGAGCGAGCCCTCTGGCTGACTCAGAGGTGGATCAGAGTATGAGGTCACAGAGAATGGGGCTTCTCGTTTACATGGGAACCTGTCCCTGGAATGGGAGATCTGGGAGACCCAGTCTGTGCTTTGTCCTTGGCATCTCTCTGAGCCTCAGTTTCTTCATCTTTATTGTACCTCCTTCTCAAGGTTGTTAAGGGAACTAATGCCCAACTCCCATGTTAGACTGTGAGTTATTTGAGGCAAGTTTCATGTATTTTAAAAATTTCCCCTTGCCCAATGCCTAGCATTGAGCAGATTGATGGTTTTGGCACACAGAATGATAGACTCCTCCATTGCCCAATGCCTAGCATTGAGCAGATTGATCGTTTTGGCACACAGAATGATGGACTCCTCCAAGCAGAAGAGACTTTGTGGATTGTATAGAACAGGGGATGCTGTGAATGGATGCTGAGGAAGGTATTGTGAGGTTGACAGACATTTCTAGGGTAGGACACTCATTGGAAGGATTGATGCTGAAGCTGAAACTCCAATACTTTGGCCACCTGATGTGAAGAACTGGCTCATTTGAAAAGACCCTGATGCTGGGAAAGATTGAAGGCAGGAGGAGAAGGGGATGACACAGGATGAGATGGTTGGATGGCATCACTGACTCAGTGGACATGACTTTGGGTAAACTCCAGGACTCACTGGACATGACTTTGGGCAAACTCCAAGAGTTGGGGATGGACAGGGAAGCCTGGCATGCTGCAATCCATGGGGTCGCAACTAGACTGAACTGAGCTGAGCTGACCCTCTTACTGCCACGTGGGCTTCCTGCGAGAATGCCTGTTCTCTGTGGGTTCTCCTCTTCTTGGCTCCCCAGAGCTGAGCTCAGCTCCCTGTCTTCGTGAGGGCCCTCTGCGCCTCTGACCAGCCATCTCTATACCCTCTGAACTTTTGTGCCATTGAGTGTTGGTGCCGCTCGTCCACCCATGGCTCCTGGACTGGCCTCCTCGTATGTCCTGTCTGCGCTGTGTTTTTTTTCTGGAAGCTGCTGTGTTGTCTCACTGTACATTTCAAGCTCTTGGAGGGCAGGGCCAGGGTTCTTTCGGTCCCGATCTGCTCCCCAGCCCAATACCTAGCACGGGCCTGAGCGCATGATAGTCAGTGCTAACTTGCTGAGTATCTGTTACTGTTTTAAAATAGGAAATCTTTCATATGTCCACGATGCAGAATAATATAATGAACATTTGCATCCCTACCACTGCTTAAAAAAAAAAAGGTTTATCACAGTTGAAAAGCTCAGTGTACCACTCTCCAATCATTTTTTTCAGCAACTGTACATCTCTATGAAAGTCCATTGTCTGTGACATCATATGGTTTATTTGTTTGATTTTGCTGCTCATCAAATGTGCATCTTAAAACCAAGGTCCAAGTCAGTCAGGAGGCTATAATTCATTCAGTTCCAGTCGCTCAAGAATATTTATTAAGAGCCTTTTGTATGTCAAGAACTGTGCTAGAAACTTGGGATGCATCAGTGAACAAATCTCACCAAAACAAAACAAATAAAAAAATGAAGTCTTGCTCTCATGGAGTTTACAACTGGACAATCTATAAACAATAAGTATAATAAATATCTAATGTGTTAGAGTTAAAAGTGCAATGGAAAAAAAAAATAGCCCACGGATCAGAGATTGTAAGGTGAGGGGGCAGACTGTAGTCAAGAATGGCTTGTTGGGAAGGTGATATTTCGACAAAGACTTGAAGGAGATGAGAGTTGGTCACTTAATTTGCAGGGAAAGGTTTTCTCAATGGAGAGAATTATCAGTAAGGATCTTTACTGTTGTTGTTGCCTAAGACGGCGCATTTGGGGACCAGGAAGGAGACCAGCGTGGCTGGAATGACATGCAAGGGAGGTGGGGCATCAGGAGGTGAAGTCGGGGCCAGGGTGGGGGTAGGGTGGAGGAGGGAGCTCTTAGAGGTTTCCAGGCCACTGTCAGCACTTTGGCTTTTATTTTGGCCACTGCAAGGTCTGAGCTGAGCAGTGATGTTTTCTGACCTCTTGGGTTGCAGTGTGGAGTGTAGTCGGTAGGATCAGAGAAGCAAGAAGTCGACATAGGAGGCCACTGTCATGAATGAGAAGACAGATAAGGGGGTTTGGACTAACGGGAGAGCCGTGAAGGGGGTGAGAAGTGATCAGATCCCAGACACGTCCTGAAGACAGAGCTATTGGGATTTCCTGGTGAATCGATGTTGATGTGAGAGGACAGAAGAATGCCCAAGCACCTGAAAGGCTATAGTGACCATCAACCAAGACAAGGGAAGCCGCGGGCAGAGTGGAGTGGGAGTCAGTGGAGATCTGCACGTGCTGACTTGGAGAATGCTGCTAGGTTTCACATTTGGAGATAATGAGCAGGCAATTGAGTATATGATTCTGGACTCTATAGAGAGACTGAAGCTGGGGATACAGGAATACCGTAGGTATTTAAAGCCACAAGACTGGATGAGGTCACCATAGGTGCCAGTCAGCTTGAGAAGAGGAACTCGGTCTGGTCCCTGGAGGGCAGAGGAGAGACCTGCCAGAAAACGAGAGCCAACATTGGAGCAGGAGGAACAACCAAGGGAATTTGGTGCCCTGGAGGCCAGAGGAGGAAGTGTTTTAAGGACAAGAGAGTGACATGGTGTCCAACATTGTTGATGGATGAAAAGCACAAGTAAAGACTGAGAGAAGTCCTTTGCATTTAGCAGCCTGGATGCTGTTGGCTATGAAGACAGTTCTGGTGAAACTGGAGGAGGCAGGGGAATCAGACTAAAAGGGTTTAAGAGAGGAACAAGAAGAATGAAGCTGAAGAAAACAAGCAGAGGCGTCTGCTGGGAAGGGGACTGGAAATGGGCAGTAGCTGGCAGGGGAATCTGGGGAGGAGAGGGGCTTTGCTGGGCACTGAACAGACAAGACAAGAGGATAGCGTGTTTCCTTGTTGATAGAATGGATCAACAGTGGACATGGGAAAGTTGATGTGCTAAGAGAGGCTTCTCCCTGTCCCTGGTGTGGGGGCAGCAGGCCTACTTCCTAAGCCCTGAGGCGCAGGCTGGTGTAGCCTCTGGGCTTTCCAGCGAGATGGGGAGAATCAGGAGCAAAGCCAGCTTCATCCTCAGCACTGCCAGCCTGGCGTGGTCCGAGGGTGCCCCTTCCTGGCCCCGAATCAAGCCGCAGGCACCAGGAGCCCCTTCTCTGAGCTCGGAGCTTTCGTGATCCTTTCCCTGGGGAAGAGATTCCTCCCCTTCTCGGCCTTGAGACCCCACCCACCTTCACGGCTGAGTTCAGCTGTCGCTCCTCTGTGGCCCTCCCTGTGATCCTATCCTGTTATGCTCTGTTACACGGTTTTCCAGGTTGGCAGGGGCCCCTTCAGAGCAGGGAACCTCCTACCCTATCTCTGGGTCCCCAGCCTCCAGCCCAGGGGAAGGTTTTATTTTTTCCCAAGAGTGGGGTTGCATCCTGTAAGAGCAGGTGCGTGGTCCCCTCACTCGGGTCCCAGGGAGGAGGCACCCANAGAGCAGGGAACCTCCTACCCTATCTCTGGGTCCCCAGCCTCCAGCCCAGGGGAAGGTTTTATTTTTTCCCAAGAGTGGGGTTGCATCCTGTAAGAGCAGGTGCGTGGTCCCCTCACTCGGGTCCCAGGGAGGAGGCACCCACTTCCATGGAGCTCTGGCTTATTCCCTCTCTGTTTCTAAAGTGAAGCCATCATTCAAACAGGCAGCCCCTCAAACCCCAGGCTCCCCGTGTGTGCCCCGAGACCAGCCCCCTGCACATCCCAGAGGCCTCGCCCAGCTCCTGTGTTTTGGCAACCCTGGGCTCTGACCTCCCTCCAGGCTGGGGCAGCAGCAGCTCCTGGGGGCTGGTAGCCAAGCTGGGGTTGAGGGGCAGGAAGGAGAGCCCCCGGCCACTCTGGGCCCCACCAGGCTGTGGCTCCTGCTTCTCACTGCCTTGGCTTGAAAGCCTGGCCAGCCAGAGGAGTCTGCACATCACAACCAAGGAATGTGGCCTGTTTTCTCAGCCCTGGGAAGCTGGTGTTTGCTGAACCTCGGTGACCTGCTGGTTTCTTTCTTGCTTGTTGTTGATAGGGATGAGGCTTGGCCCGGGGACAGGGAAAGGCCACCATCATGGGCAGGCTGAATGGAGGAGCTCTTGGTTGGCCATCTTGCTGGCTGAAAAACCTCTCCCACCTAATAGCCTCTTCGCTGTGGGCACCTGCAGAGCCTGGTACCAAGCCCTTCCTGTGTCCACCCCAATTACAACCCCTCCTGCCCATCTCCCCAGGCCAGGAGCAAGCCCCTCTCCAGGGCCCAGTCCACCCCCAGGGGGAGGGTTATCATGCTTCTCTCAGCTTTGAGTGATATCCCAGCCTGGAAGCGCCCAACTTTGCCTGCAGTCCTGGCCAGGGTGTAGGCAGCTGGATGGTCAGAGCGCATCACTGTGTCCAGCACTTAAACAACTGAGCTGTCAGTTTCTCTTGAGCAACAATTTTTCCATCCAACGCCCACCTCCCTGCATGCACGTGTGCTAAGTTGCTTCCGTCCTATTTTTTTCGACCTCATGTACTGTGGCGCGCCAGGCCACTCTGTCTATGGAATTCTCCAGCCAAGAATACTAGAGTGGGTTGACATGCCCTCCTCCAGGGGTTCTTCCTGACCTAGGGATCAAACCTTCGTCTCTAGTGTACCCTGTGTTGGCAGGTGGATTCTTTACCACAAGCGCCACCTGGGAAGACCACCCACCTCCCCCTGCAGGTCCCAGGTGCACAGGGATGTGGAAGTCTGTCTTCTGGGTCAGTTTGGTGCCTGGTGCTCTGGGACGGGACTGGAGGCAGGGCTGGAGTCCTTGGGGCAAGGCGTGTCTGCCCTGTCCTGATTCTTCTGCCGTCGCCTCCTCTTGTCCCCTGACCGCGCTCCAGCCTGGCAGGGGGCCAGCGGTCTCAGGAGACCAGATGCTTTCGTAGAAGGAACTCAGTGTACGCAGGGTCAAGAGGCTTTCTCCGGGTTCTTTATGTAAAAGTCCTCCGCGGAATCAGCGCTGCTGTGACTGGCTCCCACCTCTAGATGTGTATAAGAGACAGGGACTGGAAATGGGCAGTAGCTGGCAGGGGAATCTGGGGAGGAGAGGGGCTTTGCTGGGCACTGAACAGACAAGACAAGAGGATAGCGTGTTTCCTTGTTGATAGAATGGATCAACAGTGGACATGGGAAAGTTGATGTGCTAAGAGAGGCTTCTCCCTGTCCCTGGTGTGGGGGCAGCAGGCCTACTTCCTAAGCCCTGAGGCGCAGGCTGGTGTAGCCTCTGGGCTTTCCAGCGAGATGGGGAGAATCAGGAGCAAAGCCAGCTTCATCCTCAGCACTGCCAGCCTGGCGTGGTCCGAGGGTGCCCCTTCCTGGCCCCGAATCAAGCCGCAGGCACCAGGAGCCCCTTCTCTGAGCTCGGAGCTTTCGTGATCCTTTCCCTGGGGAAGAGATTCCTCCCCTTCTCGGCCTTGAGACCCCACCCACCTTCACGGCTGAGTTCAGCTGTCGCTCCTCTGTGGCCCTCCCTGTGATCCTATCCTGTTATGCTCTGTTACACGGTTTTCCAGGTTGGCAGGGGCCCCTTCAGAGCAGGGAACCTCCTACCCTATCTCTGGGTCCCCAGCCTCCAGCCCAGGGGAAGGTTTTATTTTTTCCCAAGAGTGGGGTTGCATCCTGTAAGAGCAGGTGCGTGGTCCCCTCACTCGGGTCCCAGGGAGGAGGCACCCACTTCCATGGAGCTCTGGCTTATTCCCTCTCTGTTTCTAAAGTGAAGCCATCATTCAAACAGGCAGCCCCTCAAACCCCAGGCTCCCCGTGTGTGCCCCGAGACCAGCCCCCTGCACATCCCAGAGGCCTCGCCCAGCTCCTGTGTTTTGGCAACCCTGGGCTCTGACCTCCCTCCAGGCTGGGGCAGCAGCAGCTCCTGGGGGCTGGTAGCCAAGCTGGGGTTGAGGGGCAGGAAGGAGAGCCCCCGGCCACTCTGGGCCCCACCAGGCTGTGGCTCCTGCTTCTCACTGCCTTGGCTTGAAAGCCTGGCCAGCTAGAGGAGTCTGCACATCACAACCAAGGAATGTGGCCTGTTTTCTCAGCCCTGGGAAGCTGGTGTTTGCTGAACCTCGGTGACCTGCTGGTTTCTTTCTTGCTTGTTGTTGATAGGGATGAGGCTTGGCCCGGGGACAGGGAAAGGCCACCATCATGGGCAGGCTGAATGGAGGAGCTCTTGGTTGGCCATCTTGCTGGCTGAAAAACCTCTCCCACCTAATAGCCTCTTCGCTGTGGGCACCTGCAGAGCCTGGTACCAAGCCCTTCCTGTGTCCACCCCAATTACAACCCCTCCTGCCCATCTCCCCAGGCCAGGAGCAAGCCCCTCTCCAGGGCCCAGTCCACCCCCAGGGGGAGGGTTATCATGCTTCTCTCAGCTTTGAGTGATATCCCAGCCTGGAAGCGCCCAACTTTGCCTGCAGTCCTGGCCAGGGTGTAGGCAGCTGGATGGTCAGAGCGCATCACTGTGTCCAGCACTTAAACAACTGAGCTGTCAGTTTCTCTTGAGCAACAATTTTTCCATCCAACGCCCACCTCCCTGCATGCACGTGTGCTAAGTTGCTTCCGTCCTATTTTTTTCGACCTCATGTACTGTGGCGTGCCAGGCCACTCTGTCTATGGAATTCTCCAGCCAAGAATACTAGAGTGGGTTGACATGCCCTCCTCCAGGGGTTCTTCCTGACCTAGGGATCAAACCTTCGTCTCTAGTGTACCCTGTGTTGGCAGGTGGATTCTTTACCACAAGCGCCACCTGGGAAGACCACCCACCTCCCCCTGCAGGTCCCAGGTGCACAGGGATGTGGAAGTCTGTCTTCTGGGTCAGTTTGGTGCCTGGTGCTCTGGGACGGGACTGGAGGCAGGGCTGGAGTCCTTGGGGCAAGGCGTGTCTGCCCTGTCCTGATTCTTCTGCTGTCGCCTCCTCTTGTCCCCTGACCGCGCTCCAGCCTGGCAGGGGGCCAGCGGTCTCAGGAGACCAGATGCTTTCGTAGAAGGAACTCAGTGTACGCAGGGTCAAGAGGCTTTCTCCGGGTTCTTTATGTAAAAGTCCTCCGCGGAATCAGCGCTGCTGTGACTGGCTCCCACCTCTCCCGCCCCTTCTCAGAACAGCAAGAACAGTCTCGTGGATCTAATGTCTTCAGAGGCAGCAGCTGCCTCACCTTCCTGGTGGTTGTTTCTCCACAGAAACCCGCCCGCTTTTGAACTGGTGGATCAGGTTCTGATTCTTTCCCCCCAAACACGCCTTCTGACCTTGCTCTCCACCATTCCCACCCTCCCATCATAAACTGTTTTTCCCACAGAGCAACTGAATTTTCTGAGTGTATTTAATCTGTGGACACTATGGGTAAAAGGTTTGCTCTGTTTGTTCTCTCTAAAGGCTGTTTGTGTCTTGAAAGATGAGCTTATTAATTCAGACAAATATTTGAACTGGCAGGACTGTATTATTGTGTCTCTTTTAAAAAAGTATATCTACATAAAACCTTTCTAAGGGGCACTTGCTTGCTGAGGCCAAGTCATGATTTGTAGTGGAAAAGAATAAAGTGTGTTATAAGTTGACTTGTGCTCTGCTTTGGGAGAACTAACCAAGTCTGACTTCATGAGCCGTGCTATTTCCAATCCTCTGGGGAAACCCTGCCAGGGTTGGATGTCACCTCACACTCCACCACCTCTGTGACTTAAGGGGTCTGAGTTGCTGGAGGATGTTCAGGAGAAAGATGATAAAACAGAGAGAACACAGAAACTGAAGTTCCACACTGCTTCCCCATGGCCCTGGGTCGTGGGCTTTGACATATGAAATGCAAAGCCTTTGAGGAATCGCTCTCTACTGTGTTGAGAAACTATAAGTGCTATTAATATAAATATGGCCTGTGTGCCAGCTGACCACACCTGCGCTTACATCATTCACTCATTCTCTCATTCAGACATTCAACATAGTGGTCATCGAGTGGCCACATGTACTGGGCTCTAAACAGAAAGAAGAGTAAGCTGGTGGCTGGCTGGTCTTAGGGAGCACCCAGTCCAGTGGGGGACGGGCAGGCAAGGCAAGTTGAGAGGTGTGGTGTTAAGGACAAGGTGCTAGGGAAATGCTGACATGGAAACGATTGATGGCACCTGCAGGAGCTGGGTCAGGCAGCACAAGACAGATGGAGGGTGAGTAGGCAGGGGGTCAGTCGGACAGAATGGTCTAGGGCAAAAAGAGCCTGTCGGCTGTGTGGCCTTGGGAAAATCTCTCAGCCTTTCTGAAACTTGGCTTCTCCAATAAAAACCAGGATGGTGATACCCACAACACTTAGAGAGGAATGATGAGAATTTGAGTGTAGGAAGCACCTGGTGCAGCACGGGACACACAGTAGGTGTGTTACAAGTCCACTCTAATCTCTGACTCACTCAAGCAATCAAGGCTTAGTCACCTTTGCAATTGTCCTAATGATGAACTCAGTACATAGGGCAGGGCAGGTAGGAAATAATTAGTGACCAGCCGTGACTGATCTCGTGCTCGCCGGTTTCTCTGCTCTGAACTGCAGCAGCGCTCTTCTGGAGAAGGAAATGGCAACCCACTCCAGTATTCTTGCCTAGAGAATCCTGCAGACAGAGGAGCCTGGTGGGCTGCCATCTATGGGGTCGCACAGAGTTGGACATGACTGAAGTGACTTAGCAGCAGCAGCCAACAGCACTTAAGCTTGTTCACAGCCCCTGGCAGAGGAGACACGCACAGTGGACTCAGCACCAGTGAGAAGCTTCACCGGAGCTTAATTCTGTCATTAAATTACACGTACTAGTCACCATCATAATATGACATTTATTGAATGTGTGCTATGAAGCTGTTTTGGGGCTAAGTGCTTTAAGTTCATTTACATTCAATCTTCATCATAACAATGTAGTTTTAGCCCCATTCACAGGTGAAAAAGTTGAAGCACAGAAAAGTTAAGGGACTAGATCAAGGTCACACAGATTAGGATTTGAGCTGGTCAGATTCTAGAATCTGTGTTAGTCACCTTGTTAAAAAATACTTGACATGCTAATCGGTGTATCCAAGGCTGATGTGTCCCTTCTGGTTGGTTGGGTGTCTCTTTGGTTTGGGCAGTGGCTGTACTAAAACTGTTTCTCAACTATTTTGTATAATCTTCCTGGTTCAGTCTCATACCTCATCACCATAGCACAGACAGACAAGTTCTCCTGTTTTCATTCATTTTTACCATCCTCTCTCCCTCCGTCCCGGGCTTCCCTGGTGGCTCAGCTGGTAAAGAATCCGCCTGAAATGTGAAGACCTGGGTTTGATCCTTGGGTTGGGAAGTTCCCCTGGAGAAGGGAAAGGCTACCCATTCCAGTATTCTGGCCTGGAGAATTCCATGGACTCTACAGTCCATGGGGTTGCAAAGAGTCAGACATGACTGAGTGACTTTCCCTTCACTCCCTCTGTCCCAGACTTCCTGTGGCTCCTTCTACTAGTCTCCCGATTCAGACTTGAGTTGCTGCCTTGTCTTCCCTGGGGGACGGTGTGATAGGAAATGTGGTTGACTGGCCCCCGGGGTTGGCGACCACACCTGTTATTTCTGCCCCAGGATGTCCCCTGAATAAGTTACTGAACACANTCTCCCGATTCAGACTTGAGTTGCTGCCTTGTCTTCCCTGGGGGACGGTGTGATAGGAAATGTGGTTGACTGGCCCCCGGGGTTGGCGACCACACCTGTTATTTCTGCCCCAGGATGTCCCCTGAATAAGTTACTGAACACACAGGTATCATCATCTGCTCAGTAAAAAAGGATTTCAAGATTGTGTGGTTTGGGGAAATGCTGCATTTTACATTCCCTTTAGGAGACTGACAGCATTCAATGAGGTAGTAAGGGTGCTAAGAAGCTATGTTGGAATAAATCTTTTTCTCAGTTTTATCTGATGTTTCCAGATTTATCTGCCCTCAGAACTGGTTTTTGCCTGCGTTTCCCTGGTGGCTCAGACAGTAAAGTATCTGCCTGCAATGCAGGAGACCCAGGTTCTGTCTCTGGGTTGGGAAGATACCCTGGAGAAGGGAATGGCAACCACTCCAGTATTCTTGTCTGGAGAATTCCTCGGACAGAGGAGCCTGGCCGGCTACAGTCCACGGGTTCACAGAGAGTTGGACACGATTAAGCAACCTTCACTTTTCACTTTCCTGCCAACCCAGGAGAAGTCCTTGGGGAAGACTGTCGTGTGTGCGGGGTAGAGTGGGGTGGCTTGGCCCGGAGCTGCCCGCTCATGGGCTGGACTGAGTGCTCTCACTGGGCTTCAGGTGCCCCAGGAGCCCCGAGGCATTGCCTTGAGAGCCCTGGGCTCTCAGCTTGGCCTGATCCTCTCCAGGTCCCTAGACTCCTGGCGTTGCCCCAGGCTTTGTACCAAGTCTTGCTTCTCTCTGGATCCCTGGCTCCTGGCATAGTGCATGGCAAACAGTGGGTGCTCCATAATTGCCTGTATTGAATGAATTCCCCATTCAGTTCAGTTCAGTACAGTTGCTCAGTCGTGTCCGACTCTTTGCGACCCCATGAATCACAGCACTCCAGGCCTCCCTGTCCATCACCATCTCCTGGAGTTCACTCAGACTCATGTCCATCGAGTCAGTGATGCCATCCAGCCATCTCAACCTCTGTCATCCCCTTCTCCTCCTGCCCCCAATCCCTCCCCGCATCAGAGTCTTTTCCAGTGAGTCAACTCTTCGCATGAGGTGGCCAAAGTATTGGAGTTTCAGCTTTAGCATCATTCCTTCCAAAGAAATCCCAGGGCTGATCTCCTTCAGAATGACTGGTTGCATCTCCTTTCAGTCCAAGGGACTCTCAAGAGTCTTCTCCAACACTGCAGTTCAAAAGCGTCAATTCTTCGGCGCTCAGCCTTCTTCACAGTCCAACTTTCACATCCATACATGACCACAGGAAAAACCATAGCCTTGTCTAGATGGACCTTAGTCAGCAAAGTAATGTCTCTGCTTTTGAATATGCTATCTAGGTTGGTCATTACTTTTCTTCCAAGGACTAAGCAATTTTTTAATTTCATGGCTGCAGTCACCATCTGCAGTGATTTTGGAGCCCCCCAAAATAAAGTCTGACACTGTTTCCACTGTTTCCCCATTAGAGGTTATGTCCTTCTTCCCCATCAAACCTTATCCTTGGATAGACACACACGTGTGTATGTTGATAGGTCTGTGTGCGCCCTTCTCAAAAATAGGCAAGGAGGCGTGTATGCACTGGGACTGGATTCCACACGAGAGAGTTATCCTCATCATTTTGCCACAAATACACACCTGAAGACACAGAAAATAAGAAAACACACAGGTAAACCCACAGAAGCACAAACTGGGTTCAGTTCAGTTCAGTCGCTCAGTCGTGTCTGGCTCTTTGGACATCATGGACTGCAGCATGCCGGGCCTCCCTGTCCATCACCAACTCCTGGAGTTCACGCAAACTCATGTGCATCGAGTCGGTGATGCCATCCAACCATCTCACCCTCTGTCGTCCCCTTCTCCTCCTACCTTCAATCTCTCCCAGAATCAGGGTCTTTTCCAATGAGTCAACTCTTCGCATCAGGTGGCCAAAGTATTGGAGTTTCGGCTTCAATATCAGTCCTTCCAATGAATATTCAGGACTGATTTCCTTTAGGATGGACTAGTTGGATCTCCTTGCAGTCCAAGGGATATAAGCAAAACATATGTTTTGCAGAAATGCAAACAGACATGTTTTCAGAAATAAGCACGATCACTGTCCATCAGAAAATGATGCAAGGATGTAGTTTTGTGTATAAACAAACAGGGAGACACAACCCAGACCCCTCCCCTGACACACATCCTCTATCATAGCTACTTATGTATCCCTCCAAAGCAAAATGCTTGCAATGTAGTGCCTTCATCCAACGACTGTCTCATTACAGCTTGTGATTTCGTGGGTCAGGATTCAGGCAGGACTTGGCTGGGGATGCTTCGCCTCCACACATGATGACTCGGTAAAGCTGACTGCTGGACAGGTTGGCCTGGAAGGACCACACTGGCTTCTCTCATGGGTCTGGTGGCTCGGTGGGGGTGGCTGGAAGGTGGGGCCAAGCTTGGACTGTGGCCAGGAGGGCCTATAGGGCCTCTCAGATGGGACATCTCAGGGTAGTCAAGCCTCTCACATCATAGCTGGCATCTCCCACAAAGAGCATCACAAAATGTGGAGGGGGTGCAGGAAGGTTTTTTACAACCTCAGGAGTTGAAGGATGTCACTTGTCGTCCACTTTACTGAGCAAGCAAGTCTGTCAGACTTGCTCAGATGTTTTTAAAATTTTTTCTCAAACATACCTCACTGTTAATAAGCTGTGGAGTGAATGCTCTGTGCCAGTATTACCAGGTAATAATGCCAGTATTACCATTGCCCACGATGGGCTTTGATAAAACCCATTTCCTTACACCCCATAAGTTAAATTTTGTTGTTATTTAGTCACTAAATTGTGTCCAACTCTGCATCCCCTGGACTGCAGCACACCAGGCTTCCCTGTTCTTCACCATTTCCTGGAGTTTGCTCAAATTCATGTCCATTGAATTAGTAAATTGCTGTTTTCAAAACATACTGAACTCCCAATACTTGAAAAAGTATTCCATGCACCATTTTTCCATCATTCTTTAAATCTGAACTTATATTATTAATATACATCAGTGGAGGATGTTAAAATGAAATCATTGAAACAAATTATGACTGTACAAATCAAAATACCAGTAGTAAATAATAGACAAAGAGTATTTTACTTACACTATATTACCTATTGCCTTGCAATCTGAAACATTACAAACAAAAATAACAGGAATTATCACATGGAATGAATAAGAAGTCTCGCTCAGATTCAAGGGGAGGGCTGCCAGACTTCACCTGTCAATGGCAGCAAAGAATTTGAGGCCATCTGTAATCAGACACACACACAGACACAGACACACACAGACACAGACACACACACACACAGACACACAGACACAGACACACACACACACACACACACACCTTCCCCCATTAAGCATACCACTGCGATTACAGCTGGGCCTGAAACAGTGGCAGCTGTGCACTCTTACCTTAGGAGGCTAAGAGTCTGCTGGGGTCACTCCTTTCAGTGGGGGTTTCTGTCCTGGAAGTTACATCTCAAGCAGTTGCAGGACCACCTTCATCTTCCCTTAAGATCATGAAAATCAAACCATCCGCAGCCCCACTCAAAGAATGCAATGGCACCCGACTCCAGTACTCTTGCTTGGAATATCCCATGGATGGAGGAGCCTGGAAGGCTGCAGTCCATGGGGTCGCAAAGAGTTGGACACAACTGAGCGACTTCATTTTTACTTTTCACTTTCATGCATTGGAGAAGGAAATGGCAACCCATTCCAGTGTTCTTGCCTGGAGAATCCCAGGGATGGAGGAGCCTGGTTGGCTGCCGTCTATGGGGTTGCACAGAGTTGGACACCACCGAGGTGACTTAGCAGCAGCAGCAGCAGCAGCCCCACTCCCGTATCAGTTGTCTGCAATGCAAATGGAGTGATGTTGGAGCTCTCAGGTCAAATCCCAGCTCACCAATCCCTGCTTGCTAGCTGTGTGACCTTGGCCATGTTCCTCGACCTTCTGAGCTCCAGTGTCCTCCTCTGTATATTGAAAAAGTGACACTTCTCTTGCGTTCAACATGTGTCTATTGACCACCTTTCAGGGAATGCTGTGGTGAGAACCACAGGTACTGTCCCTGATGGATGTCTTGAGCTGGAGAATGACACCAACAGTTGTAACTTTGCCAATTGTGCTAAGTGCTGGAAAGGAAAGAAGGGGGTGCCATCAGGGGATGAGCGATCAGGGAGTGCAGTTAGGATGGAACCGCTGTTAGGGAAGCCAGGAACCATTTCTCTGAGATGGCACTTGGTATGGTCTGGGGGATCCGTAGCGGCTCACCAGTTGAAATGTGTCTTGGGCAGAGGAAACAGCATATGCTCAGGCCCTGTGGCTGGATGGAATCTATTGAATAGGAGAGGCGGAAAAGCCCAGTGTGAGTGGGTCAGAGATCGAAGGGCCCGGGTAGGAGGTGAGACTGGACAGGTGGGTAGAAACTTCGTTCATCATGTTCATAAAGAATTTCAAAATTGTATGTGCTCATTCGTATCCGACTCTTTTGCGACCCCATGGACTGTAGCCCACCAGGCTCCTCTTTCTTTCCTGGGCAAGAATACTGGAGTGAGTTGCCATTTCCTTCCCCAGGGGATCTTCGCAACCCAAGGATCTAACCTGAGACTCTTGCCTGGGTCTCCTGCATTGGCAGGCAGATTCTTTACCACTTGATACATTTTATATATTGACTTGGATGATTTTACTCATGAATGTTAAATGACCAGATTGTGTTTCAAGAAGCTTCCCTTCCTACAGCATGGAGAGTGAACTATAGAGTGGCAAGAGGAAATGGGGACAGACCCATCAGGAGGCAGAATAGTGACCTCTCCCCCAAAGGTGTCCATGTCCTGATCCCNCTCCTCTTTCTTTCCTGGGCAAGAATACTGGAGTGAGTTGCCATTTCCTTCCCCAGGGGATCTTTGCAACCCAAGGATCTAACCTGAGACTCTTGCCTGGGTCTCCTGCATTGGCAGGCAGATTCTTTACCACTTGATACATTTTATATATTGACTTGGATGATTTTACTCATGAATGTTAAATGACCAGATTGTGTTTCAAGAAGCTTCCCTTCCTACAGCATGGAGAGTGAACTATAGAGTGGCAAGAGGAAATGGGGACAGACCCATCAGGAGGCAGAATAGTGACCTCTCCCCCAAAGGTGTCCATGTCCTGATCCCCAGAAACTGTGAATATGTTAATTACATGGCAGAAAAGAATTAAGGTTGCAGATGGAATTAAGATTACTCGTCACTGACCTTAAAATAGGGAGATTATCCTGGATTATCCAGGTGTGCCTGGTATAATCCCATGAACTCAGAGAATGGGTCAGAGACGTGAAATCTCAGAGGCATGTGACCTGCCCTCTGGAGCGTTGAAGATGGAGGAAGTGTTATTAATCCTGTGTTGTAGTTGAAGAAACTGAATTTCTGAGACATGAAGTGACCTACCTAGGGTGAAGCGTTAGTTAAGTATTATAACCAGGGCTTAGATCCAGTTCTCTTGACTACAGATCTTCTTTCCATTTCTGCACTCTTCTAAGGAACCTGGGGGATCCAGGTTAGAGGCTAACTGGGTCCCATTCCAGCTTCACCTACAGTGTCCTCCTCTTCACCCATCTTCTCCCACCAGGGCAAACCCTTCCTTACCCTCTTCCCTTATTTTGAATTGTGCTGAGCTGCAGAAGACAGGAGTTATGCCATTGGAATCATGATGTGTGCGGGCACGTGTATTTAAGCTTATAGAATTTTGGAGGCAAAGAGCCCTTGGGAATCACTCAGTATATTTCTGCCCTTTGGTTTCTATTTCAGGTGCTCTCTACTATATGACAATTAATGTAGTCAAGTGAGCAGCAAATCAACACAGCATAAAGGAAAAGAGTAGAAACGTGTCTATCTCCTGTCTATTATCCTGTCTATATTTACTATGTCCATTCTCCAAACCATTTCCCCATGTTCTATATCTATCTAGCTATCTACCTGTCTTTTCATATCTATTTCTATATATATCAAAGGAGAAAAGATGCTTCAAAACATAACAGAATTTCTGTCCTGATCAGCTCAGGCTGTTGTTACAAAAATACCACAGACTCGGTGGCTTAAACCACAGAAGTTTAAGTCTCATAGTTCTGGAGGCTGAAGTCCAAGGTTTGGGTGCCAGCAGAGTTTGGTTCAGTCGGAGCCTTGCCCCTGGCTTGTAGATGGCAACCTTCCTGATGTACTATTACAGGGCAGAGAGAGCTCATTTCTGTCCTTTCTCTTTTTAAGGGCACTAATTCCATTGCAAGGGCTCCACCCTTATGACCTTATTACCTGTCAAAGCCCTCCCTCCACATAACATCCTATTGGGGATTAGGGCTTCGAATTTGAATTTGAAGCAGGGTGAGGGTGGACACGAACAGTCAGTCCATGGTGGTTACATACATTTAAATTAAGTGAGGAAGAAAAGGGAAAAGGAAGTAGAGGCAAAAAAAAAAAAAGCCCCAAATGAGGCTAACACAAAAGTGAATGTGATAGAGTTTGGCTCATTTACAAGGAGAAGCCCGGAGGTGGAAGTGTGGCTCTGGCCCCCAGTGCCTAAGGAAGGACCTGAGCAATCACACACTTCATGGTGTGAATAAGGGGAAAGCAAACCAGCTGTTCAGAAGATGTTTGCCTGCTCCAGTGTCCCACATTATGATCATCATCCAGGATTAGCAGCTAACATTTGTACCTTACTGTTTTACACAGTGTTCTCTCTTTTCATTCTCACATCAGCTCCAGAACTATTTCATTGTTCTCTTATTGTTTGTTTTTTTTTACAGACGAGAAGATTGGGGCTTAGGAAGGTTAAATTCATCCCTAAAGGCCATACAGTTCTTAGTGGGAGAATGGGGTTCAAATCCAAGTTCATTTCTGTCTTCCCTCCTGGTGCCCAGGGTCCATAGGTTGGGCTTCAAATTTTGTGTTAGAATTTTGAATGACAACAAATAACTGTGGGGGTAGAGTGAGAAAATTTTCTTCTTAGCTTTGAGAGAAACTTGTTGAAATACATGGGTTCACCATTTTTGGTGTTCTTGTATATATGTTTAATCGTTGAAATCAAACCAGACTCTTGGGGGATAGGAATCATTGCTCCCGTGGCAGTAAAAATATATATCTGGTATCTAACTTGAAACTTCCTTTGTAATCGGGATCAAATCCAAGCACTGTGAATTTAAACTGCTGCCAGGTTTCCTAACCTACCTCGTGAGTGTAAAATCAGTGCAACTATTGTACCCGGCTGGCACTGGTGGGCATGTGATTGTGTCTGTGCCCTTGAGGAATCTGAGTAGGATGGCACAGAACATCTGAATCCAAGGGGTATGGTTTTTGCCACGTGCTATAATAATCCACAGGAGATGAAGTGGAGGTGGTAGCTGGATTTCAAGAAGCATTTCAAATGCATTGATTGGTTAAAACCAGAAGAGAAACAGTTACTATATTAAGCAATTTAAGAAACCAATCGCCTCGCCCCACTTTTCCAACCAACATCTGGACTTAGGTCGAATCCCTAACTCACATCTGCCTCCTTCCCAGTTTCTCTCTTAGAGGAAGATCTGTCCTTTTTATTCCAGATGTTCCAGAATACTCAAGTAGTCCTCTCCAGATTTATCCTTCCGATTTCCCTCAGTTAGTTAATGACAATGTCGTTAACAGAATTAATGGGGACTGGGCCACCCAGGTCACTCAGAAAATTCTGTCATCCACAGACCCTCCCTCTTCACTCACCTGACCAGTCTGAGTGTCTCACCAAGTCTGGGGGCCTCTCCCACAGGCAGGACTCACAGCAGCCCCTTCCTCTTCAACCCCCACCCCGTCACCACCTGCCTTCACACCCTGCACCTTCTGCTAGAATCATCTTAAAAAAAAAAAACAAGCCCAGAAATTCCCTGGTGGTCCAGTGGTTAGGACTCTAAGCTTTCACTGCCGAGGTGTGCGTGCATGCTTGGTCACTCAATCATGTCTGACTCTTTGCAACCTCATGGACTGTAGCCCACCAGGCTCTTCTGTCCATGGGATTATCCTGGCAACAACACTGGAACAGGTTGCCATTTCCTCCTCCAGTGGATCTTCTTGACCCAGGGATCAAATTAGCATCTCCTGCATGTACTGCATTAGCAGGCAGATTCTTTACCACTGAGCCACCTGGGAAGACCTCACTGCCGAGGGCGTGGGTTCAGTCTCTAAGATCCTGCAAGCCATGTGGCTCAGTCACACACACACACAAAACCCTTTAAATGTGCTTCTTTGCCTCAGACATACACATGTCAGAGCGATTACGTGAAACATAGGTCTGACCATCCTGCCCTTTGCTATCCCAACTGTGTACAGTGATTGTTCTCAAATTGTGTTCTCTGGGGACTTCCCTAATGGTCCAGTGGTTGGGACTCCTCACTTCCAGTGCAGTGGGGCACAGGTTCGATCCCTAGTGAGGAAACTAAGGTCCCACGAAATAACCCACGGTATGGCCAAAAAAAAACCAAAAACCAAAACACAACCCATGTTCTCTGAAGCCAGGATTCTGTAGCCAAGGCCGGGGACTCCAGTCCTCTTCCCTGAAATGACCATAGTTTTCCTCTTCTGCTTATATACAGGCTTCTGCAAAAGATTTGGTTTAAGGGGGGCATAACAATTTAAAAAAAATAGCTCCAGTCTATCCATGTCTTCTGACCACAGACCAGCCCAGCCCCTCCATGTCTCTTGCACATGATGGAATGTTCTCCAGTCATGAGTGCTCCTGGCTGTTCCTCAAACACATGTGTGCTGCCTGTTTCCTTGAACACACCTTCTTTGCTTGGGATAGACTCTCCCCGCCCCTCTCCTCTGAAAGCCCCACTCACCCTTCAGAAGCAGCTCAGATGTCACCTTCTGAGGATGACGTGGAGCCATCCTGATATTTCCCACCGGCAAACTGTTGGCTCCCTCCCCCCCAACCCCAATTTGTGCTCCCACCTGACCCTAGCTATGTCTCAGTGGTGGCCCCAGCCACGGAAACCTTTTCTACACATCTTCCTGCTCACTCATCCCTACTAGATCATGAATGATAGACTTCCATGTAGCTATCATAAACTTACCTGTAGCTCAAATGGTAAAGAATCTGCCTGCAAGGCTGGAGACCAAGGTTCGCTCCCTGGGTTGGGAAGTTCCTCTGGAGAAGGGAATGGCAATCCACTCCAGTATTCTTGCCTGGAGAATTCCATGACAGAGTGCGGGGAGCTGCCCTGGGAACAGGGGTCTTGGGAACAAGACATAGCTCTGGGAGCTGCCTTGATTCAAGGTTTGTCTTGGGAACAAGACATAGCTCTGGGAGCTGTCTTGATCCAAGGTTTTGCTGATAAGCAAAAATAGTTCTCTGTCCCGCCTCCTCAAAGATGTTTTTCCCAAGGATATTGTGAGAGCATCTGGTTCTGTGACAGGGTGGATTAGCCATTGAAGATTGTAACTTAGCTACCTAAGAAAATAACAGAATGTTATGCTTATGCCTTAAAGGAAAACAGGTGTCAGTCTGGACAATATCTAAGTTACCCTTTAAGTTTTTGTTTCTTTTTCTGCTTCAAACATACATAAGCACTGGAAAAAATAAAGTCGGTACGCGGTTGCACTTAGCTGCTGCAGTCTTGTGCACTGGCCCTCTCGACCCCATCCTTTGTCTTTGTCTTTATTTCCTAGCTTCGTCGTTCTCCTTTTGGACTTGTTCGACTTGCCGGCTGGTCCCGGCAATAGAGAACCCTGGCAGGCTACAGTTCCTGGGGTTGCAAAGAGTCAGACACGACTGAGTGCTAACACAGTCCACATATCATTATTGGCTCAAAGATTTATGTTTTACTCGTCTTTGTGTTCCCACTACCTAGCAAAGTACTTGGCCCCTGGGAGAAACTCAATAAACCAGGAGGTGAAGCAACACCATTAATGATCAGCCCATCAACAATGCAAGCCGGAAAAGCTAAATGCCTCAGATGAGTAGTAGGTAGGGTGACAGGACAGGGGGATGACGGGGTGAGAGGAACAGGAGTGAGCGCCTTCAAGGGCGGTTGATTCTGGACTGCTGTAATTGAACTCAGAATGCAGGTGTTTTTAAGTACAACTTCAGGAATAATTTAAGGCCCATGAAAACTCAACATGTCTCTTGGGCTGGGAGCTCTAAATGGGATCCCTGTGGGAAGAGAAGACAGTGCGGGTCCTACTCGGAGAAGGTGATGGCACCCCACTCCAGTACTCTTGCCTGGAAAATCCCATGGGCAGAGGAGCCTGGTAGGGTGCAGTCCGTGTGGTCGCTGAGGGTCAGACACGACTGAGTGACGTCACTTTGACTTTTCAGTTTCATGCATTGGAGAAGGAAATGGCAGCCCACTCAGTGCTCTTGCCTGGAGAATCCCAGGGACGGGGGAGCCTGGTGGGCTGCCGCCTATGGGGTCGCACAGAGTCGGATACAACTGAAGCGACCTAGCAGCAGCAGCAGCAGCAGCAGCAGTGGGTCCTACTTGCTTGGATAATTTCACACCAACAGTCTCGCAGCTCGTCTGTGTGTGAGGCTGTGCCCCTTCGCCTGAGTGGACTCCGCTAATGCTCACAAGGCACCTGTCCATTCTGAGGTCATCGTTACGTCCCTTATGCAGACAAGAGAACTAACTCTGTGCAGCCCCATAGCCGAGACACAGGCGAGGAAGCCCACAAGCGTGCGTCTTCAGAGTCCGCTGCCTGTCACTTCTTCGCGCTGCCCTATCTCCTGAGGTTTCCCCAGTAGGTCCACGTGCTTTGGGAGGACGAAGATGATGAAGAAAAGAGAGAGAGATTTACGACCTCATGTTGTGTCCTTTCTTACCAAGCCCCACCCTCCAGCTGAGCACACGGGAAATAAACCTCACCACATCCCTCTTCTTATTCAATTTCCTTCTTTATTTTTGTTTATTTATTTTAAAAAATATGTCTTTGGCTGTGCCAGGTCTTAGTTGCAGCACGTGGGATCTAGTTCCCTGACCGGGGATCGAACCTGGGCCTCCTGCGTTGGGAGTGTGGAGTCTTAGCCATGAGACCACCAGGGAAGTCCTCAGTTTCTTTTTTTATTGAGACATAATTCACATACCATAAAATTCACCATGTTAAAGCATACAGTTCAGTACTTTTTAGTACATTCACGAGGTTGTGCAAATGCTACTAGTAATTTCAGAACATCATCATGAATTATTTTCTAATGTTTTTGTTTTCCAGATTCCAATAATGAGAGACCCTGGATGGATTCGAAATGTCTGGTCTTCAAACATTAATGTGAGTGGAGCTGCTATGAATGTCCTAATGACACGTTAATATTTCCAGTTGAGAGAAAATACTCTTTGACCAACTGGCTTATTGCCATGGATACACGCAGTCCCCAAACCAGGACTACCATTCCCTCAAAGCTTTCAGAGTTGCCCTGTAGCCCTTTCTAAAGGTTTGATGAGCCCCAGATGAAGCCCAGAACATTTTGGCTAGTTTCTAATCTCTTCTGCCTGTGAGCCACCCTCTCTCGGGCATAAATCTGATTTTTGTTATGTTTTTAACTTTCTATTTTATATTAGAGTATAATTGATTAACATGCTGTGATAATTTCAGGTATACAACAAAGCCACTCAGCCATGCATTCTCCCCAAAGCCTCCTCCCATCCAGGCTGCCACTTAACATTGGGCAGAGTGGGTCCAATAGGATGCATGTACCCCGATGCTCACTGCAGCACTATTTACAATAGCCAAGACATGGAAACAACCTAAATGTCCATTGGCAGAAGACGTGGGACATATGTACAGCAGAAGATTATTTAGCCATTAGAAGGAATGAAGTAATGCCATTTGCAGGAGCGTAGATGGACCTAGAGCTTGTCATAGATCTGATTTTATCACCTCCCTGATTAAAAAGCATTTGGTGGCNACATATGTACAGCAGAAGATTATTTAGCCATTAGAAGGAATGAAGTAATGCCATTTGCAGGAGCGTAGATGGACCTAGAGCTTGTCATAGATCTGATTTTATCACCTCCCTGATTAAAAAGCATTTGGTGGCTCCCCAGTGCTGGCAGGAAACGGTTCATATCAAGTTCAGGCTATTTGTTTGCCCCTGATAGATGGTCAGATGTCCATCACGTTAATAAAAGCCCTTGCAGCTGCCACTGAACCCCTCAGAGTCCTCCTGCAGATTCTGCCTCTTCCTCCTGCACCCACTGGTCCATTTGGTCGCTGCCCCATGCCTGGTCCCCAAGCCTTGGCCCTGCCTTTCAGGTCGGCTCTGTGACTGTTCTCAGCCCTTTGTTCTCTGCTCTTTCAGAGTCTCCCTTGTCCCCATGTTCAGCAGCCTGAGGGCCAGCACCTCCCTTGTCCGCATGCCCACGCCAGCTTCCACGTTCTGCTCATGAGTCTGACTTGTTGAGCCTCTGTAGTTTAGGGAGAGGCATATTTTACTGAAGCATAACTGGCAGTGGTCCATCTATATCCTGGCTCCTTTCTCACAGTGCCTGCAAATCACCTGCACGTTGCCCTGGACCAGACTTTAAGCTTCAGTAGTTTCCTACAACTTGCTCTGCCCAGTATTTTTTAAACATGAGATTCTCTCCTGTGGAGAAGAGACTTGAGAGAATTCATTGCAGGTGGAAGGGTCTCAAGAAAAGGCTTTTGGAATACTCTAGGGAGGAAGTGGGCTTCCCAGGTGGCATTAGTGGTAAAGAACCTGCCTGCCAATGCATGAGACAGAAGAGATGCAGGTTCGATCCTNGAGACTTGAGAGAATTCATTGCAGGTGGAAGGGTCTCAAGAAAAGGCTTTTGGAATACTCTAGGGAGGAAGTGGGCTTCCCAGGTGGCATTAGTGGTAAAGAACCTGCCTGCCAATGCATGAGACAGAAGAGATGCAGGTTCGATCCTTGTGTTGGGAAGATCCCCTGGAAGAGGGCATGGCAACCCACTCCAGTATTCTTGCCTGGAGAATCCCATGGATGGAGGAGCCTGGCAGGCTCCATAGGGTCCATAGGGTCACAAAGAGTCAGACATGACTGAAGTGACTTAGCATGCACACACAGGGAAGAAGTAGTAAAACCTCAATAGTCATTTGTCTCAACTGAGGCCTGTGCTAAGTTTTGGGATACAGAATAAAAGTAACACTTGGTCTTGCTCTCAAAGAGCTCAGTCTGGGAGAGACTCTGGTCAGAGTGTGGACCAGGAGGGTTTGCAGAGGACCCAGGAGGCCCAGTGCAGGGCCAGCCAGAGCACATCTTCATACATGAATCCAGAGACTCCAGTTAAGTGAATGAAGAAGGCTCCTGAGGAAGACCTGACCCTGGGACTGCTGGGAAAAGCACAGGGTCTATTTCCAAGAGGATTGGCAGGGACTGGGCCCAATCAGAGGCCAGGAATCCTGAGTGGGGTGGGCAGTTAGCGGCAGTTGAGGCTGGAGTGAGGGGAGCCGTCTTCGACGGAGGAGAGAAGGGGCAGGATGTCCTGGTGAGTGAGCTGCTCCTCCTGTGGGTAGCCGTGGGGGCTGGCTGTCATGAGGTGGTCTGAGGCTGCCATTTTCCATGGCCAAATCCCATTCTCCAGACCTGGGGTCTGGAGCCCATGGCCACCAGGTTTCTAGGCCCAGCCTCTGGTCTGGTCCATGGTGCTGGGCAATGGCCACGGTTACAGGAGAGGCGGTCAAGGAAAGGCATCAGTTGGGCCTTCCTGTCAGGCCTTGTACTGGACCTTCACAGAACTCATGAACTAACAAGACAAGAAACCATGGACAGAGGATGTGAAGTTTCTGTTTTTTAGGGTGAAATTACAGAAAATCTTCTGTCCATTCAGGAGAACTGAATTAGGAGAGCAGAATTTTGGTGACAGTTGTCACTTTTAGGGTACGTGTGATACTGAGCAAGTTCCCTGACTTCTCTGAGCTTTATTTCCTTTGGTACATTGGGAGTCATCCCATTGTGAACACAGAGTGGTCGCTGTTTACCACCAGGCATCGTGTAGAAGAGAAATGCGTGTGTATGTTTTCGCTTAATTGCTCAGTCATGTCCCACTCTTTGCCAACCCATGGACTATAGCCCAGCAGTCTTCCTTTCTCCATGGGATTCTCCAGGCAAGAATACTGGATTGGGTTGTCATTCCCTCCTCCAGGGGGTCTTCCTGACCCAGGGATTGAAACTGCGTCTCCTGTGTCTCCACATTGGCAGGTGTATTCTTTATCACTGGGCCACCAGGGAAGCCCATAGAAGAGCAGATGGGCTTGTAACTCAGCTTGGGTTGGGTGGAGAGTTTAGAAGCAACTCAGAAAAAAATGATTTTAAGAGAAAGTGAGTCCAAGAGGAGCATGGTCTTGAAAGAGGCCTAAGTGAGCCAGGCATGGAGGTAAGAATTGGATCATATGATTGAAAGAGTGAGTGATGACTGTGGAGGAGGGGAAAGCAGTGCCAGTGGTGGGGGGTGGGGTTCCTTTGCTGTTCTAAAGAGTTGGCCTTTATCCTACAAGAAAAGGTAATGGAGGAAGGGTTAGCACTGAAGAGACTTAAGCAGACAGTGCTAAGTTAGATCTGCAGCCTGTTACAGGGCAGACATGGGGTGGGGCTGGAGGCAGGGAGACCCTTTAGCAAGTGGTCATTAGCTCAGTTGAGTTGAAGTGCTTGAAGGACTGCCCAAACGGAGGTGTGTAGGAGGTAGTCGGATGAACGGCCTGGAGCCGAGAGGCAAGGTCAGGACGGGAGATACTGAACTGTGGGTCAACAGCAGAACAGTGTCACCGTGGTCTGCAAGGGGGACAGAATCACCCAGGAGTGTGTGTAGCATGGGGAGGTGGGCGAGGTCATATAGGTGGGTTTTCAGTCAGAACCTCTACTATGACAGCTTTTGGTAATTTTTTGTATGTTGTTATCCTTAGACAATAGATTCATAAATGCCAAAAATGCTTGGTGATGAGAAAAACCCAAAACGAAGGGAAAGTACGACGGGGCAGATAGTAGGACTCAAGATCTCTGTCCCTGCCCTCGTCTCTGTCTCCTAGTTATTGCATACATAAATGTGTGAGGCACAAGGTAGAGTGATGGGCGTGTTGTGGTTAGTCTTTGGCTTGAAGGGCTCACCGACCGGCAGAGGAGACAGAGGCATAAGAAATGATGCAGTGATAAGACTTGTATCACGTGCCATGGTGGAGTTCCATGTAGGCTGCTTGGTACAGAGAAGCCAGTGATGAATTCTTCATCTACCTGAGGAATGTCTGAGGGCGGGCTTCCCTGGGGGGTCCTGCTCTCAGTTTGAAGAATCTGGCAATGGGATGCAGAAACCTCCCCCCACCCCAGATACACAGCAGCATATCTATCCTCTCCCCCAACAAAGAGAGGTTTATTCAAGGCAATAAGCGCTGAATCCTGGAGGGAGAACTGAGCAATGAAATGTCCACCCAAACTACGTAAGCCGTCTAACTCGGACGAGGGAACATGGTACAGTTTGTCACATGAGGCCTCCCTCTTGGCCAACCTGTGTTTTGATTGCACCATTCCTAACAAAAGCAACAATTCCCAGAATTCTAGATGATCCTGGCACAGTTTCTTGGAGCTGTGTTTTGCTTACTGTTTTCCTTTCTTGTCTTCAGGTCTGACAAAGGACAGGATTTTAGGGTGGACAGCATGTTTTGCATGGGGAGGAAGTGACTTTGGTTAGATTTAAATTAATTTTTGAAATATTTTATCAAAGTGCTTCATGTACCTACTTTCTAGAAAATCAACTCAGAAATGCTGGCTCAGAGCTGAAGCCATAGTTCCGTGTTCTTACCCCGACCACTTCTGTATCTGCTTGCACCTTGTCCTATGGACCTACTGAGAGAGGAGAATCTAGCTGATTCTCACAGATCATCGTATGTAAATGCATTCTCCTTTTTCATACTCTTCAATTTATGTATAATCCTATCCTTGTTCAGTTTGTTCTGTGTTTAGACTCTGTCTTTCTTACATATGGAGTTTTTCTTAGGCAGGGGGTATGTTTTTCCTGGAAGTTATGTTTGCCTTTTTCCTTGTTAGCAGGAAAGATATATACTTCCCAGTCCCTGCCTGTCCTCCCCACTACACACACACTGATAAGCTTTTACTTCAATCTGTCACTTGGAAACTATCACATTCTTTAAGTCCATTAACTTGTTTTAATTGGGATCTATTTACTAATTTATTTGGATGACCATGATTTTCATATAGAACTTTGGTTTTCTTATTTATTCAACAAACCTTATATGGAACAAGTGATAGGTCTTTTTTTTTTTTTTNGACGGAAAATTCTCAGTAAGCCTTTGCTGCATGACTTATCCTGGCTGAGGGCCTCTCGTGGCATTGGGAAAGAGTGCTTCTTTCTGAGACCTTTCTGTTCTCAACCTAATAAAGCATTTATTTAGCTTAAGTCTAAGACCCTAAAAAAGGCCTATTATCATCTCCCAATAGTGTAAGCAGAACTCAGTAAAGTGCTAACTTATCTTGGATATTTGCCAAGCTATAAGAGCAACCCTTCCAACTGGGTGTAATAGCTGGAGCAAATTTGGAAACCAAAATGCCAATTCAGGACTCCTTCTGTTCTATGAATTCTTCAAATGGTATTTTGTTTGATTTTTTAGGTCAACTCATTGCTTGCTTCAGCTGGGAATCTGTTATGTGTATTTCTGTTAAGCAAGGTAAGCCAATGTTTATACATTCATTCATTCATTACTGAGACTCAGGATTCTGCTAAGCCAATTTCTGTCCCACAACATAAATCCATACTTGTCAAATAATCCTCAAACACCTTGCAGAGCTAATCATTTTTCAAATATTTATGAACCCCACAGAGAAGATTTATATGTTAAGCTGCTTGACAAGGAACAATAAGAGTGTACAGGTCCAACGAACATTCTGTTGAAGCAAATATTGTCAAGACATCAATACTTTTTATAGCATTTTCATAATGAACTTTCACACCTGCTTATTTCCCTAATTATCCCCGAGACATTTACACTCACAGAGAACGAAAATGAAAATTTTTTTTAAGATTAGTAATTTGAAAAATTATCTGCTATATAAAGAAAAATACACGTTCAGGCACAGTCATTGCTAAAAATATAGTCTCAAGATAGCTGCTCACAAAGAGAGATACTAAGTTGTTATGGCAACGATGATGATAATTACAAAGCTGGAGGGTTTTTCCTGCTCATTACTCTGTTGAGATGTGGTGGTTTCGATGGCAGTGTCCTTTGTAATGTCCTCAGTCTCATTACTGTATAATTACCCATTTCATATTTAATTTTCAACATGCTTGTTCTCACTTTTAGATCGAGCTTCGGCGTCTTTTCATAAGCCTTATCCTGAGCTCATGGTTCCTCCTCCCCTCACTGCTCAGTTTCTCTCTTCGGTACCACCTCTGCTTTGTGATTTCAGCTTTAGTTTGACCTGAGAAAACTTGCCTTGGCTTGAGATATTCCACTTGTAAACATTGAGATGCTGTTGTCAAAACTGTTAAGAAATCAGGCCGACAGACACCTGGGGAGACGTTGAGCTCAGATTAGTCAGAGGCTGCTCAGCATCCCTGGAGATTCGTCATTTCTTGGTCACTTACTACGCACAGGACAATATGTGAGATATGACACCTCTGACCTTTGTGAGGCTTTCTCTCTGTGCATCCCCTCCCATCTCCATCCCTCTTGGTGAGTCTGCGGTCCAGTGGGCTGTTGTCTGCATCCTGCTGAAGTGAGCGTCCATGCCCTCTGATTTCTGAGTGGTTAAGGTCAGTGAGAGGTGTCAGCAGGAGATAGGAGGATGGGAGAGAGAGAGAGAGCTAGGTACTTCTCCCCCCAACCCTTCCACATCCCTCCCCACTTTGGCCCCAGGAGTGCAATTGGTAGCTGCATCTTTGTGTTGCCTGGAAGCCTCTTCCTCTGCTCCTGTTCTGCAAGCTGATGGGCAGTAATGACTTCCTGCAGATCTAAGCCGGCTCCCACTAGTCTCTGGCCCATCGTGTGGTCCACGATGCACTTAGGCACAGGCCCCTGGTGCTGGTCACAAAGGATTCTTGCGGTGGCTTTAGCCACCCCTTTAGCCCCACCTTCCAGGGGAATTGCTTAAGATCTAAATTCCTCAAATTTGGAAATTCTGGAGCTGCTCCTATGGTCACCTAATGCATGAAACCTTGAAGAGAAAGAGCATTAATCTCTGTGGAGTCACTAACTGCATGAAAGGTAGCTCAGTGGGGACTGTGGTTTAGATTCTGTGCTTCCACTGCAGGGGTCACGGGTTTGATCCCTTATTGGGAAACTACGATCCCACATACCACACAGCCAGAGAAAAGGAAAGAGATGCTCAAAGTTGTTAGCAATCAGAGGAACAGAAATTTAAATGAGGCATCAATTGGCAACTATTAGCTGCACAGAAATGAGAAAGCCAGAGAGTGTCAAGTGCTGGTGATGATGCAAGGTTATAAGACCCCCTCCCCAGCTTTGCAGGTGGGCACGGGGGCAGGTGACCTCTGTCTGGAAGGCAGACTCATTTTCCCTGATGCATTCCTAATGAACTCATGCCCACCATTCCTGTGTTCTTTATTTGTATAAGAGAAGACATTAAAGACTACGGACCCAATGGAAAAGAAAACATTATCTGAGAAGTGTTTTTTTTTAATCCCTAAAATGCTTGTACCAACAGAGAATATTGTATTAACCAAGATGCAGATTACAGAAACAATGTCTGCCTTGCCATTTGAACACAGAAGACCAGCTTAACTAGTTTTTTTCTTTTCCACCAAATTGAATAAACCAATCAATTGTATGGCATCATCTTCAAGAGTCAGCCAAAATTAATGATTTTAACCTTTTATTCTTCCGTAACTTTCTAGTGACTTTTAGGAAGAAATAGATATAGAAATAGGGCAATATATTAAAAAGTGTTTGTAACATATACCCTTTTGCCACGCAGAGACCGTATTATATAAGTAACCTTGAACAATAAAAAAGTAGATCCTGTTCTCACGCTACAATAACCTGATTGAGATCACAACATTGATCATATATCCAAAGCAGAGCAGAGTAGTTTCTTTTTGATTTAGTTTAATTACATCTACCCTTAAGGGCACAATCAGGAAACACAGTTTTTAAAAAAATCTTGGCACATTCCTTCACACCTGGGTTTCACTGATGACTCGTCGCAAGCTGTAAATCACATGCTGAAAGGCAGAGTGCTTTGGAGGGACTCGGGCGTAAAGGATGGAGCTCCTGGGAGCCACGAACACTTCCTTTCCCTTTCCCTCAGCACGTTCTCTCCTCCATGTGGAAAGGAGGGTAAGTCGTCATATAACATCCGGTTATAAAGTCTGTAGCTAAGAAGCCATTTGTACTTCTAAGAAGGTTGAAAATCCGATGTTTTGTGCATCCAGCCAAAATTGGCAGCCGCTGTAACGACCTGGATAAAATTCTTAAATCTCTTTTAAAACCAAGCTTCCAAAGTCCAGCGGATAAAACAGAAAGCCTGTTTGTTTATTGTTTCCATTCTGCATCCCAGAGGTAGGGGTGAGGGCTGTTCAGTATTCAAGTGTTTAAATTTCATATGTATAAACAGCCTCCCAACATGATTACCTATCCAGGAGAGGCCCATCCAAGGACCTGCAGCCCGGGGCACTAATAGGTGACCCATCAGAGGCAGACCAACTGGGGCCTGAGGGCCTGTCTCGCCCTGAGTCTATGCCTCACTAGCTGGAGCAGAGGCTGACTGTGCCATCCTGGCCTCAGTTTATGCATCTGTGAAATGGGAGAATTTGATCCTGACCTAATAGAGAATCGTGGTGAGACTTTAATAATATGATGCACATAATTGCTTACCCTGAAGCTTGGCACGTAGTAGGTGCTAAGGGAAGGTAAGCTGCTGCTCTTATTTGCTGTGTTTATCTTGTTGTGTTGGACATGGTGTATACTCATCACTGTCTAATGAAGAAAGAAGACCCCACACCATGCACTCCATCTTTCCTGGTGTGATCCTCCCCCCTGACTTTTGCACAGATTTTGCCACCACCTGGATGCTCTCTGCGTGGCCCCCTCTCCTTTTCCCCCCCCAACCCCGTGCCATCACTGAGGCAGGGTAGGGGGCAAGAGTGGGGATCAAACCCCAGCACCTGGACTTGCAGTCTGGCATTGTTCCTCCTGCATCACCCTGCAACAAAGTCATACTTCCTTTTTTGTCATCTATATGTAATTTATCACCCTTGCCAGCTGATAACTATCAATGCATAGGGGCTCTGAGAAGAAGACTTCCTCTTTGCCGTTAATAGAAATAGCAAGAGGAAGATGTACTATTTATAAACCAATTTCATTTTCACATAAGTCATATTAGTCATCGTATCGTTTTGGAATTTCTTAGGAATTATCTTTTTTTTTTTTCATGCTTTGTATGAAAGCCAGCGTTGATCCCCATAACCTCTCAGGTGGATGTGGTCCCGGCCAGTCCTGAAGCAGCACCCATCTGTTTTGTTGCTCAAAGCTGGGCAGACCTTGGATTTGGACCCCAGATGTTGGGGGCACAGTTGAATATGCTCAGAGGAGATCAGCCAGGGGTGGTGAGTGGAGGCCCCCCACCGTCCCTCCGAGACCCGGCTCCGGTGTTAGGGCGTAAGGGGTCATCTACAGAGGAAGGAGACATCCCGGGGCTTCAGGAAGCCACAGGGAGAACTCTCAGGAGGCAGATTCTGTCGTGTCCTTGAGGATGAAGGGTCTGAGCGAAGAGCCAGGTGGCTTACATACTCCCAGTGACTGAGGCTCACTCTCCCAGAGCAAATTCTTCACCATTCACAAAGGTTATTAAAGGACATCCATGTTCAGTTAGTTGTTTAATAACTGAGCCAGTTAAGACAAGACTTTCAATGTCTCAGGACAGGAATTAAGTCTTGGCTGGTGCCAAGCCCGGCGCTGGCCACAGGTGAGTGAGTGTGTGACTGGGTGAGAGGGGAGTGGGTGTGGGCAGGAAGGTGTTGGCCAGTTGCTCACCAGCCCTCAGAAATGACTTGAGGTGTAGATCTGGATAAAGAGGAGGAGATTTTATCCATGGATATTCAATTTAGATGTTTTTTTTCTCTTACTAGTAAATTATTTGCCCTTTTTCTTTGTTAGCTCAAAAGTGATGAGACCCTGTCCAGATCTGCAAGAGGCATGGCCCTGATTGTCAGCCAGTGACAGGGCTCTGCCCAGCCCATGTACCCACCCCCCTGGCGTCTTCCGATTACCCGCGGGTGCCACCTGGAGAGGTGGGAGGATGAGACTGGTCTGGTGCTGCTTCACCCACCAGCAATCACAGACCCTCTGGCGCAGGCAGACCAGTTTCCAAACCAGGAAATCAAGCTCTTAAAATGTACCATCGTGGCTGAGTTTGGCCTCCCCATTGGAGGAACGAATAGTTTTCACACTGCTGTGCGTTACACCCTCCCGTGTATATAATTTAAGATCTGCGTGCTGCCCTGTATGTAGGTCGGACTTGCAAGTCTTGGGGAGCTTGACAGCATTGTCCCAGTGCTGGATAGAGGTTCAATGTGAATTTGGATGGTGCGTCCACTTCACCCAGCCCAAGTTATATAAACTGTAACAGTTTCCTTCTCTGCAAAATGGGAAAATCAGATCCCTTGCATCCTCTGACAACTAAGCAAACGATTAAACTCTTTGTTACTATCACCATCTGGATGGTGTGCCAGCCGTAGTGGCGTGTGAAAACGGGCAGCGGATTTGAAGGTTTGTGTCACACTGGCTTGCCGCCGTGCTATCGTTGCCTCATGGCGACTGTGAACTCAGTGGATGTGGAGAAGTCTCTCAGATGCACTTCTGTAACCAGAGTAGCTGGCAGGCCAGAACCTTGGCCCCCAGTGGAGCAGTAGCTGGTTGGGTGTCTGGGGCTGCAGTCCTGCTGTTGATAACAGGAACGCAAAGCCAGGGGATGTTGGGTCAGTTTTCCAATCAGGACTTAAGTTTAAGCCCAGATTCCACACCTGCTGTTGGGGCAGAGGTGACAGTGCAGGTTTGTCTCTGCGCACACGGGCTGGCTCCTGGAAGTGATGACTCATTCTTGGGACAAGTGTGCCAAAGATGTGTCCAGTCACAAACTGATGAAAGGAGGGTGTTTGACCTTTTTAGGCCTTGAGGACTCGGGGGGCAGGTTTTGGATTTACCTTCTAAGCAGCCCTGAGGGTAAGGGTAGGCAAGCGGGGGTGTGGATGCCTGTGAAAATACCACACCCAAAGCCTACAACCGAGTCTGACTTATCTAGCCACTTGCTCAACAAAGAAATGACAGTAACCACTCACTTTTCGTCCTGTGCTTTGCAAGGGCAAAGACCTTTTCAAAGTTAATCATCTTGTTCAGTGCTTTTGATGACAGCCGGTAAGTCTCATCAGAGAGGCTGGGGGAGACCTGGCCTCCGGCACAGAGCTCCTCAGTGCTGGAGGAAGTAGTCACGTCTGGGCCTCCTGACCCCTGTCCACAAAAAAAAAAAAAAAAAACATGCACAACCTAAAACCTGAGAGTTATGTTTTATTTGGTGATCTTACTGAGGGCTTCTCTGATAGTTCAGTTGGTGAAGAATCCCCCTGTAACTCAGGAGACCCCAATTTGATTCCTGGGTCAAGAAGATCTGCTGGAGAAAGGATTGGCTACCCACTCCAGTATTCTTGGGCTTCCCTTGTAGCTCAGATGGTAAAGAATCCGCCTGCAAAGTGCGAGACCTGTAATCCCTGGGTTGGGAAGATCCCCTGAGAAGGGAAAAGCTATCCACTCCAGTATTCTGGCCTGGAGAATTCCATGGACTGCATAGTCGATGGGGTTGGAAAGAGTAACTTTCACTTTCACCTGAGGACTATAATCTAGGTGTTCCAGAGAGGAGAGGGAGGATCCAGGATATATAGGAAGTTTTTACTGGGAAAAAAATGTAGTGGAATATGAAAGATCACTCCTAATCACACAAAAAATAGCCATGTCAAGTTAATGATTTCAGTGCTCATCTGTGTATAGGAAGGTGCAGGAGTCTGGCTCCCTGAAGTGATTCCCTTGATGTGCATCTTAATTGCCCACAGGGGTATTTTGTTTTTCTCTATCCCGAGTTCTTCTCAGGGTGCTCCGCTGGGCAGCTGCAGTGGCCGATGGCTTGATTGGGAGCAACGCTTATCGTTCACCTGAGTGGCAGGCAGTGTCGTTTGTTTACTAAAATGGAAGGCAACATTTTGTTGTTGCTGTTCACACCCCTAATTTTGTGCAGTTTCTGTTTTTTTTTTTAGACTAATCCTTATCTTCTGTGGCCTGTATGCTGCAAGAAATGCGTAATGACCCTGTTATCTAAACTGTGTTTGCAGTGAATGTCGTTTGGGGCATTGTCTTCATTAGTTTTGTGTTCCTGGGAGAGGACAATTCCCGTTTTCTTAATTTCTTCTAATTTTTGAATTTTAGCACTACTCCCCCCATACCCATACCTGCTAAGCTACTTTGCGGTGGTGTGTGCACGTCTGGAATTTTTTGTGATGGGACAAAATAATTCCAAAACAAATCCCTCTCCCCTGTATGACAGCTCTCCTCACCCTCCAAACAATCCCTACAAGAATGAAAAAGCAACTCTAAACTCCTGGTTTCTTGCTGGAGATAAAAACTTGATTTCATGAAGTTGTTATGACCAAGTCATAGAGTCATGAACTCAGAACCCCATTCTTGAATTTCCTTTGCAGCCTCTTCATCAGATCGTGGTTTAGACTCTTTGCAAGCCCCCATTGATGGTGAGCTCCCGGCCCCACCCCCCGGAATGAGGCAGTTCTCTTAGAAGCTTGGTCTCACAGATTGTGCTTTCCATCCTGGCTCTGGAATGGCCTGTCTGTAACTCCAACTTTCTTTACAATCTCTGGTCACCTGGGTAGTACTGGGATGCCCTTTGAACATGCGCTGAATGTTGTTATCTGGGTTTTAGAACTAGACGATTGCCATCTGTTTTGCTAAAGCAAAACTGATTTTTCTGTAACTGGACCTCACACATTTATTGGGCTTTCCTGGTAGCTCAATGGGTGAAGAATCTGCCTGCCAACACAGGAGACGCAGGCTCAATCTCCGGGTCGGGAAGATTCCCTGGAGGAGGACGTGGTAGCCCACTCCAATATTGTTGCCTGAAAAATCCTTGGACAGAGGAACCTGGTGGGCTATCACCCAAAGGGTGGCAAAGAGTCAGACACGACTGAGCATGCACGTTGGCTGTGTCACTCATTTATACCAGCTCTGTCCAGTGGGATGGGAAGGCAGCGCTGTGCTCAATGGGACAGGGAAGACTAGGGGTTCCACCTGGGCCCGCATCCTCACTGTGGCTTACCAGTTGAGCTACCCAGAATGCCACGCAAACCTGGTGCCCCAGTTCCTTGTTGGAAATTGGGTAGTGATGTTAGTTCTGAGTATGCTTAGATCTTCATCAGATTAGTCCACCTATGCAAAGGAGTTCTGTATGTTGTGAAGTGCTGTACAGATGTTGAGTGGAAGCTTGTGTGGCCTTTCGCCTGGGATTCGGGAAGAAGTGACATTAGCTAGTCAGGTTTGGTTTGCTAAGGGCTTGTTTGCAGCGTCTACCAGATGGGATGGGTGCTGATGGCTTTGGAGTGTTCCTTGCTCCCCAAAGCTTCCCTTGTGGCTCAGCTGGTAAAGAATCTGCTTACAATGTGGGAGATCTGGGTTTGATCTCTGGGTTAGGAAGATCCTCTGGAGAAGGCTACCCACTCCAGTATTCTGGCCTGGAGAATTCCATGGACTGTGTAGTCCATGAGGTCGCAGAGTCAGATACGACAGAGTGACTTTTATTTCATTTGCTCCTCAAAGACAGCAAGCACCCGTCATGGTTTTCCAAGTTCATGTAAATCTTTCTCAACAAGCATCATTTTGTCTTAGTTCCTGGTGGTGTGTCAGGTAAGAAGGTTGCACTTCCCGGCTACATTTTGCAGCTCCCAGCAGAGCCTCTCGGGAAAACTAGGTTCAGTCTCAGGGAGACTGGGCCGTCGGACAGAAAATTAACCTCATACATGCTGCAGAACTTGCTTTCTCAGCCTGAAATTCTGTTTCACTGTGGACATCCTTTCCAAGATGGTCCTCAGGTTAGCCTTTGCTGGAACACGAGTGTAGGGAGGATTTGTTTTCAGTACTTCGCTTTCATTTGCTTCTCAGATGTTTCCTCATTTCTCTTGTGTGATGACCTGCCTCTTCATTCCTCAGGAAAGCACTAGGATATTGTGCCCACCCATGTGGCCATGACCGCCCCGAGGTCGGTTCGGCCCTGGTAAGTGGAGCCCCCCACCTCTGGCACAGCTCCGCACCCTCCTACCTGCCACCGCTTCTGTTGTCTTCTGCCATGATGGGTACCAGGAGAATACAGGCATCCCCCCGTGCCCTAGTCCTTCACTCTGAGCTGTGCATCTGTTTCAGTGTTCTAACAGTAGGATGCAGGCAGCTTGGATGGTACCTCCTCTATTTCCACTAAACCAATGCAAAAATGTCCCCAACCAATGAAGCAGTTTCACTTGTTGGAAGACAGTCACCATATAGATTTAATTCAGTCGGGTCATTTCAGAGGTACTTTGCTTAATGGACAAATAGAAGAGATGAGGCTCCCAGCAAATGCTGAAGAATGGAGTCAACAGCAGTCTGGGAAGTAATTCAAACGTGGTCATGTGTGGCCACAGCATTTCCTGGGTCCCTGGGATGGGCCCAGTGTCATGTGAGGGGCTGGGCGCCCCGAGATGAGCAGGCCCCTCCCTGTCCTCAAGGAGGGCAGACAGCTTGGTGAATGGGGTCTCTCCAGCCGCTGGACAAATGCTGGCCCAAGTTTATTAGGTCTCTCCAGCTGGACAAGTGACAACCTAGACAAGTGACAACCTGTGTTTTATCAAGCTGCTGCTCAGGATAGGAGGAGAGGGGATCAGCTGAACAGGAGAGCCCTGAGGGAGGTTCAGTTCCCAGAAAAATGAGTTAATGTGGGTGTGGAGATGGATGAGGTAGCCTGACACACAGGCAAAGACACAGAAGAGGCAACGGGACATGGATTAAGGAGTGACTCTTGTGGAGCAGAACTCTTGTGGAGCTTAAAGAGCTTAAAGAAAGAAGTGTCGAGGTGAGGAAGGTTTAACAAAAATGGTGATTCTGAGGGTATTGTCCACTGAGACAGCTTTGCACTCTCTTTGACCCATGCTAAGGAGAGGTTTCTCAGCCCCGAGTCTTGACCCACTATCCTTCCTGGGGTGAAGTATCTCCAGATTGGATGTTGCCTGTCATAACATCACATGTCTTTGGGCATGCCCACAGATGAAAATGGAGAAACTTATCTTGTAGATAAGGTGCCTTTGATAATAGTCTCGTTGAGAGAACTAGAAGGGGAATTAATTAAAATCACTTTTATACGTTTGCATGATAAATGAATGGACCTGATTCCTGAATTTCGAGTAAAGAAGTTGGCCTGAAATAATTCAAAGGCCCATATTAGTTTTAGTAATTGATGCCTTTCGGGCTGAAGATGCTCTGTTGATTATTTACGTTGCAGATGGAACCCTTGTGGGCATACACTGTTGGATTTTTGTGTTCCATGTGTGTTATCTGTTGGGGTCTAACGCAAGTGCTGCCGTGGTTTCTAACTTTCGGAAGAGTATTCAGAAAGATAGCATTCCAGTAGGCGTGGAATAATCTTAGAAAGTTAGTTGTGTTCCAAGAGGTCAACCTGGAAGTTGTCACGTTGAGAAAAATATATTTGCCTGTTTGTTAACCTCAGAGTTAAGCACAGCATAGAGAACCTGAGTTTGGCAGGAGGGATATCTTTCTGTTTGTTTGAGGTCTGGCTCAGCTTTCCTTGAAAACCCTTTGCATGAGGGTTAAAGGAATCCCATTTCGAGCGGTAAGTGAAGGCTCGTCAGGTGGAGCAGGTAGCTCCTGCCAGATCCGAAGATTAAAATAGAGAGATCAAAAAGTGTCTTGGAGTGGGATGAGTGGAGAGCAGGGTTCTCAGAGCTGTTCAGCTGGAAATTTCAGCCTTTGTTTTGTGTACAGGTTCTGCTTATCTCTGGCTGCTTCTTGAGGTTCCTAAGGCAATTTCTTCTTGAAGGCACACACCTGCTCCCGGCCTTCTCCTGTCCTGTCTCAGTGGACACCATGGCTGGAGGGGAGGTGAAGGGGGCTCGGCAGGGGACTCTGGATGGCCTGGTTTCTTCATCAGCAAATTAGCTTCTTCCTTGAGGCTTTGACTTATGATGGAGCTGACAGAAGTGAAACTTGGAAAGCGGTGCCCAGCTGGTTGGCTCCTATATTCGGTACCTACTCACCAGCTCAGTTGGTATAGAATCTGCCTGCAAGGCAGGAGACCCTGGTTCAATTCCTGGGTTGGCAAGATCTGCTGGAGAAAGGATAGCCTACCCATTCTAGTATCCTTGGGCTTCCCTTGTGGCTCAGCTGGTAAAGAATCTGCCTGCGATGTAGGAGACCTGGGTTCGATCCCTGCGTTGGGAAGATCCCCTGGAGAAGGGAACAGCTACCCACTCCCGTATACTGGCCTGGAGAATTTTATGGAATATATAGTGCATGGGGTTGCAAAGAGTTGGACACGACAGAGTGACTTTCACTTTCACTCACCAGCATGTGTTTAGGAGGAGACCTTGGAGGAGTAGAAGGTCAAGGAGAGGGTGGCTGCTTCCAGCCAGCCTGTGCTTCTTGGTCAAGCAGATGCTGGAGGTGACCTGGGTCCACTTTCTCCTCTTGGTCTCCTGGACCCAGTCTGTCAGTCAAAGAAATTTTTAAAATATTTTTACAGTCTTTATTGAATTTATCATAATATTGCTCCCGTTTTATGTCTTGGTTTTTTTGGCATGTGGGGTCTTAGCTCCCCAACTAGGGATCAAACCCTCACCCTCTGCATTGAAAGGTAAAGTCTTAACCACTGGACTGCTTGGGAAGTCCCTCCAAGAAACTTTTTAACCAAATAATGTTCATCTTCCTGAAATGAATTCTGGTTGATACAGTATTCTCCTTTATCTGTATTGTAAATTAAAAACAAAAAATTGGTAAAATACACGATATAAAATCCAGTCTTTTAACCAATTTTAAGTGAACAGCTCAATAGACTCAATACAAGTACACGTACATGGCTGTGCATTGACACAGTAGATGGTCACTGTCCAGCTCCAGAGCTCTTCTCACCTTGCACACCTGAAGCTCTTTCCCCATGAAACATGAACTTCCTCTACCCTGCCCCCACCCCTGGTAATCGCCATTCTGCCTTCTGCTTCTATGGGTTTATCTGCTCCAGATATCTTATATGAGCAGGATCACACGGTGTTTGTCCTTTTGTGACTGGTGGTGTAATGCCCTCAAGGTTCAACCAAGCTGTAGCATATGTCAGAATTTCATTCCTTTTGAAGACTGAATAACCTTCCATTGTGTGTATCACACTGCCTTTTGTTTATCCGTTCATCCATCAATGGCCAGTTGGGTTGTTTTTACCTTTTGGCTGTTGGGAATAATTTTGCTATAAATACAGATGTATCTCTTTGAGACCTTGCTTTCCATTCTCTTGGCTGTGTACTCAGAAGTGGAATTGCTGGGCCATAGGGTAGGTCTGTTCATGGAGTTTTCAAGGCAAGAATACTGAAGTGGTTTGCCATTCCCTTCTCCAGTGAACTACATTTCGTCAGAACTCTCCACCATGACCTTTCCATCTTGAGTGGCCTAACATGAGGCATGGCTCATAGTTTCATTGAGTTAGGCAAGGCTGTGATCCAAGTGATCAGTTTGGTTAGTTTTCTGTGATTGTGGTTTCCGTTTTGTCTGCCCTCTGATGGGTAAGGATAAGAGGCTTGTGAAAACTTCCTGATGGGAAGGACTGGCTGTGGGGACGACAGAGGATGAGATGGTTGGGTGGCATCACCTACCTNTAGTTTTCTGTGATTGTGGTTTCCGTTTTGTCTGCCCTCTGATGGGTAAGGATAAGAGGCTTGTGAAAACTTCCTGATGGGAAGGACTGGCTGTGGGGACGACAGAGGATGAGATGGTTGGGTGGCATCACCTACCTGATGGACATGAGTTTGAGCAAGTTCTGGGAGTTGGTGATGGACAGGGAAGCCTGGCGTGCTGCAGTCCATGGGGTTGCAAAGAGTTGGACATGACTGAGCAACTGAACTGAACTGAGGGTAGGTCTATTTGAAATTTTTCTGAGGAATCACCATGCTGTGTTCTATAGCTGTACTATTTGCCCTCCAAAAGTGTATGTAGGTTCCATGTTCTTTACATCCTCACCAGTGCATGTTTTTTCCTGCTGTTTAGGCAGTAGTCATCCTAATAAGGCAGGAGATAGCTAGGCCTCCAGCAAGGCATTTACAACTGGCCTCCTGTTTACATTTCTCTGGGGTGAGAAAAGATGGACTTCAGGCAAGACACTTAGAACTAGCCTCCTGTTTGCATTTCCTGAGACAGGAGATAGGTGGGCTCCAGGTTAGATATTTACAACCAGCCTCCTATTTGCACTTGGAGATAGAAATAACAAAAACAGTATAAAGAGCCAGGCTTTGTCCCTTAAGATAACAGTCATGGCAGGAACAGAGAAGGGCTAAACTCTATTTGAGTAAAAGATCAAGAAGTCATTTATTAAAGCAATTATCCTTCAATTAAAAAATGAATAAATTTTTAAAAAAACTAAAAAGAAAAAAGTCTTTTATTTCCCATCCTTGGGGCAAGGGAGAACACTGCACATGCTCAGAAAGACTTCTTGGGGGTCAAAAGGAGGGGGCACCACCCCATAATATGTGATGCCAAGAACCCTCCCCCACATCCCCCATAGGCCTCTGGGTTGGAATTCTTGAAAAAAGGAGTGCATGGATGTTTCAGGGGGTCCTATGGTAGGTCAGGTGAGGAAAAAGAAACCAGATAACTGGCCAAAGGAAGGCAAAGACCCAGAAGAACTGCCCTGTGTAAGCGACTTAGCTGCCTCTTTACTGTGCTTCTCGTTAGGGGCCACCCAGACCCTTTCTCTCCGTTGTGCGTCTCAGCCTTGCTTCTCTCTTAACTAAACCACTCCCACTGGTGCTGTGTCTCTGATAATAAACTTTGTACCTGTTTTTACAGTTTTCACCTTCTTGAGAGATGCATTTATCAGTAGGGACAAGAGCCAGGGCAAGCTTTGTTCCAGCCACTGTCTCTTCCTGGTCTAGTGGCTGGGATTCCTGGTTTTCATCCAGACCATCCAGGTTCGATTCCTGGGCAGGGAACTAAGATCTCACCTCAAGCTACCGCTCACTGCCGTGTCTCTGAATCACAAATAGGTGTGAGGCGATAGTGAGTGCTCTCCCTTTAAAAAAATTTTCAATGCTTGGTTCCAGCTGGCCTAGGGCGCAGACGCTGACAGTTCCTAGGAGCGTGTTGGCAGGTGGGGCCCTGGCTCAGTCATTTGTTAAGGATTATAGAACAGATTTTCTGCTTTGGAATGGAGATATTTTCAGATTTGCAAATAAGTTATTCAATAGAGAGGGTAGCTAAAGATCTCAAAGCAAGTTCTGATTATTTGTGGTAGTAAAAACACATCACCCCACCTGTGGCCCGCTTACAGGGGAAATCCTACGGCTGGAAATTGAGGAATTGATGTCTTCCTCTGTCTTGGTTGTGGGGAGCCATGTCCCACCTCTGGGCTTATTTCTTTAAAACGAGGATCTTGGGACACAAGCTCAGTCAGGATCCTGCCAGCTTCAGAATTCTTGGTTTCTGCCCATTTACCTTGAATTCACTCATTGGTGGGTGGGGAGGGATGCTTCATTCTCAAGAACAAGAGCACAGATCAACATTTCATTTTAATTATGAAAGATGCCCTTCCAGTTGCTAAGAATTGAAGAGTGCAGCCTTTATCTTTGGATGATTGGAGTGGGACCTGGACCTTGCAGGTAACCCAGACCTGTATGCTCATTTGACAGATGAGAGGCTAGCACACAGAGCTGGTAATACCATCCAGTTATGAGCTTTCACTTTCTTATAAATAAAAAATGCTGACCAGCAGGTCCTGAGGCCTTCTCAGGAGCCCTGCCAGCAGAGCGGTGACGTTGGCCTGGGTTCAGGACTGTGGTGCTGGGGAGCGGTTATTCAGGGGTCACTGTCATTCAGGGGTGGGCAGAGCCCATATGTGAGGGTGGTGAAGTTGGAGGAAGCCATGGGGGATGGGAGAGGGGCTCAACATAACCAAAGCCAAGGTCAGATTCCAGGTCGGTGACCTTGGGCATTTGCTGCATTGCACATTTGCTTGTCCTTCAGTTTTCCTACCTGAAAGGCCTTGTACCTACAAGGTTATTGTGAGAATCATGTGAATATGAGGCCATGTATATGACAGAAGGGGCTTCGCAGATGGCGGTAGCAGTAAAGAACCTGCCTGACAATGAGATGCGGGTTCGATCCCTGGTTGGGATGTTCCCCTGGAAGAGAGCATGGTAACCCACTCCGGAGAATTCTTGCCTGGAGAATCCCGTGGACAGAGGAGCCTGGCAGACTCCAGCCCATAGGTTGAACACAACTGAAATGACTTAGCATGCACGCATACATATGACAGAAATATTAAAAAAATGTTATACTGCAGGCACTGCTGTCTCATGAGCCCAGTATGTTAAAATCCAGGTTGACCATTGTGGTGATGCTTTCCTTTTATAAAATGACTCCCTAGAGAAATGATGATGTGATCACTAATCTAGAGCCAGACATCTTGGAATGTGAAGTCAAGTGGGCCTTAGAAAGCATCACTACAAACAAAGCTAGTGGAGGTGATGGAATTCCAGTTGAGCTGTTTCAAATCCTGAAAGATGATGCTGTGAAAGTGCTGCACTCGATATGCCAGCACATTTGGAAAACTCAGCAGTGGCCACAGGACTGGAAAAGGTCAGTTTTCATTCCAATTCTAAAGAAAGGCAATGCCAAAGAATGCTCAAACTACTGTACAATTGCACTCATCTCACATGCTAGTAAAGTAATGCTCAAAATTCTCCAAGCCAGGCTTCAGCAATACGTGAACCGTGAACTTGATGTTCAAGCTGGTTTTAGAAAAGGCAGAGGAATCAGAGATCAAATTGCCAACATCTGCTGGATCATGGAAAAAGCAAGAGAGTTCCAGAAAAACCTGCTTATTTAACTTCTGTGCAGAGTACATCATGAGAAACGCTGGATTGGAAGAAACACAAGCTGGAATCAAGATTGCTGGGAGAANGATGGATGGCCGACCGTCCCGTTGCAACTCGAGAGCAGGCGTTGTCTCCAGGAGTCTCCAGAGGAGCTCCAGGGGGCACGCCACCTGTTCCACGAGACCCCAGAAGTCTCTGTCCACTCCATCGGATCCTGGTGGCCCTGAGCCCCCTCGACAGTCACCCCGAAGACTGGATCCATCCTGGGAGGCACGTTTCTCAACCCTGAGGGAAAGACTCAAGGGGCAGCCCATAGACCACTGTGTAACCTCGACGGGAAGCCTGACCCTTCATCTGGAACTCGGGAGGAAGGCGGAGGTGCACCTCTCCACTCAAGATGAGACCTGACTCCCCTGTGGAGCCTCCAGAGGAACCCCACGGTCCACGTCTGCTACGGCGAGGAATCCTCAGGTGCCAGGCGAGGATGTAGGAGCCAGAACAGACGGCCAAGGAATCCCCAGAAGCCCCTGGCAACTGGCTTGGGGCCTGGCCTGTCCGGAGGCCTCAGGAGCGGGTCCCTGCGGTCCACGTCATAACTCGAGAGGGACCTGCCGCAGCTCAAGAAAAACCGGGAGGATCTCCCCTCCAGGCGAGATGAGGCCCTTGTCTTCTAAGGCACCTCATGAGAAGTCACCCTCATTCCTCACGACCGTCGACGGGGTCCTTCACACGCTTGCAGTCACTCCAGAATCGCACGACATACACGTCTCCACTCGAGAGGAACATCGAGGGGCCCCCCACACCTCGAGAGGGACCCTATGTTCCCCTGCTCCGCACGAAATCAGGCTTCCTTTCCCTGCTTCTTCAGGGGTGGGTTGGCAACCGCCGGTGGGATCTCAAGAGTAGGTGCTCTCCAGAGGAGTGTCCAGCAGAACTCCGGGAGTATCGCCACCTTTTCCATGTAACCCTCAGATGTCTCTGGCAACTCCAAGGGACCCCAGTGGCCCTGAGCTGCCCAGACAGTCACCCCGAAGGCTGGCTCACACCTCGGTGGCACGTGTTTCAACCCTGTGGGAAAGCCTCGACGAGCAGCCCATTGACCTCTGTGTCACCTCGACGGGATGCCTGACCCTGCAGCTACAGCTCGGGAAGAAAGCAGAAGTGCACGTCTCCACTGGTGATGAGACCTGACTCCNGCGGAGGTGCACGTCTCCACTCAAGACGAGACCTGACTCCCCTGGGGAGCCTCCAGAGGAACCCCACGGTTCACGTCTGTAGTGGAGAGGAATCCTCAGGTGCCAGACGAGGACGTCAGAGCCGAAACCGACGGCCAAGGAATCCGCAGAGGCCCCTGGCAACTGGCTTGGGGCCTGGCCTTTCCGAAGGCCTCCGGGGCGGTCCCTGCAGCCCACGTCATAACTCGAGAGGGACCTGCCGCAACTCCAGAAAAACCGTGAGGATCTCCCCTCCAGGCGAGATGAGGCCCTTGTCTTCTGAGGCACCTCACGAGAAGTCACCCCCATTCCTCACGACCCTCGACGGGGTCCTTCACACGCTTGCAGTCACTCCAGAATCGCACGACATACACGTCTCCACTGGAGAGGAACATCGAGGGGTCCCCCACACCTCGAGAGGGACCCCGTGTGCCCCTGCTCCGCACGAATCAGGCTTCCTTTCCCTGTTTCTTCAGGGGTGGGTTGCCAACCGTCTGGTGGCATCTCAAGGGTAGGTGCTCTCCACAGGAGTGTCCAGCCGAACTCCGGGAGTCTTGCCACCTTTTCCATGTAACCCCCAGATGTCTCTGGCAACTCCAAGGGACCCCCGTGGCCCTGAGCCGCCCAGACAGTCACCCCGAAGGCTGACTCATACCTCGGTGGCACGTGTTTCAACCCTGTGGGAAAGCCTCGACGAGCAGCCCATTGACCTCTGTGTCACCTCGACCGGATGCCTGACCCTGCAGCTACAGCTCGGGAAGAAANGGAGATCAGCCCTGGGATTTCTTTGGAAAGAATGATGCTAAAGCTGAAACTCCAGTACTTTGGCCACCTCATGCGAAGAGTTGACTCATTGGAAAAGACTCTGATGCTGGGAGGGATTGGGGGCAGGAGGAGAAGGGGATGACCGAGGATGAGATGACTCGATGGACGTGAGTCTGAGTGAACTCTGAGGGATGGTGATGAACAGGGAGGCCTGGTGTGCGGCGATTCATGGGGTCGCAAAGAGTCGGACACGACTGAGCGACTGAACTGAACTGAACGGAGACAAAGTGTCAGGGTTATAAACAGTCCTTTTCTCTATGGCTCAGGAAATGTCCCGCCTCCCCTTGTGCATGGAGTTGGTTAACCTGTACCATTAAGCCAACTTAGAACGTGTATGATTTTATGAATTTAGGTACCTGGGCCTTAGTGAGTGGTGGAGGCTGTGCAGTTGGGAGGCAAGCCTGTGCATCTCTGAATGTGTTTACTGAAGGTCGGCTTCCTTCTGCATCTGAGAGAGGAGGTGTGTTAATCCAGAGAACGTCATTTAAAGTTGTACCACGAGCCAGAGGCCCTTCTCATGCTCTTTCCTCTGAGGGCTTGGCTCGCTGCTTCAGGTCTCTGGCTTGTTCTGTTAGAATCAAACCAGCGGTTCTTGTCTGCACGCAGGGTAGTTGATTGATCACTTTAGTGCTTCAGTTTCCTTTTTTGGGAGCAGGGAAAGTCGCAATCACTTCTGCTTATGTTGTTGGGGTTGAGATGAGAGATTCCTAGAAGGGAGTTTCTTCTTTTTTTTTTGGTAATAATTTGAAAGGACCAGGCTTGATCCTTGGCCTCAAGGAGAATCTGGCTTCACTGAGTGACAGGAAAACCACATGGCAAAATGGACACACATCAGAGCAAGAAAGTTCACAGTTACAGCTGTGTAAAGGGAGGTTTGCCAGGGCCAGGTGGGCACACACGCGCTGTGGACTCATCCTAGGGACCCTGGGTGGTTGTCAGTGTGGTCAGTCCCATGCGCTCCTGGTTAGATCTGCTGAGGAATCTAACCTGCTTGAAGGCAGGGAAACCGGCCGAGGGCTGGGGACCTACCTGTTGGTCAGAAGTCACGTTGTGTGACCCCCTTGGTGCTCAGATGATATTTGAAAGTACGTGGACTCGGCCCTTGAAGTGGAAGTGCAGCTGGAGCCGGAGGAGGCAGGACCCAGCAGGGAGAAGACTGTGAGCCACATCCCCAGGGGAGGCTGGGCCCGTCTGAGTGTCTTGAGTCCCATCAGGGTGGGCAACTGGCATCTGGAGGCCGGGTGAGGCCATTCGGGCATCTGGGTGGGTGCGGGTCACACTGGGGTGGCCGGTGGAGCCCCAGCTGTGAGGATGGGACCAGGGCCCAGCACTGCGGGGGCTCCCGTAGCTCTGGCCCCCAACGTTTCCTTGTTTCTCCCCTCACTGCCGCCCTTCAGGCTGGTGTCTTTTCTTGTCCGCGTGATCATCAGCAGCTGCAGATTGGCCTGCCTGCCTTCAGGGTCTTTTCCTGCCAGCCTTCTCTACCTTTTTGTAACCGCAGTGCTCTTTCTAAGTCATGGATGAAGTCATCGTTTTGTGTTCTCGAGTCCCCAGTGGCTTGCCATTGCTACCACGCGCTGGCCCGTCTCCTGGCAGGTGTCAGCTCTGGTCCCCCACTGTGCGTTCCCACTGCAGGCGCACATCTCTCCACGTGCAGTGTCCTGTCCGCCTCCCTCTGCCAGTGAGCATCCCTGCCCTCCTCCCCACCTGCTAACTGCCAGCTCCTCCGCGATGGCTCTTCTCCTCCCCTGGACAGAATTCCCTCAGTTCAGTTCAGTTCAGCTGAGTCTTTCAGTCATGTCCGACTCTTTACCACCCCATAGACTACAGCACGTGAGGCCTCCATGTCCATCGCCAACTCCCGGATTTTACTCAAACTCATGTCCATTGAGTCGGTGATGCCATCCAACCATCTCATCCTCTGTCATCCCCTTCTCCTCCCACCTTCAATCTTTCCCAGCATCAGGGTCTTGTCAAAGGAGTCAGCTCTTAACATCAGGTGGCCAAAGTATTGGAGTTTCAGCTTCAGCGTCAGTCCTTCCAATGAACACCCAGGACTAATCTCCTTTAGGATGGACTGCTTGGATCTCCTTATAGTCCAAGGGACTCTCAAGAGTCTTCTCCAACACCACAGTTCAAAAGCATCAATTCTTCGCTGCTTGGCTTTCTTTATAGTCCAACTCTCATATCCGTATGTGACTACTGGAAAAGCCATAGCTTTGACTAGATGGACGTTTGTTGGCAAAGTGAATTCCCTCAGCGTCTCCTTCAAAGAAGCCTCATGGATGTGCATTCTCCTTCTTGAGTCCAGGTCCCTCTGGGGGAAGGGGGCCTGTGTCTTTTGAATCTGTCTTCTGAAGACCAGGCCCCTTGCAGAGTAGCGGCCCTGGATGTTTGCTCAGGGGACTCCAGTGGGTCAGCTGTGCAGACAACATGAACCCTGGCACAGATATCCCTCAGAAATGTGAGAGCATGGGGCAGGCAGGCAAGGCCAAGGGTGGAAATTGTCCAAAATAAAAGTCATTTTTTTTACCCTTCTCAAGGAAAAATAGTCATTTGTCTCTAGTAATATTATTAAATACCTACTCTTTTTGGGCTTCCCTGGTGGCTCAGCTGGTAAAGAATCCACCTGCGATGCAGCAGACTTGGGTTCGATTCCAGGGTTGGGAAGATCCCTTGGAGAAGGGAAAGACTACCCACTCCAGTATTCTGGCCTGGAGAATCCCATGGACTGTATAGTCCATGGGGTCACAAAAAATCAGGCACGACTGAGTGACTTTCACTTCACTCTTTTGGATGTGGTGGGGAATATGAAAGATTTCACTTACAGTCTCTCTTCTCAAGAGTCTTGATATTTGGTTTGTAAAACCTGCACGTGATTTAGAGCAAGAACCATAAGGACAGTGTCAACAGGTACCGTGGACTCAGAGAGGAGCGGTCCAGGGACGGCTGAGGCTAAGCCTTGCCGGGTGGCTGGGGTTTGGGGTGGGGGTAGTGAGTGATGCGTGGGAATCCCATTCCGGTAGAGCAAAATGCCCTGAGCAGGGTGTGAAGTCGGGCGTGCTGTGCACACACGTTCGTCCTGACTGGCTCTAGTGAAAGTGTCAGTCGCTTAGTTGTGTCTGATTCTCTGTGACCCCATGGACAGTAGCCCACCAGGCTTCCCTATCCATGGGATTTTCCAGGCAAGGATACTGGAGTGGGTTGTCACTTCCTTCCCCAGGGGATCTTCCTGACCTAGGGATGGAACCTGGGTCTCCTGCACTGCAGGCAGATCCTTTACCATCTGAGCTACCTCTGGGGCTGAATTAATTGCGTGTGTGTCTCACTTGTGTCTCTGTCGCCCAGGCTCAGACCATGAACTACGTCGGGCAGCTGGCGGGCCAGGTGTTCGTCACTGTGAAGGAGCTCTACAAGGGGCTGAACCCTGCCACCCTGTCGGGATGCATCGACATCATTGTGGTCCGCCAGCCCAACGGGAGCCTGCAGTGTTCCCCCTTCCACGTGCGCTTCGGGAAGATGGGGGTCCTGCGCTCCCGGGAGAAGGTGGTGAGTGGCCTGAGGGCAGGGGCAGCGTTATGTATCCGGAGCTCCTCGAGGACCCTGACAGTTAGCTCTCCTTGGGGAAGGCTGGTCCCTAAATTGGCGATTAACAACTGTTCTCCTTAACTGTGACTGTGTCAATTTCTCTAAGATTTATAGTGGCATAAAGCAACTATTTATTAAGCCCTAGGGGGAGGGGTCAGGCATGCAGGAGGCTGGCTAGTTGCTGCTCTTAGCTGCCTGGGGCCTCAGCTGAAGACTCGGGGTTGGAGGCTGGACTCCTCTGTGGATGCTCTGGCTCACCGGGCGGGTGGTCCTCAGCTGGACTCTGAGCCGAGGCTGTCGTCCAGAACGCCTCTGTCCTCTACACGTGGCTTGGGCTTCCTTACACCATGGTGGCTGGCTGCAAGGGCGAGCCTCTTGCAAGAGAGGGAGCCAGGCAAACTAGCTTCAGTAGTTGCTGCTGTTGTGCTCAACTCACTGGGTGATCACAAGCCTGCAGGGATCCAGGGGATGGTGGAGGGGGGAGGAGACTCCGTTTCTTTTTCTTTTTGGCTATGTTGTGACGTATGGGATCTTAGTTTCCTGACCAGGGATCGAATTCATGCCCCCTGCATTGGAAGCGTGGAGTCTTAGCCACTGGAGCACCAGAGAGGTCCCCTAGACTCTGTTTCTTGATGGAGCAGATTGACCTGTTGAGATTAGGGACTGTGAGATATTTGGGAATTTATGTAACAGAAGTGTGTGTAGAGACCTGGGCGTTCCCTGTGACGTTTCCTGTCGTGGTGAAGTATGTTTTTCCTTCAGGTTGACATAGAAATCAATGGGGAATCTGTGGATTTGCACATGAAACTAGGAGATAATGGAGAAGCATTTTTTGTTCAAGAGACTGATAACGATCAGGTAAGGACAGCTGGGTGATGCTTGCACGCATGCTCACTCAGTCGTGTCTGACGCTTTGTGACCCCATGGACTGTAGCCCGCCAGGCTCCTCTGTCCGTGGGGTTTCTCCAGTAAGAGTACTGGAGTGGGTTGCCGTTTCCTCCTCCAGAGGATCTTCCAACCCAGGGATCGAACCCGAGTCTCCTGCCTTGGCAGGGGGATTCTTCATTGCTGAGCCACCTGGGAAGCTGGGTGGTGATGCTTGCTTCCTAGTTTTGAGCTTTGTGGGACACTTCTCTGGGAGATGGCTGGAGGTGCCTGCTGTGTGGGTGAAGGTGGAGGAGGAAAATGGCTTTTCCCTGTACCAAGGGATCGAGCCACAGGGTGGGTGTGTGCTGTGTCCACACAAGACACGTCGGTCCCCACCTCCTCCTTTTGCCAGGGAGACAGAGGAGCTGAAGGATGCTGGCCTGAAGCCATTATCCAAAGCGTACAAATTACACCTGTGTGTCGAGTCTTGAATGGCTGAGTGCTCTCAGTTTTGCTTAGTGAGTGACCGGATCACATTAATTTTTATTATTAAAAACTGTTTAACAGCTTTAAGATAGAATTTTTATACCATGTGATTTATCCATATCAAGTGTGCAGTTCTGTGGATTTTAATATTTTCACAGATACCTGCACTAGTCACACAATCAATTTTAGAGCTTCTTCATCACCTCAGAGACAGGCTATCCCCTCCCCTCTCCCTAAACCCCTAAGTCCCCACTACCTACCCTGAGCCCTCAGCAACCACTAATCTACTTGCTGTCTCTATGCTGCTGCTGCTGCTGCTAAGGTGCTTCAGTCGTGTCCGACTCTGTGCGACCCCATAGATGGTAGCCCACCCGCTCCCCCGTCCCTGGGATTCTCCAGGCAAGAAGACTGGAGTGGGTTGCCATTTCCTTCTCCAGTGCATGGAAGTGAAGAGTGAAAGTGAAGTTGCTCAGTCGTGTCTGAATCTTAGCAACCCCATGGACTGCAGCCCACCAGGCTCCTGAGTCCATGGGATTTTCCAGGCAAGAGTACTGGAGTGGGTGCCATTGCCTTCTCCGTCTGTCTCTATAGACCTCCCTAATCTGAGCTTTCATCTGAATAGAATCTCATGGTTTGTGATCTTTTGCTCCTGACTTCTTTCATGTACCATAATACTTTCAAGAGTCACCTGTATTGTGTCTGTGTTCATATTCCATTCCTTTATTTGGCTGAGTAATACTCCACTGTATCTATAGATCATGTTTAGTCTCTTTTCATGTGTTGGTGGACACTTGGGTTTGTTTCTACCTTTTGGCTGCTGTGAATAATGCTGTGTACAGGTTTTCATGTAGGCATGTGTTTTCACTTTGGGGAGTTTGTACCTGGGAGTGGAATTGCTGAGTCATTTATTTTTGTTGTGCAGTTGCTAAGTCGTGTCCAACTCTTTGTGACCCCATGGACTGCAGCACGCCAGGCTTCCCTGTCCCTCACCATCTCCTGGATTTTGCCCAAGTTCATATCAATTGAATTGATGATGCCATCCAACCGTCTGGTCCTCTGTTGCCCTCTTCCCCTCCTGCCTTCAATCTTCCCCAGCATCAGGGTCCTTCCCAATGAGTCAGCTGTTTGCATCAGGTGGCCAAAGTATTGGAGCTTCGTCTTCAGCATCAGCCCTTCCAAAGAGTATTTAGGGTTGATTTCCTTTAAAATTGGCTAGTTTGCTCTCTTTGCTATCCAGGGGACCCTCAAGAGTCTTCTCCAGCAACACTGAGTTTCACACTGAGGAGCTGCCAAGCTGTTGTCCAAAGCTGCTTCGCCATTTTCTGTTCCCAGCAGCAGTGCATGAGGGTTCCGATCTGTCTGTAGCCTCATCGTTACTTTCTCTCTGGCCTTGTGATTCTAGCCATCCCAGTGGGCGTGAAGTAGTATCTCACTGTGGTGTGGATTTGCATTTCCCTATCGCCATGACGTTGAGCACGTCTTCACATGCTTATTGACCTTGTGTATGTATTCTTTGGAGAAGTGTCTGTTCAGATCCTTTGATCATTTTTTTTATTGGGTTATTTGTCTTCTTATCATTTGAGCTGTAAGAGTTCAGTATATAGTTCAGAAATAAGTCCCTTTTATGATTTGTTAAGGTACTTATATTATTTATAAGAGAGATGATTTGTAAAGATTTTCTTCTGTGGTGTGAGCTGTCTTTTCACTTTCTTGAAGTTGCCCATTGAAACACAAAACCTTTCAGTTTTGATGAAGTCCATTTTATCTGCTTTTTCCTTGTGGCTCATGATTTTGTTGTCATATCTCAGAATCCTTTGCCAAATTCCAAGTCATGAAGATTTACCGCATGTTTTCTTCTAAGATAAACCATTTCTTTTCACTCTTTCATTCACTAAGAAAGTCGCTTTGAAGGGATCTGATGTAGTGATTCCTCAATAAAATCCTCTTGAACTGGTTCCTTTATGGGAAGATAGCCTGGCTATCAAGGAATGGCTCTGAGTAGCTTCAGGCTTTAAAATGAATATCCACAGTTTCAATGTCAGGACAAAACCGTCCCAGGCTTTGCTTTCTTTTGGTCTCCCCAGAGGTGTGAGAAATATCTCATCCCTCCCAGCCTCAGCGTCACCTTCCAGCTGTGGATTTTATACAGGTAGTACATGATTTCATGTTCTCTAAGCCTCTTAATTTTATTTGGTTTTTGGCTTCACCAGAAAAACTTTCTTTAAAAATTATCATCATCTTAATTCAGTGTGTATTAAAAATACACATGTGCATTCTCTTTCACACACACACACACACACACACACACACACACACACACACAGGAGTGCAAAATTGAGTTCAGTTCCCAGGGTATTATAATAACTCCAAGCCGGTTTTTTCCTCTTTTCCCTGGAAATTTCAGACCATGTTGAATTTTGGTAGTCTGAAATGACTGAAAATTACTTCGCTTTTTTCTAATTATGAAAACGCAGGATTGAGTACAAAATGGCATTTAGTGACAAGTTGGCTTGATGACCGTCTATCAAATCCTGCATTTGGTTGCCCTGAGCTCCTCATCGCACCCCTCCACCTGTGCTTGGACCCCTGAATTAATGCTGGCGGGTTGTCAGCACCGTCCCAACCCTTAACCACCCGCCCCCAGCTAACCTGGTTTCTTCTTGGACGTGTTTGCTGCCCTTCAGGAGGTGATCCCCATGCACCTGGCCACCTCCCCCATCCTGTCGGAAGGAGCCTCGAGGATGGAGTCCCAGCTGAAGAGGAACTCTGCAGATCGGATAAAAGGCCTGGACGCCAACACGTCAGCCCAGGTCTCCCCTCCCAGTGAGACCCCGTCGAGTGGCTCTTTAGTGAAGAAGCGCAGGAAGAGGAGGAGAAAGTCGCAGCTGGACAGCCTGAAAAGGGACGAGAACATGAACACGTCCGAGGATGAAGACATGTTCCCCATAGAGATGAGCTCGGACGAGGAGGCCGAGCTGCTGGACAGCAGTAGGTAAGGGTGGGGGCCGGAAGGGGCGCACTAGGTGAGTTCAGTGTTTTGGATGGCCTTGTTTTTTTCAGTTGATGTATACTTGATTCACGGTGTTATGTTAGTTTCAGATGTACAGCAAAATGATTCACTTAGATGTGTATATATTCCTTTTCAGATTCTTTTCCATTATAAGTTATGATAAAATATTAAGTGGAGTTCCCTGTGCCATGTAGTAGGTCCTTGTGAGCTACCTCTGTTGCGCATAGCATGTAAATGTTAATTCCAAACTCTTCTCCCCTGCTTTCCCCTTTGGTAACCATGTTTGTTTTCTATGTCTGTGCTTCTATTTCTGTTTTATAAATAAGTTCATTTGTGTCTTTTTCTCTTTTAAAGATTCCACATGTTAAGTGATATCATATGGTACTTGTTTTTCTCAGTTTGGCTTAGTATGACAATCTCTGGGTCCATCCGTGTTGCTGCAAATGGCATTATTTTATTATCTTTTAAGTCTGAGTACTATCCCACTGTATGTAGGTTCCACATCTTCTTTATCTGTTCATCTGTTGATGGACCTTTGGATTGCTGTTGTAAATAGCTGTTGTAAATAGTGCTGCTGTGAACACTGGGGGTCAGGTATCATTTTGAGTCATGGTTTTCTCCTCTTATATTTGCCCAGAGTAGGTTTACAGTAGAAAGATTTTTATAAACGTTCCCCCACTGCCACACACACAGAATTTCTTATTTTTCTGTTCATGCATTTAAGACTGAATTTTGGACTCCTGCAGGCCTGATTCTAGAGTCACATGAAGATGGGATGGACGTAACTGAGACAGGATTGATAATAGCCTTGGTGATAACTCCAGCCTTCCAGATCAGAACCAAGAAACAGGAGCTCAGGAAGTGAACACTTCATTCACAAAACTGTTGTTTCAGAACCTCTTTATTCTCACTTGAGCACCAACTATGAGCCTGGCAGTTGGACCGATTGATAGCCGGGGGCTGACCTGTGACAGACTTAGGGCCATAAATGAATCTAGAACGTGATCAGTTTATCCACAAGCAGACTTTTCCTTTTCAGTTTTCATGAGGCCCAAAGTTGAGTTGGACACGTGTTTTATTTTTCTTTGCTTTTAATAGTGTGGTGAAATTTTATTTCTGTGAATTGCTATTTTGGTGAACAGTGCCAGTTTTAAAAGCCAAACTCATTCAGATTTTTATGCAATTCAGTGTTATTTATGATCACTGTTTTTGTGTCTTGTTAACACAGAAGAAGGGTGAAGGATGGGTAACCGAATCACTTTGGTGTACAAGCGAACCTGACCCAACATTGTAAATTAACTGTACTTCAGTTAAAAAACAAAAGGAGGAAGAAGGAACACAGGTTTCACCTCCTGCTTTGTTATTTAGAATTTTTGTTTTTCTAGCTAACACGTAAAGGCCTGTGGACAATGTTGTTTTACCTGACTGTGGCCTCTGCTTTGCTGTGGGCTCAGAAGCGGATGGTGGTGGTGGTTGTTGAGTAGCTCAGTCGTGTCCAACTCTTTGCTGGGTGGTGATGGTGGCTGTTCAGTTGCTCAGTCGTGTCCAAATCTTTGCGACCCTGTGGACTACAGTATGCCAGGCTTCCCAGTCCTTCACTATCTCCTAGAGTTTGCTCACACTCATGTCCATTTAGTCAGTGATGCCATCCAACCATCTCATCCTCTGTTGTTCCCTTCTCTTCTGCCTTCAATCTTTCCCAGCATCAAGGTCTTTTCCAATGAGTCAGCTCTTTGCATCAGGTGGCCANTCCTAGAGTTTGCTCACACTCATGTCCATTTAGTCAGTGATGCCATCCAACCATCTCATCCTCTGTTGTTCCCTTCTCTTCTGCCTTCAATCTTTCCCAGCATCAAGGTCTTTTCCAATGAGTCAGCTCTTTGCATCAGGTGGCCAAAGTATTAGAGCTTCAGGTTCCACATCAGTTATTCCAATGAATATTCAGGACTGATTTCCTTTAGGATTGACTGGTTTGCTCTCCTTGCTGTCCAAGGGACTCTGAAGAGTCTTTTCCAGCACTGCAGTTCGAAAACATCGCTTCTTTGGCTCTCAGTCATCTTTATGGGAGGGTCGTCAGGCTTATTACAGTCACCTGCCCTGCATCACTTTTAATTGCACAGTTTAGTGTCAGATGTTTGAGGTCACATCAAAAACAGAGACAGGTGGGCTCTGCATGGGTGAAATAGTGAGTCATATTTCTTACTAAAGTGTGCTGTGCCTGAAAGGAGGTAGATTTGCAGCCATTTTGCAAGTATAAGACACGACTGGTTGTGTCATTTGTTTATTGTGCTGGATGAAACATTGTCTCCGTTTGGCCATTCAGGGATTTGGTAGGTCAGTTGTGCATGGCAAGAGTTTTATAACCTCTGGGTCCAGTTTCGGGTGCTATCCACCTACAGTATAACTGGGCTTCCCTGGTGGACAGTGGTAAAGAGTCCTCCTGGCAATGCAGAAGATGTGAGTTTGATCCCTGGGTCGGGAGGATCCTCTGGAGGAGGAAATGGCAACCCACTCCAGTATTCTTGTCTGGAGAATCCCATGGATAGAAAAGCCCGGAGGGCTGCAGTCCATGGGGTCATAAAGAGCTGGACACGATTGAACGATTGAGCTCACACGCAATCAGTGTAACTAACGATAACAAGTGGTGTGGTCATCAGGCCCCTGTCTAAGTCCAAGTTCTTAAACTTAATCGTTTTCTGGTTATAATTCAGCCAAAGCGCTAACACTCGAAACGATTCTCTGAGTAACTTTTTTCATTTCTACTGCCCAGAATATGGCTGGGGTTATACCAGGAGATCGTGTTGATCTCCAAAGCATTAGAGATAAGGAGAAATGCAAACTTGCCTTTATTATGTATCTATCAGTAAAATCTCTTTGACTTTGATTTTTTTTTCTTCTCTTTTTCCAGAACTCTTCCTGATGATATACCTCCATTCCAAGAAGATGTCCCTAAGGAGAGCCATTCCCCTGCCATGACTTATCCTCAGTCAGCCTCTTACCCTAATTCCGACAGAGAGTGGTCACCCAGCGCCAGGTGAGTGGCTGGTGTGTGTCCATGTGTGTTTCCCTGTCCTGGTCCAGAGGATTCCAAGTCAGTCACAGGAGACATGTTTCACAGTGAAATCTATGTAAGAAAATGAATAGAATTAGAACCCCCCAAAATTCAGCTTATGCTAGAAGGTACAGATCAGGATTAAACACGGAACATGAGCAGATCATAAACTTGTAGCTAGTAGCAAAATCAAACTGCAGATATGAAAGGGAAACCATGTGTTAAGTTACATAAAGGTTATTGTCAGGGGGAGAAAACAGTGACAGCCTTTTTGGATGCTTATCCCTAAAGTGAGATTTGCTGCATCAGGGGCCCTGAGGTTATCTGGGGCTGTGAGAATGATACCGTCCTCCCCCGCTGCCCTCAGTGATTTTGGTTTCCCCGAAATGGACTCATCAGGGGCCGTAGACTTCCAGGATGAGGTTGAAGAACCACAGCTGCTCAGCGCAGAGAAGACACTAAAACATTTCAGGCTGTGAAGCCTGTGAGGACACGTGAGCCCTCCTGAGCAGTTTCTAGAAGGACTGGGCAGGGGACAGATCTGAAGCACGTGGGGATGATTATCACCCCCATCAGGACAAAAATTGGTACTTGGGTGGCAGAAAAAATCTTAGATATTACAATAGCCATGCGACCTCCAAAGGGGTATAGTGACATAAACAGACGTGGAGTATATTCAGGGCATTGCAGTTTCGTGGTGGAGGGAGGGCTGTTAGGAAAGGAAAGGTCTCGGGTCTGGCGAGACTGCGGACAAGACGGGTGGCACTGGTCCAGGTGATGGTGACCTTCTCGGTTACACGTGCTTCTGACGCGCCAGGTTTGCTTCTGGTGTTGGAGCCCCCACGTCCTGGAGCATGCCTCAGGGCTTCCCCCCTGAAGTGTACACCTCTCCCAGTTCCAGTTTGACTGGAGTGATCTCATTAATGAGACTGCATGGTCATCGCCGTGCGTCGAAGTTGAGGTTGGAGAGAAACAGACGCATCACATGATTGTGAGTGGACATCAGCCAGGGTGGGACTGGAGGCCTGTGAAGTCCCCTTCCAGGGGTCTGTCCATCCTCAGGCCAGCCCTGTCCGGTAGAAACATAATGCTAGATACGTATGTAATTTAAAATTTTCTAGTAACCACCCTTAAAAAGTGAAAAGAAATTGATAAAATTAATTTTGATGATTTATGATGTATTTATTAAAAATTATTTTCAAGTAATCAGATTTTTTTTTCAAGTCATCGTTTTGTAAAACACTGTGGAACTGTTTCACAGTCTCATTTTCGCAAGCCTTTGAAGTTGTATATCTCAACATCTACAGACCCTCTCAGTTTGAACCAGTCACACATCAAATGCTCATAGCCCCACGCAACCTGTGGCTATCTTATTGGACTGTATAGGTATAGATCTTTCTAGAACCTCATACATTCTCTCCTGCAGTCTGTGGAGTTATAACCCTAAGGAGGGAAGTACATAAGTACATAGTACTTTAGGAAGAAAATTATGTGGAATATTTAGAAATCACTAATAGGTAGAAAACTCTGTTCAAACATTGTACATTAATTTTAAGCATTTAAAACAAATCCTTTAAACACAGTCCTGAACACGTTTCTCTGTCTTCTCTGTTTTGCTCTATGAGTCCAGAATAATAACCGTGTCAGGTGAGGTGATCTGACCACGGTTAAATGAAATTACAAATTAGAATAAATAGACACACATCTATACTTGGGTTTATGTATTTTCTTTCTTTTTTTTTTTTTTTACTTTATTTTACTTTACAATACTCTATTGGCTTTGCCATACATCGACATGAATCCACCACAGGTGTACACGAGCTCCCAATCCTGAATCCCCCTCCCACCTCCCACCCCACAACGTCTCTCTGGATCATCCCCGTGCACCAGCTCCAAGTATCCTGCATCCTGCATCTAACATAGACCGGCGCCTCGTTTCTTACATGATAGTATCCATGAGACAATTGCCAGCCCAGATTACCAAACCTTTTGGAGTATGTCATTTGATTGGGCACTAAACTCAGACCCAAGAAAAGCAATTCATTATGGGCCTGCGGATGAAACAAAGTGAAACGGGCTTCTTGGTAGTTTTGTTTTCATGGTTAAGAAGATTGTGTTGATTTCTCTGGGATTTCAACATGTGGTCCTCTGCCATTATCAACTGCCCAAGTACCTTCACCTTCTTATAGTTATTATTGTGAGAGTAGTCAAATAACTGATAAGAAATTTTATTTCATTGAATTGACCTCTGATTTCTCTTTCTTTTAATGTGGATCACGTGGTATGCCGTAGCCTGGTAGATTGCAGGAGGCCCCCCCCTCATCTGGCGGTTGCGGCCGAGGGCGGTCTTTCTAGCTCTTGCCCTCCACAGTCTTCCCACTTCCACGCCTCGGAAAGGTAGAGGGGTTATTTTCCCGCTGTGGATGTCTTTATAATAAAAACTTTAACGCTTATAAATAAGTAAGTTTTGCCATTAACCAAATTACTTATGTGGAGAATCCATATAGATTCTTGGAAGTGAAAATTTTGATCTAACCCTTACCAATTTTATTTATCCACTAACCAAATTACTTATGAAGAAAATGCATATAGATTATTTCTTTTCCTTTCATTTTAAGCACTTGTAGATGGTTATATTTTTTAAAAGTACTAAGTTTGACTCTGGAAATTAGGGTTAAGCCTAGAGTCCTTTCTAATTTTGTGATGTGCTTTGAAAAATAGAATAAGGAGTTGAAAATTGGGAATATGATCTTTGTTTTCTGGGGTTGTTCAACAAACAAGTTTACAAAACTTTTTTCAGATATCACTTAAGCATGTCTGCCTGCCCATTTAGCCACCCAGTCGTGTCTGACTGTGACCCCATGGACTGTAGCTCTCCAGGCAAGAATACTGCAGTGGGTTGCCATCCCTTCTTGAGGGGATCTTCCCAAACCAGGGATTGAACCCAGGTCTCCTGCATTGCAGGCAGATTTTTTTTTTTTTTTTTTTTACCATCTGAGCCACTAGGGAAGTCCCATCGTTTAAGCATAAGGAGAGTTATTATTGTAACTCAGTAAAGAGCTTATAGACTTTCTGAGTAATATGATCAGATGTGTCCACAGTATTTGTAGATTAGAATTTTGGAGAGTAGTGTAGGATGGACCAGAAGGTTCAGAATCCTAGGTTAGCATAGGATGGACCAGAAGGTTCAGAATCCTAGGTTAGAGTTTTCATTTGATGCAGAAGCCGTAGGTTCCTGCCTCCATCCCCTTGGAATTGCCCACATTTTGACCTGCCTGCTTTGTAAAAAACTTGAGCAGTGAAGCTGTGATTAACTTCTGTCTGGGAAACTGTTTTTCTTTTTGAAGAACCAAGTCTCGGGATATATTTAATACTTCCCTCCCAAGTTATGGGTGCAGAACAAAGGCCATTTTAAAATGAGGTCAGCTAAATTGTGAGCAGTTATATAACTGATGTGCCTAAATGGGATTTCAGCAAAAATGCCAATAGCGATTATGGCTAGTAAATGCATTATTGATACAGATCGGTCAGTGTGACCTTGAAGCTTACTTTTTTGAACAACTTTTGATCTTGAAAGTCTCATATTTGATAATGGGCAATTTTGGAATCCTCTTTCTCGTCAGTCACACTTAAGTGTCAGGAGTCTCTTCCTTCGTTTATGTCTCATCTGTCTGAATTTCCTCAACACTCAGCACAGATGGTGTGTATGTATTTGGGTGCAGCGTCCTTCTGTGGGGCTGGTGTGGCTGGGGGCACGTGACTGAGGGATTGTGCGCCCGGCGTATGGATCACACAGGGCTCAGTCCTTTGTGAATCTGAATTTGCCCACCTCAGCATCTCGATGGCTTGTAGCTTTCATCACAGGATCAGATGTTAAGGATTCTGGATTTGGCAGGGTGACGGAGACCTGTGTTCAGTGTTTACATTCTCCTAGAGCAGGGATCCATAAACTACAGCCTGTGGCCCCAGGCTGGCCCACCCTCTGTTTCTGTAAAGTGTTATGGGGCACAACCAGTTTGTCCACATACTGTTTGTGGCTGCATTCCCACCACAAGGGCAGGCTCGAGTTGTTGCCGCAAAGACCACATAACCCCCAGAGCCTGGAGTACTTGTTGTCTGGCCTCTTATAGAGGAAGTTTGCTGACACTTGGCTCCAGAGCAGGCTCAGTCTAGAGGGCTTTACTTTAGTGCAGTGGATACTGTTCCAGAGAATTGTTATAGCAAAATAAAAAATTATGTTCCTTTTAAGCAAACAGTTTGAGGTTTGGCTGATGAGGGTAGGAAGCCAGTTACGATGGGTTTCCCCCTTGATGCCTCTGGAGAAAAATGCTCCCTTTGCACATTTCATGGTCCTGAACATGTGATTCTGGACACCTCGGTGCCAGAAGAGCCTTGACCCTCAGGAGAAAAGCAGAATTAAGAAACTGGAGGAAGCAAGAGCAAGGAGGTGATAAACACTTTCTCTCTCGGATGTGTGGAGGGCCAAGTTCCTTCTCAGGGGCAGCTTTCTGAAGGGCATACTGTGTGTGTGTGTGTGTGTGTGTCTGTGTGTGTGTGTGTCTGTGTGTGTGTGTCTGTGTGTGTAGAGGTGTCCTTCTCAGGGGGCAGCTTTCTGAAGGGCATACTCTGTGTGTGTATGTGTAGAGGTATCCCCTTGGTTACACACCACAGTACGTGATCTCAGGCTCCTCCTGCCTCGATGTGGCAGACTCGAGCCTGAAGTCTGCCACATGCCTTTCCATGGATGGAGGGTGAGGATGCCAAGGGAGGAGGGACCAGCCTGTGTCTACTTCAGTGTGAAATGATGCAGAGGAGCATTGAATCTATTTGTCTGAAAGGCTGAACTAAAGACAGCCAGCGTCAGTTTAGCCATTAAGGGTCCCCATCCATCTGAGACAAGCTGTGGTTCATCCACGAGCTTGCCTTGTCCCGACAGGCAAGTTCTGTCCCCTCGGAGCTGATGTCTGATTCATGCAGATACGTGACACCAAGTACATGATGTGACGTGCTTGAGAGAGCCCAGGTGAGGTGTGAGAGAAGGTGGAAAAGGAGAATTGCAGGGCTTGCTTTCTCACGTCATTAAAACTGTTGTCTGAAAGGAAAGGGTATAGGAGATCAAAGACTGAAATAATCAAGTGGGTCTTTTTTTCTCATCCATATTTTGTTTAGAAGGCTCCAAGAATTTTGTACCTTAAATTGATGGTTTCTGTGGTTGGACAGAAGTAAGACAGCTCAGGTCTCAGGAGAGAAAAATATAGAAAACGTGGAGACCCGAATGCAAGTTACAACCACTTAAAAGCTCATTTGAGAATTAAGCCTCATGCTGTGTTGTAGTAGGAAGAGTCTTAGCAAATAGGAATCTGGGAAGTATTTCTTGAAGATAAAATATTTTGCAGAATCTCAGCTCAGAGAGCCCTGCACGTTAGTGTTACTGGTGGCATCCAGCATTTGTGGTAAAGCTGACACATGATCCACTTCCTTGTTTTCAAAGCTGGTGCAGATATATAAATACCTTCAATATAGGATGTGATGGGTGCATGTCCGAGATGGCCTGGACCTATTTACAGCTGCGTGAGAGTTGAGGAATTTGGTTTGGAATTGGGGCTTGCCAGGAGCCTTGAGGTCAGAGAGAGGCTTGCAAAGATGGCAGCACATTTTTTTCTTCCTTTTTCCATTTCATCTCTTTTTTTTCCATTTCCCCCTTTTAAATGCTACTTCTCATCTTTACTTGGAATTTGGCAGCAGGCTGGGACAAGGTTACCCAAATGGGGAGTGCCTTCTCCCGGGTGTGTGTTCTGTCCACTCCTGGTGGCCACAGAGGGGATAGTTACAAAGCTGTGGTCGCAAGGCAGTGGTGTGTTGGGGCCGTTTTCAAGGTTTTCTGAACCATACAATGCTGGGCACAAAAACATTTCCAAAGTTTCTCTTCCCACTTTAATCTTCCATTTGTGTTTCCTTAAGTCCTTCAGTTTCCCGACCCTCAACACCTAAAAGTGATTCAGAACTGGTCAGCAAATCTGCAGATAGAACAATTCAGAAGAATAATCTAGAAATGCTCTGGCTCTGGGGAGAACTGCCCCAAGCCACAAAGGTAGGTTTTTTTTTCCTTCCTCATTTCTGCCATCCATCAAAGGTAGTTTCTGAAGACATGAAATGGTCAAAATCTTTTCTTTCAAGAAATTTTGTTTCATATTCCAATTTGTTATAAGAATCTCGAACTATATTGTGGTATTTCAAGCTGGGTATTTGTAAATACTGTAAGACCCTTAGAAGATGATACCACCTCTTGTATCCCCAGTAAATCTTTGTGATGTGAATAAATAAATGAGTGAGTAAGTGAAGACTGAAAGCATTTCTGTGATAACCCAAAGAGACAGCTCTTTGGAGAGGTCTGTTGAGGCTGAAGCTGTGGGTTCATTCCCTTTCTAGGTTATATTTAGCTTTCATGGAAAATGCTGATTTCCCTGCCTATAAGCAGTCGTGCTGACCCAGCCAGCCATCTTTACAAATGCATGGTATCTGTTGCTGGAGAAACGGCACAAATGTGCAAACCCATCACTTTGGCAAAACAGTTCCGGCCACAGATCCACTATTGTTTTCTTCTGTGCTTGAAGCTGTAGGATCAGATGCAGAAATGCATACCCGCTCCCTGCTTTCCAGCCTACAAGCTACATTTTGATTTTTGTCTGGATAAATCTTTTCCATAACTGGAAATTCCTTGGAGAGTTAGCATCAGAAATGCCCTTTTCCCACTCATGGGAACCAGCCACCAAGTCTGCCCTTGTTCACTCATGTTTTGGGGGTGGACTTCATTGAACTGTAACACACATGCAGAGAAACACCCAGATCCTGAGTGCCAAGATTGAAACTTCACTTCACACACTTCACACACACAGGTGAATGTGTCCATGTGACCTGTACCCAGACCAGGACTAAATCAGAACTTGGAAGCCCCCCGACCCTTTCCAATTACTGTTCTGACGCCTCACCCCCAATAATGATAAACCCAATCTTGACTTTAATAGCAGAGTTTAGTTTTCCAAGCCTCGTCCTGTTACCATGTGTCATAATTCACTTTCAGCACCTTGATCGCCCTGTGGTGTGAATACATTCCCCTTTCTCCTGTTGGACATTTGTGTTAGATTGGTGGTCTCATTCACTCACTCACTCACTCCCATTTGGCAGTTAATGTTTATATGAAAGTTCATTTGCTTTGGAAATACTATCCTTGGTTTCCAGACCTTTTGGCAAGTATGGGAGTCACCAGGTGCGCCACCCCCTCCCACCTGCTAAGGCTTCACTGTGTCCTTTACAGTTGTGCCTGCCCAGGGCCCTTTGGTTGACTCGACTCTTCTCTGACCTTCTCTCTCTCCCTCCCTCCCTGCCCCTTTGATCCAGTCCTCGCCACACAAGATGAAAGAGTCCAGCCCACTGAACAGCAGGAAAATCTGTGATAAAATGCACTTCCAAGCCATCCACAGTGAATCTTCAGATGCGTTTAGTGACCAGTCGCCGACACTGGTCAGGGCGTCTCCGGTGCAGCCACTACTGGAGCAGAACAAGCCGCAGACAGAGATACAGTTTGTGAACGAAGATGACGTCGAGGCTTTGGGAGCAGCAGCCCCCGCTTTACTCACGATCGAGGAGCCCAAAGCCCCTTCTGCCAACACTGCTCCAGTAGCTGCGAGCAAGATGGATTCGCCTTCCAGGAAAAAGGGTGAGAAAGCCGACTCTTCCCAGTGCCTTCCTGTGCTCTGAGGGCTCTGCCCACCTAGCCTCTTCCCCTGGCCAAAGTTCAGGATTCTTCAGAGGGAGACAGGACATCTCTCTTGTTCAGTCCCTTGCCCTTTTGCTGGATATGTGTTTTCTCAGAATTGAGTTATAGAAAATGTAAGCTGAAGGAGGCCTCAGGGATGGTGCAGTGATCCACCCCCACAGCCCTCCACTGTACAGGTCAGGGATGCTGGGGTCCCTCACTCTGGGGCTGCACCAGACACTGATGATGAAGCTAGTCTGCACCCCGCTTTTCTTGCCCCTGATTTCCCTCTAGTGCATTGCCCTGTGTTAATTTCTGCATACCGTGTGTTACTGTTTCAAGTGATTGTTTGTTTTTTTGCCTGACTTCCGAACTAGAACATACATGCTCTGTGAGGTCAAGAATACTTCTGTCTTTTTACCTGTTTCCCTGGTGTTTCGTATAGTGGTTGGCGCATGGTGGGGGCTCCATACATGTAGTCAAATGCCCACCTGGCTACCTGTCCAGACCAGTGACATGAAGCCTCATCTGTTAGCTGTGTGGCTTTGTGTGAGGTGGTTCCAGTCTGTATGAACCGCTGATGTAATTCTTTGGCCGCAGTAAACTGGAAGGCTGCAGTCTTGGTGCCCAGGGGGCAACGATGTACCATTCAGGAGGCTTCAGAGTACTGATGGGGAAGTGCTCAGTGACAGCTTTTCTGTTTAGTGATAATAATAACAAAACCAATACCGATAATAATAAAAATAACCATCCCTGTGTCAGTGTGCTGAGTGCTTAGTACCTCTCAGGCCCCTCCCAGCTGGGGAGCTGAGGCTCAAGGAAGCTATCTGACTCACTCAGTGGACCCTTCTGAGCAGATCTGCACATGGTGCTCAAGTGCTCTTTCTAGAGAGACTTGGAAATCTGTGAGGTTGCATCTGGAGAACGGTGTTCTGACCCGACCCGTGTTCCTTTTCAGACAAACGAAGCCGACACCTGGGGGCTGATGGCGTCTACTTAGATGACCTCACAGACATGGATCCCGAAGTCGCTGCCCTGTATTTCCCCAAAAAGTAAGAGCCCTTTTAATGCTTCCTATGTTTTGTATATGTTAACCTGGGAGCTGCTTTTTCCTTATATTTGATTAGAAAGTGAGTGAGAAAAAGCTGCAGGAGTTCCATGTTTTACCGTGAGGAGCTACCCGTCAAAGCATGGACCCTGTGTAGACGTGAGGGCATGGCTGCCCCCCCTCGCCCCGGGAAGGCTTTTGAGCCGTGTCACAGGCTCAGGGCCATCTCCCCAGGTACACCAAGGTGATGTTGCAGCCGTCAGTGATCCTCATCCCAGATCAGCTACGCACAGCCCTGCCCCTCTCCGGGCAAGTCCCCTGGGCCTCGGAGTCCTGGCTCTGCAGAGGGCGTGACAGGATGGTGGCCTCTTGGGACGGAATGCTCTCTATTTCGTCAACTCCAGTGCATTTGGGAGAAAAACGCAGGGAGGCGTAGGGGTTTAAAAATGGTTATTTCTCCTCCCAAGGTCATTCATGTAGCTCGTGGGCCTGCCATGGCGCCTTAGTGAGGGTCTGCTGGGATGACGTCGTTTGTCCCTCTCACTGCCGGGGTCACCTGCCATCTGAGTGAGACATCCCCCGGCCCCCAGGCTCGGGAAGGCCTCCTCACAGCCCCTCCCTCTCCTCTCCTCCCAGCGGAGACACTTCTGGGCTCATGAAACCCGCCAGCGACAACGGAGCCCGCTCCGCCAACCAATCCCCTCAGTCCGTGGGCAGCTCTGGCGTCGACAGCGGCGTGGAGAGCACGTCAGACGGCCTGAGGGACCTGCCGTCCATTGCCATCTCCCTGTGCGGGGGCCTCAGCGACAACCGGGAGATCACCAAAGGTACCGCGCGGCCGCCGCCATCTTTGAGCCGGCAGCGCCCCCTGGTGGCCGCCGGCTGGACCGGCCCGGAGCCCCGGGCTCATGAAGGCGCACACGTGACTCACTGCGGCTCGGGACCCAAATGTTGCTGCTCGGCGGCGGCTGGCTGACCGCAGTGTTCTACAGGGCGCGCGCGCGCACGCACACATGCACATACACACACACACACACACACACACACCGGCCCGGAGCCCCAGGCTCATGAAGGTGCACACGTGACTCACTGCGGCTCAGAACCCAAATGTTGCTGCTCGGCGGCGGCTGGCTGGCTGACTGCAATGTTCCACAGGGCGTGCGCGCACACACTCACATACACACACTCACACTCACACACACACACACACACACATACTCACATTCACACACACACCCCAGGCGACAGCAAGGCCACTGGAGTCACTGTCGTCAGGCGTGTTTGAGCACAGCTTGTGTCCGTCCTGCAGTGGGGTGGGGCCCGGGGGTGGTGGCAACGTCAACAGCGGGAAAAGAGTGCGTAGCAAGTGTATAGAAACGCTGGAGGAGGGAGGGGTGTCTGAGCGAGCCCTGGACCCTTCCTGGCTGTGTCAGAAGGGTGTCTCAGGGTTGGCTTAGGTGATCTGAGTTAAATCATAGCCCGCCACCCTATTTTTATCCCTAGTTTCCCAGGGTCTCATGCTATTTACTGGTGAGGTGGCCCCGGGACCTCCAGAGGGTGCAGTCAGGCACTGCAGCCGATGACCCCTGGACCAGGTGGCCCTAGGTGTCCCCATCTGCTTTAGGCAGGTCACCGAGCTTTCATTCATGACTTTGTCCATCCTCATGACCACTGGCGAGGAGGTGGGTGTGGAAGGTCACACCAATGACTGTGACCCAGACCTGGGTGACCATGCCTTGAGCTCCGGTCGTCTGCTTCTGCAGGGGCCTGTGTCTATGGTGTTTCTCACACGCCTGCTCCTGTGTAAACACATGTGCCCTGATTAAGGGTGCACTTGTCCCCCATCCTCTGAGTGCCCCCATCTCTCTTCATTTCTGCATAGACACAGCCCCTAAAATTAACTGAAGGCCCCTTGACAAATAGATTTGATAGGATTGTCTGCATAGCTGGATGGCATAAACTCTCAGAAGATAACTTGTGAGGGAGTGAAAACAGGTCTGGTGTTTGTACTAAATCTTCTTTGTATTCCCCCCCTCCTTTGCCTTCACAGACGCATTTTTGGAACAGGCCGTGTCATATCAGCAGTTTGCGGACAACCCTGCCCTCATTGATGACCCCAATCTTGTGGTGAAGATCGGAAATAAGTAAGTTCCTCCTGAAAGTCATTTTAGCCGTTGTGTGATAACCTGTTCAGCTTCAGCTTCTCAGTAACCTTGCTGCTGCTGCTGCTAAGTCGCTTCAGTCGTGTCCGACTCTGTGCGACCCCACAGACGGCAGCCCATCGGGCTCCGTTATCCCTGGGATTCTCCAGGCAAGAACACTGGAGTGGGTTGCCATTTCCTTCTCCAGTGCATGAAAGTGAAAAGTGAAAGTGAAGTCGCTCAGTTGTGTCTGACTCAGCGACCCCATGGACTGCAGCCTACCAGGCTTCTCCATCCATGGGAGTTTCCAGGCAAGAGTACTGGAGTGGGGCCTTCTCCTCAGTAACCCTTAGAAATATATAAACTTAAGTCTTTGTTAAAAATCTATTATTGTCTCCTCACTGTTGGCAAAATGCTGCATCACTTATATGGTTAGAACGTTGATGTAACTGGATTCTGTGGGGCTTGATTTCNCCTTCTCCTCAGTAACCCTTAGAAATATATAAACTTAAGTCTTTGTTAAAAATCTATTATTGTCTCCTCACTGTTGGCAAAATGCTGCATCACTTATATGGTTAGAACGTTGATGTAACTGGATTCTGTGGGGCTTGATTTCAGTTGCACCAGATTTTACAATGGGATGTGTGATGTCACAGCCCTGGCCGCTATTACAGGATAGACCATGCACCCACCCCTTGAAAGCTTTGTTGTCTAGGGTTAGGGGATGTGCACGTATTTTTACAGGCTGCTGGCAAACTTTTCCCCATTAGAGGAAGCCACAGATGTTTACGTGTGAACCAAGGGTCCTCGTTTCCTTTTCCCTGAAGTGTGGGCCAGCAATGCTCCAGCACATCAGTGGCTTGACGCCCAGCGGGGTGTAGGCTCCTCTCAGCTGGCCGCTGGCTCACCTGCCATATCGTTTGTCCTGTTGCCACAGTGGCCACTGGGGGTTTGGCTGGAGGAAGGGCTTCTGCAAGGGTGGGGCATGTGGTGGCTGACCTGGGGGGTTTGCCACATACTGGGCTCTTTAGGGACCCTCTGAGCGTCCAGAGCCTCCCATGACCGCTTCTCGGGACATTAGAGGTCTGAGCCTTGGTCTTCTGACCGCTTCTCCTTGTTTTGTGTCAGATACTATAACTGGACGACAGCGGCGCCTCTGCTCCTGGCCATGCAGGCCTTCCAGAAACCTTTGCCAAAGGTGAGCTTTACCATGAGAAAGAAAAGGGACATGAAAGTGATGGCTCGCTGAGTCTTGGGGGTTGAAATTTAGCTTTTATTTTACACTTCCCTGGTGGCTCAGATGGTAAAGCGTCTGTCTACAATGCGGGAGACCGGGTTCTATCCCTGGGTTGGGAAGATCGCCTAGAGAAGGAAATGGCAACCCACTCCAGTACTCTTGTCTGGTAAATCCCATGAATGGAGGAGCCTAGTAAGCCACAGTCCATGGGGTAACAAAGAGTTGGACACAGCTGAGCAACTTCACTTTCTTTCATTTTCTTTAGAAACCGTGAGGTTAATTACACTGTGCTGGTTGGAAGTTCACGGGTATAAACTGCAGGGGTCTCCCTTGCACTTTGAATGTCCTTCTCCCATCTCTCATCAAAGCAAAAGCTCCTAGTGGAGGTAGCGCCAGACCGAGTCCTGCCTCTCCAGGATTCCTGTCCCCACACCTGCCGTGCCAGGGACACAGATGGGGGCAAAGCAGGTGGATGCTGAACCCAAGGGTGATGAGGGGAGAAGGATGAAGGAGGGGGGAGCAGGGTAGTACTATACCAGACACCAGATGCCCACACTCACATCAGGCTGGCTCAGCCAGGAAGCAGGCTGGGGCCGATTGGCCAAGGAGGAGCAAGTGGGCAGCTCCTGGCTGCACCTGAGAGCAGGTGAGCAGCTGCAGAAAAGAGCCAGGGTGACAGGCAGAGGCACTGCAGCAGCCCACCATGCCCGTGTCCTCCCCCTGCCGGTTCCCCAGGCCTCTCCTGGAATTGATCGCTTTCCGGCACTGGGTCTTTGTTCCAAATGCTCCATTCTTTCGGTTGCAGAGCCCACATCTCACACTTGCATCCTTCACATGCTTAGCAGAGGCTTTGTGCTTCTGTGGCTGTTGTGGCCCGTCAGGCAGTTCTCATACCTGAGGGTCGTGCAGGCCTATTTTGACTTTGTTTAGCTTACATTCTCTCCTTTGTGGCTATGTGTGTGTGCGCGTGCACACATGCTTTGGGATTGTGACTGCATCTTTCGTGGAGCTTTATCTGTGAGTATTCTTTATGGACTGAGCTGAGGGCCTATGCATTTTGTCCTTGGCAGATTCTGTACAGTGTTTGTGGCCCAGGACAAGTTTTTATCTTACGTGTCTCAGTTCTTACAAATCAGTGAGAAGAAAGACCAGTGCAATAGAAATTTACTGATAAAGGCTATATAGTTCACAGAAAAACAGATACACGTGACTCCTGAACTTAAAAAAATTAGTCTTTGTGGTAGGCAGCCTAAATATTGTACAGATTGTCAGTAATTTTTTGGACTCTGTTTTTGGTGTTTATTTAATAATAGAAATTATTTTTATGCAGAGACCTTATCAGTCTTATCTTTTGAGGCTGCTAGGTTTTGTATCACACTTGGAAAGGCCCTGCTTCCCATTTCCAAAACTTACGAAAATATGCCCTGTCTTTTCTTCCAGCATTTTCTTAAATCTTTGATCCATCTTGATTTTATTTTGAAAGTCATGAGTTGAGGTATCTGAAATGAAATCAGTGGTGGTTTTTTTTTTCCCAGCTGGTTATTGAATCAGGATGCTTTGGTTGCAGGAAACAGAATGACGACAAGTGACTGGAATAACAGGGGTTTATTATTTGACATAATAAGAATCTTAGAGGTTGGTAGTTTCAGGCTGGATGAAGCTAGGTGAGCTTCTCTGATTTTCCTAGCTTCCCCTTTATGATGCCAAGATGACTGTTTTATCCAACAGCTCCTCATGCAAATATCCAAAATAGGAAGGATGGAGACAGGCTTCTCTCATTTAATTGGCCACAGTTTGGTCACATGATCACCTCTCAGCCAGTTGTTGGCAACACAATGGAATAGGCACGAGTGGTGCAGAACAATCTAAGTTTCTTCCCCCAGAATTGAGCCTGCCTTCATGGATAGTGCAGTCTGATTCTTGAGCAGAGTTTTGGCTGTGATGGTGAGAACCAAAGAGGGTGTGGTTCACCCAGGGAGTCAACTGAGAGGGCATGGTTGGCTCCCTAATTATCTCCATACCTGTCATTATATAACTCTCTACCCATTGATATGCAATTACAACTTTATCTTATATTCCATTCCCCGGTGAATTTAGGTTTATTTCTGGACTTTGCCTTCTGTTCTAGTAATATGTTAAATTATGTCCCAAGACTGCATTCTTTTAATTACTGTAAGTTTTAAATATATTTTAATATCTAGTAAGGCTTATGCCTGAGCTTCCCAGGTGGCACTAGTGGTAAGAAACCCACCTGGCAATGTAGGACATATAAGAGACATGGGCTCAATCCCTGGATTGGGAAGATCCCCTGGAGAAGGGCATGGCAACCCACTCCAGTATTCTGAAGCAGCATAGCACACACACACATGCCAGGATTATGCCTACTTATTTTCAGTTTTCTTGGCCATTTCTGTTTGTTTTATAAATGAATTTTACAACCAGTTTGTCTAGGTTTGAAAATAATCCTGTTTTTTTTCTTTCAAATTGAAATTTTGTTTACTATATGGATGAAATAGAAATAGGAGGAGTAGGGTAATTGATATTGTCCTGTTCATGAATCAAGGGGCATGATTGGCTTGTTCAATGTATTCAGGTTTTCTTTTGTGTCAGGTAGGGATTCTTAAATGATAAAAAGAAGCACACTTTAGGCTAAATATGTGAATTATTTATCTTTCCACTTACCTGCAACTTGTTTGGTTGAAAGACAATTCTCTCATTACTAGCTGAGGTATTAGTGCCTGGGAGTTCTATAAACCAAAGAAGGGAAATTAGATAATATTTACTTTGGTACTTGAATTAGCCTCAAGATGACTATTTTGTTCTTTAAAATATGTAGAAAATTATTATTTTTTTAAATTTATTGAAGTGCAACTGATTTACAAAGAATATTACTAATTAATATTTAATCTCCTATTCAACTTGCATGTATTTAGGACAAGAGTATGGATTTCCTTTTTAATACTTGAGCTTTTAAGTCAAATGCATCTATGAATATTCAGTTTGCCCAAATTTGGAAATTTACATCTACTAAAAAGATCCCACGCATTTTATTTTTTGTTTAAAACTGTTTACCTTGTACCTCATATTAATCATTTTTCATTTTATAATCATCTTATTGAGAATAACAGTATCTTAATCAGTAAGCCACTTTAATTTGAAAACTTGCTGTCTGACTAATCACTAATGATTTTCAATGCTTTCTTTTCCTGTTGTTGTTGTGTTGTATTTTATTTGTTGTTTGTTTATTCCTTTAACATCTTCTTAAGTCTTCATGCCTAAGTTACCTTAATGTAATTTTGGATGCCATTAGGTTTTGCTTCTCGAAAATTTTTAATCCACAAATAGTATGTCATATTTTCTCTGATTTTTCTTTGTTTTCTTTCTTTCTTTTTTTTTTTTTTTTTAAATCTTACTTTAATTTGCATGTGCGTGTCTTTTGGTTTGAATGTGCTAAGTTGATCTTTTTTTGGTTCCATTATTTATGTTACCATCCATTTAAAACAGGCCACGGTGGAGTCTATCATGAGGGATAAGATGCCCAGAAAGGGAGGAAGATGGTGGTTTTCATGGAGGGGAAGAAACACCACAATCAAAGAGGTAAGCTTGGGAGACACAAGTGTTTCTGCCTGGCTCAGCAAGGGCTCGTGTGTCAGTGAGCAAACCCGTCACACTGACCCAGGAGCCAGCTCTGCCTCCCTGCAGATGAAGGCAGAGCAAAACAAGGGGAGGTGGAGAAGGACCTGGATGGGTGGGCAGAGATGGCCTCACTTCCTGGCTCTGTCACCGCTCAGCTTGGAGAATGTGTCACTCCCACTCTGGAACGTTTCTTTATCTACAGAAAAAAGAGATTTAACCTGATTTTTTTTTTTTTAATGTTTAAGTAAAATATCTTCCTGTTGCTCATGAGAACAGTTTTAGCAAGGCAGACTTACGGCGTAGACTGATTCCTGTTAGTCATTTCATGGCAATAGCATGTCTAAATTATACATGACTTTTGTTTCTGTTTCTGTAAACCCTTATACTTTTCTTGAGACCTTTGCCAGCCTCTCAGCCTATTTCTGGAAGTAATTTCTTTCTTGGCTTCCGTATCAGTGTGTCCACCTGCCCCCCAACCCCCTGCCCCAGGGGCTGTTTGTCCTCTGGCTCAGCTGCTGTACCAGTGGGTCCTCAGGCTTCCCTGGTCATGGCTTAAACAGCAGTGAATCTGCTGCGATGCGAGAGACCTGGGTTCGATCCCTGGGTTGGGAAGATCCCTGGAGGAGGGCATGGCAGCCCACTCCAGTATTCTTGCTCGGAGAATTTCATGGACAGAGGAGCCTGGCGGGCTACAGTCCATGGGGTCGCAAAGAGTCAGACACAACTGAGCGACTANAGAGACCTGGGTTCGATCCCTGGGTTGGGAAGATCCCTGGAGGAGGGCATGGCAGCCCACTCCAGTATTCTTGCTCGGAGAATTTCATGGACAGAGGAGCCTGGCGGGCTACAGTCCATGGGGTCGCAAAGAGTCAGACACAACTGAGCGACTAATGCTACTGCTGTTACAGGGTTGTCTTAGCATCCTCTCTTCTTCAAAGACTGCTTTTTATTCCCCAGGCAACCTCACCCACGCCTATACAACAACTTCATTTTTATTAACCAAGAAGATATTTTATAATTCACATTAATTTACCAAATACCCAGCTAGGTAGATGTCTCCACTCTTTAAACTTGTCATTTCCAAAATAAAACTGATGGTTTTCTTGAGAGTTCCTCCTCTGCTGGACCACATTCAGAAAACGATACTGCTGTCTGTCCGTAAGCTAATACTTCCTTTTTCCCCTCATCCCTCTTTTCAGTTTATCATCCAGTATGTTGCTCCAATTTTCCATTTCTCTCCATCTTCACCCCCCAAAATCTAGGCTGCCATCTTTTTCTTAAGATTGCTTGAAAATGGTCCATTTGTATCTACTCCCGCCTTTTCTTCTTCCTCATTCTCTGTAGTTGCCTTGGTCTTTTTAGGATAATAGTCCAATTTATATTACTCCCTTCTTAAAAGCTTTTAGTGGATTCCCAGATTCTTAAAGACCAAAATCCTTAATATGGTCCACAGGCCTGGTATCCTGGCCCCTGATTCCTGTAGAGTCTCATCTTCTGCCGTCTCCCTCTGCCCTCTCTGCTGTGGTGTCACTTCTACCCCGGGTCCCTTGCATGTGTTATTTTCTTTGCCCGGTGTCCTTAGGACCCCTCTCATCCCTTTCACTTAGTTATCTAGCATTTTAAATGGCCCTTTCTTGGCAGGTTGATCTGGTCTGCTATTCTCTGCCCTCATGGCCCTTCCTGTGAACTTTTCCTTCACAACTTTTTCCAGCATTTATAATTATACACTGATTAGTGTGGCTGCTTGATTAACCCTCCCTTCCCTTCCAGACCCTAAACTCCATGAAAACAGAGACCATGTATGGCTTTGATCCCTGCGGTCTCCCTAGGACCCAGATGCACCCAGAGCAGATATTAGAGGGAATGCTGATCATACGAGAACAGTAGCTGAGTTGGTTATTACAAGAGTGAAAAAAAAAAGCTCAGATGCTCAGTTTGTTTATTTCATTACTTCAAAGGGAATGAGTCTGTTGGAAGCGTTTTTACCAAGATGACACGTTTGGCGGCGTTTTCCATTAGCATCCCTGAGCTTTTCTGACCATCTCGTTTCCTCCGAGAGGGTATAAACACGTCATAGCTAGCATTCACTTTACTTTAGAAGACTTAAAGTGGAAAACGCCTTTCTGATTCCTTTACTAGAGAACAGAATGTTCTAGAATTTAGACAAAAGGCTATTTTAGGGACCTTTTTTTTTTTGGTAGAGTATCTAGAGTCTCATTAGTTGGAATTGAGGGGAATGCCAGCATGAAATGAGGAAGAGTTATGGAATAGCTCTTAAAAACACTAAACACATTTCAGATAGACATGTATTTTTGAACAAGTCTAATAAAGAATTGTTAATAGCAGTGGCTAAGTTACCTGCCTCAGTAGATAGATTAAACATTACTGGGCCTCTTTTCACATCATTTATCTGCATGCTTATAAAAAGCTAAAGAATTTTTGAAAATAGCTTGGACCCAGTTGATTCATTGGAAAAGACTCTGATGCTAGGAGGGATTGGGGGCAGGAGGAGAAGGGGACGACAGAGNGACTGCAAGGAGATCCAACCAGTCCATTCTGAAGGAGATCAACCCTGGGATTTCTTTGGAAGGAATGATGCTAAAGCTGAAACTCCAGTACTTTGGCCACCTCATGTGAAGAGTTGACTCATTGGGAAAATCTCTGATGCTGGGAGGGATTGGGGGCAGGAGAAGGGGACGACAGAGGATGAGATGGCTGGATGGCATCACTGACTCGATGGACGTGAGTTTGAGTGAACTCCGGGAGTTGGTGATGGACAGGGAGGCCTGGCGTGCTGCGATTCATGGGGTTGCAAAGAGTTGGACACGACTGAGCAACTGAACTGAACTGATGCAGGTATAAGGGCTTCCATGGTGGCTCTTTGGTAAAGAATCTGCCTGCCAATGTCTGCTAATGCAGGAAACATGAATTTGATCCCTGGGTTGAGAAGATCCCCTGGAGAAGGAAATGGCAACCCACTCTAGTATTCTTCCCTGGAAAATCCCATGGACAGAGGAGTCTGGTGGGCAACAGTCTATGGAGTCCAAAGAGTAGGACATGATTGAGAGACTAAGCAAGAACAACAATATATGTGTGAACATATGTTTATATGTTCAAAGAAAAACTTTCTGTTAGGATACCCATCACAGCACACTATTGTTCCAATGCATTCCGCCATGTTATGAGTACACCTGCATGTGTCATTCATTAATGATGACTAGTTAGTCCCTGTTATCATTTAAGCGTTCAGTCATTTTTAAGATACTATGAGAACTCTATGAATGATAACTAACTTCTTTAAATCCTCTTTAAAATTGATGTTTTAAATTTTTATTATCTGGAAACTGTTCATACAGACTGAAAATCACAATCACAGAAAACTAACCAATCTGATCACATGGACCACAGCCTTGTCTAACTCAATGAAACTATGAGCCATGCTGTGTAGGGTCACTCAAGATGGACGGGTCTTGGTGGAGAGTTCTGACAAAATGTGGTCCAATGGAGAAGGAAATGGCAAAGCATTTCAGTACTCTTGCCTTGAGAACCCCGTGAACAGTAAGAAAAGGGAAAAAGACAGGACACTGAAAGATGAGCTCCCCAGGCCAGTAGGTGCCAAACATGCTACTGGAGATCAGTGGAGAAATAACTTGAGAAAGAATGAAGAGATGGAGCCAAAGCAAAAACAACACCCATTTGTGGATGTGACTGGTGATGGATATAAAGTCCAATGCTGTAAAGATCTATCTTGTCTAGGAACCTGGTATGTTAGGTCCATGAATCAGTGCAAATTAGAAGTGGTCAAAGAGGAGATGGCAAAGTGAACATTGACATTTTAGGAATCAGCAAACGAAAATGGACGAGAATGGGTGTATTTAACTCAGATTACCATTATATCTACTACTGTGGACAAGAATCCCTTAGAAGAAATGGAGTAGCCATCAAGTCAACAAAAGATTCTGAAACGTAGTACTTGGATGCAATCTCAAAAATGACATAATGATCTCTGTTCATTTCCAAGGCAAACCATTCAATATAACAGTAACCCAAGTCTATCCCCTGACCAGTGATGCTGAAGAAGCTGATGTTGAAAGGGTCTATGAAGACCTTTAAGACTTTTAGGAACTCAGTTCAGTTCAGTCACTCAGTCGTGTCCTACTCTTTGCAACTTCATGAATCACAGCACGCCAGGCCTCCCTGTCCTTCACCAACTCCCGGAGTTGACTCAAATTCATGTCCATTGAGTTGGTGATGCCATCCAGCCATCTCATCCTCTGTCATCCCCTTCTCCTCCTGCCCCCAATCCCTCCAAGCATCAGGGTCTTTTCCAATGAGTCAACTCTTCGCAAGAGGTGGTCAAAGTATTGGAGTTTTATTCTCAGCATCAGTCCTTTCAATGAACACCCAGGACTGGTCTCATTTAGGATGAACTGGTTGGATCTCCCTGCAGTCCAAGGGACTGTCAAGAGTCTTCTCCAACACCACAGTTCAAAATCATTATTCTTTGGCACTCAGCCTTCTTCACAGTCCAACTCTCACATCCATACATGACCACAGAAAAAAACATAGCCTTGACTAGATGGACCTTTGTTGGCAAAGTAATATCTCTGCTTTTTAATATGTTATCTAGGTTGGTCATAACTTTCCTTCCAAGGAGTATGTGTCTTTTAATTTCATGGCTGCAGTCACCATCTGCAGTGATTTTGGAGCCCCCCAAAATAGAATCTGACACTGATTCTACCATTTCCCCATCTATTTCCCATGAAGTGATGGGACCAGATGCTATGATCTTCGTTTTCTGAATGTTGAGATTTAAGCCAACTTTTTCACTCTCTTCTTTCACTTTCATCAAGAGGCTTTTTAGTTACTCTTCACTTTCTGCCATAAGGGAAAGCTTGTGCTTCTTCCAGACCAGTGTTTCTTATGATGTGAACTGCATATAAGTTAAATAAGCAGGGTGACAATATACAGCCTTGCCATACTCCTTTTCCTATTTGGAGCCAGTCAGTTGTTCCATATGCAGTTCTAATTGTTGCTTCCTGACCTGCATATAGGTTTCTCATAAGGCAGGTCAGGTGGTCTGGTATTCTCATCTCTCAAAATTTTCCACAGTTTATTGTGATCCACACAGTCAAAGGCTTTGGTGTAGTCAATAAAGCAGAAATAGATATTTTTCTGGAACTCTCTTGATTTTTCAGTGATCCAGCAGATGTTGGCAATTTGATCTCCGGTTCCTCTGCCTTTTCCAAAACCAGCTTGAACATCTGAAAGTTCACGGTTCATGTATTACTGAAGCCTGTCTTGGACAATTGTGAGCATTATTTTATTAGCGTGAGATGAGTGCAATTGTGCAGTAGTTTGAGTATTCTTTGGAATTGCCTTCTTCAGGATTGGCATGAAAACTGACCTTTTCCAGTCCTGTGGCTACTGCTGAGTTTTTCACATTTGTTGGCATATTGAGTGCAGCACTTTCACAGCATCATCTATCAGTATTTGAATTAGCTCAACTGGAATTCCATCACCTCCACTAGCTTTGTTCATAGTGATGCTTTCTAAGGCCCACTTGACTTTGCATGCCAGGATGTCTGGCTCTAGGTGAGTGATCACACCATCGTGATTATCTTGTTCATGAAGATCTTTTTCTGTACAGTTCTTCCGTGTATTCCTGCCACCTCTTCTTAATATCTTCTGCTTCTGTTAGGTCCATACAATTTCTGTCCTTCANTGCCAGGATGTCTGGCTCTAGGTGAGTGATCACACCATCGTGATTATCTTGTTCATGAAGATCTTTTTCTGTACAGTTCTTCCGTGTATTCCTGCCACCTCTTCTTAATATCTTCTGCTTCTGTTAGGTCCATACAATTTCTGTCCTTCATCAAGCCCATCTTTGTATGAAATGTTCCCTTGGTATCTTTAATTTTATTGAAAAGAACTCTAGTCTTTCCCATTATGTTGTTTTCCTCTATTTCTTTGCACTGATCCTGAGAAAGCTGAAGTTGAATGGTTCTATGAAGATCTACAAGACCTTTTAGAACTAACACCCCCAAAAGAAGTCCTTTTCATTATAGGGTACTGGAATGCAAATGTAGGGTCTAGAAACACCAGGAGTAACAGGCAAATTTGGCCTTGGAATACGGAATGAAGCAGGGCGAAGGCTAATAGAATTTTGCCAANAAAGACTCTGATGCTAGGAGGGATTGGGGGCAGGAGGAGAAGGGGACGACAGAGGATGAGATGGCTGGATGGCATCACTGACTCGATGGACGTGAGTCTGAGTGAACTCCGGGAGTTGGTGATGGACAGGGAGGCCTGGCGTGCTGCGATTCATGGTGTTGCAAAGAGTTGGACACGACTGAGCGACTAAACAGAACTGAACATCATATATTAACCTAGTCACCATGTTATATTGTTTCTATCACTCATTTTCTTTATCAACATTAAATGCATTAACCTTCCTCCAGATCGAATGACCATAGATAAGGAGATGTGACTGTAAAGCCTTTGTCCCTTGACACGTCCGTCTGGCCTGTGATGACTTCCTGCGATGTCTGCTGGCAGGTGGATGTCTTCTCCCTCCCCTGCCTGCTGTAGGCCAGGCTCTGGGATTATGTGTAGCGTCTCTGTGGTCCTTCCGACACTGTTAGGAGCTGCATGTCATCACCCTTGCCTTGCTGGTGGGAAAAGGAAAACTGAAACATTCCATCACTTGCCTGAGCTTTTTAAGCCAGAGAAGCAGGACTAGCCCAGAGCTCTCAGTATTCCAAAGCGCTGGCAGTACATTAAGGGAGCATCTTCTATTAAGAGCATGTGGGATTGAGAAAGAGAATGCGTCCATGTTTTTCTCAAGCAAAATATGGTGTGAAAATATTTTCAGGCATTTCTATCAGCAATTAGAAGAAAATATTTTGAAAGCCCCCACGTATCCAAGCAGCCCTTGATAAAGCATTTGCATAAGCTGCTGTGATTATGGAGCCTTGGTTTAGTGCCACAAGCGCTTATGGAAAATATACTTATTTTTGTAAAAAATGTTTCTCAGCTTGATTGTAGATGACGGCTAAGCAAAGGAATAACTAGGACCCTCCGTCCTTGGGGGTGGGGTGTGCCACTGGGGAAGGCATTGGGGGCCTGCCCTGGACTTCAGGGAGCGCCTCAGGGCACACCTGCTGTCACGCAGGTGGTTTCCCTTTGCTGTGTCCATGATTCTTTGTCGTCTTCTTCTCCAGGAAAGTAAGCCAGAGCAGTGCCTGGCGGGAAAGAGCCACAGCACCGGGGAGCAGCCGTCACAGCTGGGCATGGCCACCAGGTACAGCGCTAGTCATCTTGGGGTGTTGTAGCCCCTGTCTGTGTCCAAAATCAAAGCACACGCCCCACAGACACTGATAGGGTTCACCGCATTAGCCTGGGCCTTGAATGTAGACCAATCTCGGTTATAGGCCTGGTGTTCTGTACTCAATGACCTGGAGTAATTTACTGAAATTGATTTTCTCATGAATCAGATGGAAGCACTCCATAGATACTGACTTTCCAAAGTAAATGAGATAATGTCACAAGAACATTCCTCATGGTCTTGGAACATGATAGCCTTCAGTCTGCAGAAGGTAATAACAGGGGTTGTGGTGATAAATAATGATATAGGTGATACGGAGATGATGTGAAAACAAGTGCCCCTTTTTTAGGAGCTTGCCTTTCTCTATGGTTTAATCACTTACCAGGGCTTATTATGTTAAGTATTGATAGAGATTCATATTAACTTGGCCTAGGAGACATTATAATTTGACAGTACTTATCTACATCAGGGCTTCCCTGGTGGCTCAGAGGTTAAAGCGTCTGCCTCCAATGCGGGAAACCGGGGTTCGATCCCTGGGTCGGGAAGATCCCCTGGAGAAGGAAATGGCAACCCACTCCAGTATTCTTGCCTGGAGAATCCCATGGACAGAGGAGCTTGGTAGGCTACAGTCCACGGGGTCACAAAGAGTTGGACACGACTGAGTGACTTCACTTTCACTTTCATCTACATTAGTAGTGCTTTATCTTCAGGGTAACCTGCTTGTTACGTGTTTTTGTTTTGATACTATGGGATTTGAGGGTAACTCCTCTGAGGGCAGTGCCATCAGTCACTAATTTGATGGTGTTATTATATCAACATTGAGTGATCTGATATTTTATAATAACTTTACAGATGATCTCACCCTTATATAGTATTCCTGTGCTTAAGAGAACTAGGATTGCATTTCTTATTTACAGGCAGAAAATTCTGACATATTCATTGATGGCAAGCTGCCTACCTCCATCTTTTTATACCTCGGAGGCGAGGCCAGTGCCTGACTCAGAGTAGGTATGCCTTAAGTGTACTGTTACTGAGCCAATGAGATTTTCCCAATCTATTGGTTCCTAGGGAAGGCAGGCTTAGCTGTCCAGTCCTTGACTTCCTGGCCATAGCTCTGTATCTGAAACGATGTCATTTCTAGAATTTTCATTGTTGGAACTAGAAACGCATATAGGTGTCACGAAGGAGACAGTCTGATTTCTTTATTGTCCTCTGTGTGAGAAGAGAGTGTAGGACCAGATAAAATTGCATGGCGGGGCTGGCTCTCAGCTGGGCTATTTTTGGAGGACACCCTTTCAATAGTGCCCGGCACAGCTCCTTCCCATCTGCCCCCGTACAGGTCTGCCCTGGAGAAGGGAGAAAGGTTGGCGCGCTTGTGTGTTTCTTTTCCGTTCTTCACCCTCCGTCTCTGGCTCATTCTCTGGGGAGGGGCTTTCCAGCATGATTATCTGGATACCTTCCTGATCCAGAATTTATTTGGCTGCGCTGAGTCTTGGTTGCAGCATGCCGAATTTTGGTCTTCATTTTTGGCATGTGGGATCTTTTTTTTTTAATTGTGCCATGAGAACTCTTAGTTGTGGCATATGGGATCTAATTCCCTGATCAGGGATTAAACACTGGCCCCCTGCATTGGGAGCATGGATTCTTAGCCACCAGACCACCAGGGAAGTCCCCCGACCTGGAACTTTGAATGTACCTTGAGTGAGTTTGGAAGAGAGAGGGCAGGTGTGTTCAAGATGGAGCTCAGGCTAAGAGTGCACAGTCCTCAGCAGGTAAGGTGGTAGGTAGGAAGTCAGTGGGTTTTTGGAAAGTAGTTGTTTGAAGCAGCAGGCTGTACACGGCAGGCTTTGCAGTCAGGCAGTTGGCTTGGAGTCCTGGCTTTGGGCAAACTCCTTTCTGAATCTGAGCTAAGGAACAAGTATGATGTCCATGCTGAGAGAAGCTCAGGCAAGGAGACAGGAGCAGAGATGCCACCCTTCTGTCCTGAGCAGCTTAACCCAGCAGTTTTAAACTGCTGCACTGGACATGCAGGGAACGTTTTGAGAACCTGGCTGTCCCACAGTAGTTTCCAAGCACAAGAGGCAGTGTGAACTGGGACTTTCTCTCTAATTTTTGGCAAATCATCAGCCCCTCCGTGTTTCTTCCGTCCTCTTGGAAATGGGCAGAAAACAAGCTGGCTCATCAAATCTGAGCTCACAGCTTCATGGGAAAGGAGGTCCAGAGGGTGAAACCCAACAGGGCCACGCGGGGCTGTGCCTGTGTCAAGAGGATGGCTCTGTAGGACCCAGGCTTGTCCTAACCATGCAGCTGCAAGTGTTTTAAAATTATACTGCACAGTACAAGCCAAACGCAGGATATCAGCCAAGTCCAGCCTGCGATATGCCAGTCTGAGACATGGGAACGGCAGGCCAGGGGCTCAGAGAGATTTAAAAGGAAGGATAGAACACAACAGCACCTGGTATAGGGTCTGTATTCTTCCTTCCAGCATCAGTGTGGTGGCTCCTGAAGGCCGTGGGGTGGGCTGAGGGTACGCCTAGCAGAAGGTCACTTCTGCTGCTCTTCCCCAGTTGGAAGATCAGTTGACAGTTTGTCTAAAGCATTTTGGATTTTCTTAGTATCTGATATGATCTACTTTGGCCACCTGATGCAAAGAACTGACTCATTTGAAAAGACCCTGATGCTGGGAAAGATTGAAGGTGGAAGGAGAAGGGGACAACAGAGGATGAGGTGGTTAGATGGCATCACTGACTCAGTGGACATGGGTTTGAGCAAGCTCTGGGAGTTGGTGATGGACAGGGAAGCTTGGTGTGCTGCATTCCATGGGGTTACAAGGAGTCTGACACGACTGAGCGACTGAACTGAACTGATATGATCCTATTCAAGTGTTGACACAAATGCTTTACCCAGTTAGATAGAAATAGACTATTGACCACTCTGAGTTAGTCATGCTACGTATACTTCTTTACAAAACCTGAGAAATGAAGAACTGACTCTTGGCGAAAAGGATTTGAGATTTTGAAAAGCCTTCCTACGAAGTTCTCCTGAGCAGTGTGCATCTTTTCATTTCTGCTGGCATACTCATCTGCTAATTAGATTCATGCAATTGCCTGGGGAAAAAAAGTGTTGGAGTGCTCTCCTAATTGACAGACTTGTGATTGACAGAACAGTCCTTGAAGTCTCATAATTGAGCAAACAGCTTGTCACCGTGCAAGTCATTAAAATACCATCGGAACCTGTACACTGACAAGTGCGAACGTCAGTGTTGTTCACAGCTCCTCAGCTGAACACGGATACTTGAGTGAGACGAGTTTGTTGTTTTGTTCTGTCGCTTCTCGCAGACACCGCAAAGCCTGTGACATTAAGGACCATTGCAAGAGTAGGGGGCAGGGGCGGCCAGGTCCAAGGGTGACACGACCTCGCCCCCAGCCAGCACTGCCAGCTCAGGTGTACGGCTCCTGTCTCAGTTTCTGTCTCTGTGTTTTCCTTCCTGTGCTCCCTCAAACGAGGCTGACTGCACCGATTGGGGGGTTTGGGGTTTTGTCTTAAAGCAGCAGATGGAGCTGAGAGCTCACCCGTTTGGCTTGTGCATCGCCAGCAGCGGCTCACATCAATCTGTAGTCACTACAAGCTTCGGTTCACATTTGGATCTCATTTCTCTCCAAACCGTCTTCATGGAACATAAACATTTCCCGATTCAACAAGGGGCCTGTAGCTGCCTGTCCTAGGTTCCCATCCCGGCTCTGGTCAGGCTGCTTTTTCAGGACCAAGTGTACCTGTCTGTCTGAAACCTCTAGGTTGTTGGTTCAGAAGGGTCAGCATTGCTCTTAGGATCGGCAAGGGTTGGGATAGTGAGGGGCTTTTGTGTCATTTTACAGACGAGCTGCTGAAGCCAAGGGAGGAATTCTGTGGTTGTGAGGCTTTTCCTGGGATGCGTGTCTGTCTGTCATCTGCTGGCTTCTGGGATCTCTTGCTGCATGGGATGCTGTTTGCTTCCCTTTGCTTTAAGATGAGGAAATCAAGCCAGAAAGAAAATAGTCTGAGCAGGAAAACACAGCCTGAAGTTCCTGTGGTTCAAACCTGGGCTTCCCAGGTCTCCACTCTACCTGGAACCCGTCCTCGATGTCACAGACATTGATTTGTCTACATGTGGTTTAGCCCTGCCATGGGCCAATCAGGATTCTAGCCTGCATACTCTGTCTCCATGGACATAGCCACCTGTCCCCACCCTCATTCACCATGGCTATGACCCTGTGATGGCCAAGTCTGGGACTTCAGCTGTTGTTGATCCGCACAGGGCCTCCAGTCCAGCCAAACCCCAGGATGTTCTCTGCCCCGGGGCCTCTGGTCCAGCCACTCCAAGGACACCCTCTGTCCTCCTAATGCAGCCCTTGTCCTACTCTGTTGTGATTATTCAGACAAAAAGCCCCAGGGAGCCGGGGCCAGGCTGTTTGCTGTATCCTCCGCACCTGGCACTTTGATCCTTGGGTCAAGAAGATTCCCTGGAGGAGGGCATGGCAACCCACTCCAGTATTCTTGCCTGGAGAATCCCATGGACAGAGGAGCCTGGCGGGCTACAGTCCACGGGTCGCAGAGTGGGACACGACTGGGCGACTAACACTCCCACTTTCACTTCTACGCCTGGCATGGTGCCTAGAAGCATTGATTGCCTGAGCTCCAGTCCACCAGCCACTGCCCACCGGGGGCTGCCCCTTGTAGGGCCGAGAGCAGGGCCCCAGGGAGGGGCAGCTCATTCTGGTGGGGAAAGAGCTGGGAGAAACAACACAGAAGCAGGGTAACGGGCCTTCCCTTGCATCTCCCTAGTTCAGGGTGCTGTTGGCTTGGAGGAACTGCTTCTGGAATGAACACATGGGGCAGGAAAGCAAGGAGCTGCAGAGGAAACACCCGACCATTTTCTGATAGAAGGGGTGGGGAGGCAAGAAGGAAGGCCAGGGCACTGAGGACCAGGGGAGAGCCCCCTGAGACACCAGGAGAAGCTGGAGTCTTGCGTAAAGGGATGTGCTGAGCAGGAGGCTTTATGGGGAGGTGTACACCCGGGGCCTTAGGACTGGTTTGTTCCAGATCACTCAGCCGTTACCCTTTAGCCTCATAGATGTTTAGGAAGCACTTTGTATGGTGTTAAGGCATTTTTAAAGAAGATGGTCCTGGGAAGCAGGTCTATAGATTGAGGACAGTGCTATAGCAGGATTCGAGTCCAGGGAGCAGTTCTTTGCTGACATGCTTTATACAGGTTATTTGCAGAAAATGAGCCTGCTCCCCACCTGCACCTCCCAGGCCCTTCTCCCTGCCACTCCCCATGTGCAGAGGTCCAGAGCCTGACTGCTGGCGAATGAGGTGTGGCTCATGGTCCAGGGGCAGCCTGCTGAGGGGTTCTGGAGGAGAGTGGGGGGTCTTCCTTGGCTTCCCTGGCACCCGTTTGTAAGTCCTTAGAGTGACCTCGTTATTGGAATTGTGTATTTGGAGGGAACGGATGGGCTTGGACGTGTAGGAAATATCTGGGCTCTTTGTAATTGGCCTGGCCGGCAGCCTGGGATGGGGGAAGAGAGAACGCAGGCATCCTCCGAGACTGCAGGGAGGACGGGGAGGGGGAGCCTCTGGGTTTAAAATAGAGCGATGATGCCAGCGAGCAGGCACCTGAATGAGGAGTGGCGGCCCCAGGTGAATAATGCAGGAGCCTCATGAATGGGATTAGTGACGGCATCTGCTAAGTGACCACCCTGNGTATTGCTGAAGCCTGGCTTGGAGAATTTTGAGCATTACTTTACTAGCATGTGAGATGAGTGCAATTGTGTGGTAGTTGGAGCATTCTTTGGCATTGCCTTTCTTTGGAATTGGAATGAAAACTGACCTTTTCCAGTCCTGTGGCCACTGCTGAGTTTTCCAAATTTGCTGGCATATTGAGTGCAGCACTTTCACAGCATCATCTTTCAGAATTTGAAATCGCTCAACTGGAATTCCATCACCTCCCCTCGCTTTGTTTGTAGTGACGCTTTCTAAGGCCCACTTGATTTCACATTCCAAGATGTCTGGCTCTAGATGAGTGATCACATTATCATGATTATCTGGGTCATGTAGATCTTTTTTGTCCAGTTCTTCTGTGTATTCTTGCCACCTCTCTCTTCTTAATATCTTCTGCTTCTGTTAGGTCCATACCATTTCTGTCCTTTATCATTAAAAAGGACTAAATAAATGGAAAATATCTTCATAATCCTAGATTTTTGGCTATGGATTATTGAATATGACATCAAAACCATGAGCAACAAATCTAGACTTTAAAATTAAAAACTTATCTGCAAAGAATATTATCATGAAAGTGAAGAGACAACCTGTAGAATGGATGAAAATATTTTCAAATCAAGTATCTGATAAAGGTGTAATGTCTAGAATATACAAAGAACTCATGCAACTCACAAACAATTAAAATATGTGTGTTGACTTGAATAGATATTTATCCACATAAGATATAAAAATGGCTGTAAGATTTTGTAGACATGTAATTCCATTAACTATTAGGAAACTGAAATCAAAACAACAATCATTTACTATTTCATTCATACTATGACTTTTTTTTAAAGAAAAAAAAAAAGTTGAGTGGGCCAGGATATAAAGAAAACAGAATACTCATAAATTGTTGTTGGGAATTGCAGCTGCTATGGTAATGGTGGTTCCTCAAAAAGCTAAACCTAGAATTACCATGTGACAGCAATTCCACTCATATATACGCCAAAATGAACTGAAAATGGGAACTCAAACACTTATGCAATAACACTCATTGCAGTACTATTTGCCAAATGTGTAAACAACTCACCTATTTATCAACAGATGAATGTACCAAAAAATGTGATATATACATATAGTGGAATATTATTTTAGCCATCAAAGAATGAAGCCCTGATACATGTGGCAACAGAAATTAACCTCTAAAATGTTATTCTAAATAAGTGAAACAATCCAAATTCAGGACAAAAATATATCCTACTTAAATTGCATATTGTATACAATTGGCAAATGCATAGAGACAAAAGGTAGGTTAAACATTACCAGGAACAGGGGTTGGAGATAGGAATGGGGATCACTGCTTACAATTACTGCTTAATTGTGGCAGTTTCTACTTGGACTACTGAGACATTTTTGGAAATAGCAGTGAAGATTGCTTAACACTGTGAATGTCATGCCATTGACTTTTACACTTCAAATATGTATTAAGTGTCAAATATTCTATGTTCTATCACAAGAGAAATTTAAAAGCCTCAACTGAAGATGTACTAGCGAACTGGAACTGGTCATAGAATAACAACTGAGAAAAGCATCAATAAATGAAAAGTGTTACTTACTAGGCACATCTAATACAGAAAGCAGAGAGACCTATTTCATTAGATAAACCTAGACAGTTGGATGTAATGTTTTTAAAGGTAAGTGAAAAAAAGCAATGATGAGAAGAAATGAGTGGCAGTGAGATACAGTCCTGTTAACCTCTTAAACTAAACTCTGGGAATGGAAATAGAGTAAAACTGACAGGCTGAAATTTTAATCCTCATTGACAATTCAGAAGAAATGCAATTTTTTAGTTTCTGCAATTCTTTATTATGGATATTCTTTATCATGACACTATAGGGATGCAAAAGGGCAAGTAAACAGAATAATAGAAAATTTATATCTACTTGTTTTAAATCTAGTTTACAGTAGTTATTTAAACACACTGTTATTTTAAAAATATTAATTAATAAGACTTCAAATACTAGGTTTTTCCCTCACTTCTTATTGTACTTGCATTATATAAACTTTGCTCATATATTTTCATATCCTCATAATAAAACTGACTTCTTCCCTCTTTTACCTTGTCCTGGATCCCTAGGTGGCACTAGTGGTAAAGAACTGACTTGCAATGCGAGAACCAAAGAGACATGGGTTCAATCCCTGGGTCAGGAAAATCCCCTGGGGAAGGGAATAGCAACTCACTCCAGTATTCTTGCCTGGAGAACCCCATGGACAGAGGAGCCTTGCTACAATCCATACGGTTGCAAAGGGTCAGACATGACTAAAGCAACTTAGCAAGATAAGCTACTATCTCAGTGCTGCTAACTGTATGCATCAGTTGCAATAAGGAGCTTACCAGGTCAGCAGTTTATCCAGATATCATTACTAAATACAATGTATAATTTCCCAATACAGCATGGTCAGATTGCTGGCTTATATCATTTCCAAGGAAATTTTATGGGTTTTTTCCTTAATTTATATCAAATTCTAAGTTAATACTAGCCTTCCTTTTTTCCTACATAACAAAGGAGACCAATTACTGAACTAACACAAAATTATGAGTTCACCCTCACATATCTAAAGGGATCTAATTTCGTTTGCTAATTTCATTAAAGCAACTAAAAACTATGAATCTCAGATGTAAGTTAAGCACATGGCAAGATGGGACCCTTGATAAAACTTTGAGGAAAACAGTGATCAACTCTCAATCTTTATTGACTTCTGACCATTCCTCCATTCCCTGACCACCTTCTATAGTCAGTTCTTAGATCTCCCCTTTTCCATCTGATTTTCTATTCCTGTTTCTCGATTTCTGTTTCTTTTTCTTGAGACTATGTTTGTTGTGCAGTGATACAATGGATCGGATTTTTGGAATGTATTATTTAATCGGGACACAAGCATGAGTTAACAATAGTACGGTGTCTGTTCACTGATTAATAGCATGCATTTTTATTTTTACTGTTCAGTTATTCAGTTTATAAATCTAAGTCTCCTTCTTGTAACACAACTTACAATATGTCACAATAATCATTTGTAAATATAGAAATCTGTGTTAAAATTAAAGGTACTCACTTTTACTTATGTTCTTGAGGGTGGACAATTACCTTAAATATTTACCATGGTTTACAAATTTCATTATGTAAATTCTGTGAGTTATTTCAAGCTACATGCAAATATCAGTCTATTTTTCTCAAGCATTCAAAACCTCTACATCTCAACATAGACAACAAAGTCTTCCTGTCACCTACAAAACTCTTTTAAATTGACATATCGGACTTTTAAATTAAAAAAATCAAACACTCAAGTATTTCAAAGTGTGAAGAAAAGCATGATGATTAGAAAATTTGTCACCAAACTTCTTAAATATATCAAATAAATTAGCAATGCTATGAATTTTTTATAAACAAGCAGCCATTCAAGTACACTCACACACATATAAATAAACATTATTATAATTGCAAGGCAGCTTTAAACTTTGTGACCAAAAATGAAATTTGGGATGAGGAATTTAATTGGTGGATTAGGGGGCCTAAAACAACTGAAGGTTACCAGAACCACCACAGCACTCTAAGGATCAGACCAATCTAAGAGCAATGATCACAGAGGAAACCCAACTGACAATGTTTACTCAACTGAAGCTAATGCTGCTACTAAGTTGCTTCAGTCGTATCTGACTCTGTGCGACCCCATAGATGGCAGCCCACAAGGCTCCCCCGTCCCTGGGATTCTCCAGGCAAGAATACTGGAGTGGGTTGCCATTTCCCTCTCCAATGCACGAAAGTGAAAAGTGAAAGTGAAGTNGTTCCCCCTACCCGGCCTGTGCTCGGCGGGTTCCATGGACTGGGTTCCCCCCACCCCAAGTCAGCCCTGAGCCCTTCTTGTCCCAGTACCCACTGCCTTCCTCCTTGGCTCACATCCCCCCCCTCCCGTGTCGGTACCTCCTGTCCAGGCAGGCTCCTGTCCAGCCGTGCTCCCCTGTCTCTGCCCTGGAGGCTCCCTGGTCTCAAGTATTGGCGGAGGGCAGCCTGAGGGTGTTTGTCTTGAGGTGTAAATGACTGATAGACCGCATGTCACGGGGCTGTTTCCACTTTCCCAGAGATGTTTGTTAGGTCAGCTGCCTCGCCTGAATCGTGGGAAGCCGGAGCACTCGTGATGGGTACCGAGAGCTACTGGTAGCAGGGGGCCATCCTGATCACAGTGTCCTCTTCTGTGCATCTGTACCCCCAGGATGAGTCAGGCCTGGACCCTGTTTCCCATGAGCAGACAGTGAGTGGGTGTCTCGGTTCAGCTGTCCCAAGAGCTCGTGGCGGCCGGGCCTAGCCATGATGATGTTTTATGGGAAAAGAGAAGGGACAGGCCAGACCCCTGCAGCCCGCGGTCCTAGTGCAGCAGCTGGGTGGCGGGGCCCCTGTCCAGCAGTGCTGGGGTTGACCTGGACGCTGGCCGCCGGCTGGCTGGCACCTGAGGGCCCCGGTGCAGAGATTCAGAACTCCCAGAAGGGGCTTCTGCTTTCAGAAGCTGGAGTGATTTCCTGGAACCTGGCCTCTGTGCTTCTGGACCCAAGACGTGCTTGATAACTGAGACTGCTTTCTTCCAGTCTGTGTGCTGGTCATCATCCATACTCATGACTGGTGTGGGGAACGTCGTTCTGCACTTGGCTGGTCATGACCCTTTACGCTCAGCCGTGGCCAAGGAAGCACATCCCAGTCTGGGGTCACGATTTCCTGTAGCGAGCCCCAGTGCCTGTCACCTGCCCCCTGGGGGACGTGTCATAGCTGCCCTACACGTGGGCCTGTGAGGAGGGCTTGGGTTCAGGTTGCCCAAGTCCTGGAAAGAACCATCCTCATCGAGAGCAAGGCAAGGAGAGAATTGTACGGTGGCCTGGGGTGGTGATTAAAGGAAAAATAAAGTCCAGATTTGGTTTCTCGTGGAACGGAACCACGTGTCCCCCCACACGCCACCCTGGGTCTCGCCCTCCAGTGGACACAGAGCTCCTGTCTTTCAGAAAAGCCTGAAGTTGAAGAACGGCCCCAACGACGTGGTGTTCAGCGTCACCACGCAGTACCAGGGCACGTGCCGCTGCGAGGGCACCATCTACTTGTGGAACTGGGACGACAAGGTGGTCATCTCTGACATTGATGGGACCATCACTAGGTGAGTCCAGCTACTCTGGGGCTGTGGGCCCTGGGCCTGGAGGTGCGTTGGCTCCTCTTGCTGGGGCTCATATAGTTCAGTTTCTGGGGCTCCTTAAATTAAACAGCTGCAGTGGGGGCTTGGGGATCCCTTCCCTCTGGGGCAGCGGCTCCCTGACATCATTGCTCAGTCTCAGGGTTTCTGTCCAGAGAGCAAGTCGTTTATCTCACTTGCATGTTTAATGAAGCTTCTCTGGTGCAATGAATCAGAGTGAACTTTTTTTTCCTTTAGCGATGCCCGCCTTTCTCTTTTTTTAAAAAAAGATTCTCTTGAAGTATAGTTGATTTACAGTGTTGTGTTAATTTCTTCTGCACAGCAAAGTGATTCAGTTGTACGTATTTTTCATATTCTCTTCCATTGTGGTTTGTCACAGGATATTGACCATAGTTCCCTGTGCTAGACAGTAGGAACTTGCTGTTCATGCAGGGCCCTTGTCATTTAATTTTTCTATTCTCTGTCTTTATTCAGATCAGACACTCTTGGGCACATTTTGCCCACCCTGGGGAAGGATTGGACCCACCAGGGCATCGCCAAGCTGTACCATAAAGTGAGCCAGTAAGTCCACAGCTGGGGAGCATGCAGCAGTCTGCACGCATAACTCTTCTTGCTGGGCTGGCTTGCACAGACAGGCGCACCCTCAGCCAGGGAGAGCTGGCAGGGGTGGTAATGGAGCGCACAGTGGAAGCCTGCCAGCTCCGCATTTGAATTCAGTTGAATTCAGTACCGAAAGGCAAGAAAGGAAGTGGTTGGGATATAGAAAATTGATGGGGAGGGAAGATGGTGGCAGCCAGCCTCGGGTCGGGTCGAGGGTCACCGTCAGATGGGGACATGGTAGCTCAGCGTTGGTCATGGGATGTATTTTAGGCTAAAAATGGTCCCGATTCCAAGCAGGTTTTGTGGGCCAGTCCACAGGGCCCATCTCATCCACCTGGTCTGGGGAGCACGCCACTGAGGGGCCGGTACCCGGGACATCAGGCTGGGAACGTGCATCTCAAGCAACGGGCACGTGTGTCTCTTGATTCTTACAGTAATTCTGAGAAGCAAGTATTGTCATTTCTAAGCTTAGAGAGTTAAAACGATTGGTCCGTATTCCCATAGCTGCTACCAGGCAGAACCCCCTGGAATCCTGGTCGGCCCAGCTCCCAGTCTGTTGCTTCTGCTCTGGTTCACCTCCAGGGTCAGAGCCCTTGGGGTTTCCCTCCCCCACACCGGCAGGTGCTTAGTTCCACTTCCTCCATCTCTCTGTGGACTGGACTCTGCCGCAGCCTCCCCATGGCTGACACTTTGCCTTGAAGATTAATGCACTGGTGAACTGCCTTGACTAGCCTGACACTGAAAACTGTCTCTTTTTTATTCGAAAGAAACTCCTGTGGGTCATAATCAGCCTGGCTGATTCTGGATTTTGGAACATAAATCTATTCCTGTCCTTACTGTATCGTTAAAAAAATAATAATAAAGGGTGCTGATGCTTTTTTTTTTTTTTTTTTTTNCTGAAAACTGTCTCTTTTTTATTCGAAAGAAACTCCTGTGGGTCATAATCAGCCTGGCTGATTCTGGATTTTGGAACATAAATCTATTCCTGTCCTTACTGTATCGTTAAAAAAATAATAATAAAGGGTGCTGATGCTTTTTTTTTTTTTTTGGTATTGATTTGTGTCCCTCTTAGGCTTTCCTACAAAAGCTATCTCCTTGAATAATAAAAGTTGAGTAGCTTACCAAACGGAGAAGGAAGTGGCAACAACCCACTCCAGTACTCTTGCCTGGAGAATCCCATGGACGGAGGAGCCTGGTAGGCTATAGTCCATGGTGTCACACAGAGTCGGACATGACTGACACGACTTGGTAGCAGCAGCAGCATACCAAAGAATGCCTGATCATTCTTTTGTTTGAGCGACTGGTTTAGAATGAGTCCGATCTGTGGATGAGGATCTGAGAGTTACAGAGGACTTGTGGTGTTTTCATTTTGGTTGCAATTGAGAGTAAGGAGCCTGACACTTGTTCACCAAGTTTGATGCGTGTCCTCGTTGGCACCCACAGGGTTAGACCAGTGACGTTCGGACCCTCACTCAGCTTGGGCATGGCCTTCAGGGGCTCTGGACATAAGCAAGTGCAGGCCCCTCTGTGTGGCTCTCAAACCCAGCCATGTTGGGTCAGGCTTCTGCTAGTTCCTGATTTCTGTGGCTTCGCCCCATAACTTCTTGCTTGACCCCAGTCTGACTGTTCCCACCCCATCCTTCGTTTCCCCATCTTCCCACTTTTCCTCACCTGATGGCTCCTGCTTGGAGGGCCTTTACCTCTGATGTTTGTCTCTCACAGGTTTCCTGCCTATAATGCCTGGTTCAGACCCCATGGTTTCTCACGAAGCCTCTCCAGGCCAGAGTCGATAACCCGGGCATCTCTGTGTCCTCCTCTCCTGGCCTCCCTGGTACCCAAGGGCTCGCCCTGTCTTGGTGGCCCAGCTGCCATCATGGAGTACTCACTCAGGCTGGACATGGCGTCGGCTTTTGTAGCTGGTTAGAGCACATACCCATCCAGGCAGCATCTCACACGCCACCTCCTCCAGGTCTTAGGCAGCTACAACTGGGAAAAGTACAGGGATTGAGAACTGGCAAAGGTTGGGGGGTCATTTCTGTTGATGTCATGTTTGTGATTACTCAGAAACGCGTTCAGAGAAACATTCAGCATGCAGAGTACCAGGGAGCAGAGGCCATTTACTTTCGGGGCTTTGGACTGATTGCTCTTGAATTTCTGCTTTCCTTAAGTTTGAGTCCCTCCTACATTTTACACTCTGCAGTATTTTTCTAATGGAAAGACCAGTTGCAGATAACTGTTTACCTGGAAACAAAAAAGAAAATGAGGGCAATTTTTATTTTTTTGCCAGATGTAATAACTTGAGTAAGTCAGCCCATGAGAAATTAGCTGTCAGGTTGATTATTACCTTGTTCACAGAGAGGATATAAAGCTTGCTTGGTTATTGATTTTAAAAAGCTGACTTGGTTATTGATTAAAAAGAACTCTAGCAGATACAAATGGAAGAGGTCGGAAGACTCCCTCATTCAAATGTACGTGTTCGATAAGTGGAAGGAAAGAAAAGAAGGACTGACTCCTAAAATATCTAGATCATTGAGCCAAGGAGGATTAGAGAATGGACAATAACTGTTCTAATTTCCTGTGTTGCTTGATAAATATTGTGATATTCATGTAACCAAATCAGTGCCTCCGTGACTTAGCGAGAGTGACTGCTTCCTGTGTTTCCATAGATAAATTAGTTCATCTAAGGCCTGAGGAGTGCAACCTCTGAAGTCAGGATGGTGAGGATGGGAAGCGATCATTCTGTCTCTTATACACATCTGCCTCTCGGGCTAAAATAGAGCGATGATGCCAGCGAGCAGGCACCTGAATGAGGAGTGGCGGCCCCGGGTGAATAATGCAGGAGCCTCATGAATGGGATTAGTGACGGCATCTGCTAAGTGACCACCCCGGGGACAGCACTCCGTCGTCGATTCCGGCCTAATGCGTGTTTAATGGCTGCCCAGATGGACTTCCTAATTGGCGGTTGCATCACTGTGTGTTCCAGAATAAAGCATGAGTCATCCTCTAGTGATGAGGAGCACGCGGCCGCCAAGCCGTCCAGCACAAGCCACCTCCCCCTGTTGTCCAGCGTCAGCTACAAGAAGACCCTGCGCCTCACATCGGAGCAGCTGGTGAGGGCCCTTTCCTCCCTCCGCCGCTCTGTGGGTTCCGGCCTGGCTCCTGCCACCTGTGCTCGGCGGGTTCCATGGACTGGGTTCCCCCTACCCGGCCTGTGCTCGGCGGGTTCCATGGACTGGGTTCCCCCCACCCCAAGTNAATGTGGGTACTCACCAAGCCTGCTAATTTTGCCTGGGCTTCTAAGATCGGACCAGGGAGGCCTCAGTGCTTCCTCTCCTTCAGGAGAATGGAAAGACGCCTGTGGCCTATGTAGGTGGTGATTGATATTCCATGTAAACCAAGTTATTCAGCCTCTTTTTCTCCACTAATTTTCCTACTACACTATTTCTCTCTAATCTCTCTCTATATCTGTAATTAAATAAGATTTTTCCTAGGACGCCAACTCTGTCTCACTCTCAGATTACCCTGGACCCACCGGGGCTGGACCCCAGAACCAGCAATTTATTTTGTGAATATTGACAAACTGATACTAAAATTTATACAGAAAGACCCAGAGTAGGCAACATAATATTGAAGAATAACAAAAATTAGAAAACAGATACTACCTGACTTGAAGATTCACTATAAAGCTACAGTAATCCAGACAAATGTGATATCTACTAAAGAGAGATTAAACAGATAAATGCAAAAGAATGGAGAATCCAGAAACAGATTTACATAAATATAGTCAACTGTTCTTTTGTAAAGGAGCAAAAGCAATACAGTGGAGCAAAGGGTATGACAATGGCTTTTTAAATACAACTCAAAATTATAATCCATTAACATAGTTAATAAACTGTACTTCCTCAAAATTAAAAACTCTGCTTGATGAAACACAGTGTTAAGAGAATGAAAAGATAAGCCACAGATGGGGAGAATGTATTTCTAAGGATGCATCTGATAAAGGCCTGATATCAAAATATGCAAAAGATTCTAGAACTCAACAATAAGAAAAGAGAGAACCCGGTTAAAAATGGGCTAAAGACTTTAAGAGATGCTTCATCAAAGAAACCATGAAAATGGTAAATAACCACATGAAAAATGTTCCAGATCATATGTCATCAGAAAAATACGCATTAAAACAGCAATGAGATGCCACTACACACCTCTTTGAGTAGTCAAAATTCAGGACACTGATAACAAAGCCAGACACTAATGAAGATGTGAATCTCCAGGAGCTCTAATTTGTTGTTGGTAGGAATGCAAAATGATACAGCCACTATCGAAGACAGTTTGTCAGTTCCTTAAAAAACAAAATGTACTCTTACCATCCAGGAATCATACTCCGTAATATTTACCCAAAGGAATTGAAAACTTGAAAGAAAGTGCAAGTGTTAATTGTTTAGTTGTGCCCTGCCTTTGCGACCCCATGGACTGCAGCCCATGAGGCTCCTCTGCTATGGGATTCTCCAGGCAAGAATACTGGAGTTGGATTACCATTCCAGACTCCAGGGGATCTTTCTGACTCAGGGATTGAACCTGGGTCTCCTGCATCACAGTCAGATTCTTCACAGTCTGAACCACCAGGGAAGCCAGGTGCAACCTTTTGTCCACACAAAAACCTATATACATATTTGTTGTTGTTCAGTTGCTAAATTGTGTCCAACTCTTTGTGACCCCATGGACTGTAGCATGCCAGGCTTCTCTGTTCTCCACTGTTTCCCAGAGTATGCTCAAATTTATGTCCACTGAGTTGATAATTCTGTTAATCTTTTCACTCTCTACTCTTGTCTTCATTTTCCTTCAATCTTTCTTGGCATCAGGGTCTTTTCAAATGAGTCAGCACTTTGCATCATGTGGCCAAAGTATTGGAGCTTTAGCATCAACACTAATACTTCTAAAGACTATTCAGGATTGATTTCCTTTAAGCTTGATTGGTTTGATCTCCTTCCTGTCCAAGGGACTCTCAAGAGTCTTTTCCAGCATCAAAATTTAAAAGCATCAATTCTTCAGTGCTCATCCTTCTTTATAGTTGAACTCTCACATCCATAGCTTTGACTATATGGACTTCTGTCAGCAAAGCTGGCAACAACATCTCTACTTTTTTAATACCCTGTCTAGTTTTATCATAGCTTTCTTTCCCATGAGCAGGAGTCTTTTACTTTCATGACCCTTGTTACTGTCCAGAGTCATTTTGGAGCCCAAGAAAAGGAAAGCAGTGACTTCTTCCACTTTTTCCCCTTCTATTCACCATGTGGTGATGGGACTAGATGCCATGATCTTACTTTTTTTAATGTTGAATTTCAAGTCAGATTTTTCACTTTTTTCTTCCACTCTCATCAAGAAGCTCTTTAGATCTTCTCTTTTTGCAATTAGAGTGGTATCATCTGCATATCCGAAGTTGTTGATATTTCCCCCAGCAATCTTGATTCCAGCTTGTGATTCATCCAGCCTGGCATTTTACATGATGAGGAGCTATCCAATGTTGACGGTCAGGAATGGCAGCGGTAAGGAGATACCCCTCGTCCAAGGTAAGGAGCAGTGGCTGTGCTTTGCTGGAACAGCCGTGAAGANCTGTTGCCAGTAACAGGTGTTCCTCTGGTTAGGACATCCTGGAGCTGGTTTTCCAGCTAAGTTTAGAAACAGCCTTTGAAGCAAAACGCTTGCTCGGCAAGGCCAGCCAGCGAGGACAGCCAGTGGCGTGATCCAGCCGTGAAGAGCATTTGCAAATCAAGGGTCGAATAAAATGAGCATTTCAGACCCCTGTGGGTGGCAGCTTTTAGGACTTTGATGTGAAGACCTGTATACGGAAATAGTGATTAAAAAAAAAATTATATTAATTAGACAGCTCGGATACAAAGATGTGTCCTTAAAAAGGTTGCTTAATTTTCAGATACATTTCTGTACTCCGGATAAGCTGGTATTTGTAGATTCTCTGCATTGTAGCTCTTTCCTGTTTCCTGGTTTTAAAGAACATATTAATAGGAAAATCTTGAGGCAGATTCTTTGGCCAGTGTGAAACAGTCAAAGTGGAGCAGTAAGTGGGATGGGAAGTGGGGAGTTTACGTTGTACTGTGCTAAATCGCTTCAATTGTGTACAACTCTTTGCTACCCTATAGACTGTAGCCCACCAAGCTCCTTTGTCCATGGAGTTCTCCAGGCAAGAATACTGGGGCTGGTTGCCATGCCCTTCTCCAGGGGATCCTCCTGACTCAGGCATTAAACCCACGTCTGCTGTGTCTCCTACATTGGCAGGCAGGCTCTTTACCACTGGGCCACCAGGGAAGCCCATAGATGGTGTTTAAAACTTTTAAAATATATTTAATCCAATACATTAAAATATTTAAACGTGTCATCAATACAGAAATTCTTAATAGTATGTATCTTATATTCTGTCTTTATAGTAAGGCATTGAATTCAGCATTTATTTAATATTTATGCCACGTCTCTTTTTGGACTCTTAGGTTTTCAAAGTCTCAAAAATAGGGAAATTCATTTCTACTAAATAAAATTGTATTTAACAGAAGAATATTCCCATGTGATCTATTTTTCACCAGCAATTATGCAATTCTCTGCAGATACCAGCGGGCATCTGACAATTTAATTCTGTCATCACCTAGTTGGTGCAGACCCCACAGGGGCTTATTCCACCAAGGCTGCCCCAAATTCAGACATCAGTTAAAGGCGGTAGGTCCCCAGCTTACCCACACTTCTGCCTGACTTGAGTACAAAATGAGGGTCCCACACCCCCTCCTCAGGGCTGACGATGGCTCACAAGACGCAAGGAAACACATTCACATGTTTATTTTATCAGAGTTATAAAGGATACAAGTGACCAGCCAGATGGAAAGGTATGAATGATCCCAGTGCAGGTAGGTTGGCCAGTTTGGTGCCTCCAGCCTCGGTTTCCCTAACAGTAAAGTGCAAGGAAAGAGGTATCCATGAGGATCAAACCAAGTGAGGCCAGGAAGGTGCTTCAGTAATGGGAAATGGGGTTCAATTGAAAATGGGATTTTAGAGGAGGTGGCCTCTTGCTTGGAAATTACAGCTGAGCCCATCTTCACGGAGCAGATACAGATCAGGGTTTGTGCACGCAAAACGGCTGCAGTGTGTGATGTCCTTCATGGCTAACGTTTTGTCTCTCTTTCAGAAATGGGTNGTGGGGAGCTGCCCCCGCCCCAAACCTTGCACTTCTGGCTGCGTCTTATCAACTCTGAGAACCCATGTGGTTTCTTCCTGTCTGCCGGGGACCTAGGATGGGTTAAGTGGTCTCTCTGTAGCCACCACCACCTGGCCTGGGACTCCCCAAGCCCTGGTCACACCCTTTTGTTTTTATAGACCACCACCAGCCCATTTTCTGATGACCCTCTTCCCTTAGCCTTCCTGCACGCATTCAGGGCAACCAAGCCAAACTAAGTTTGGCTCCTGGGGTGGGGACAGGAAAAACAGCAGCTTCCCTGGAGCTGGGGGCCCAGGGTGGTGTCCCATAGTGGATTAAAGTTTGAGACTCATAGCCACTCACATGTCTTAAAGAGTCCTGAGATGCCAACAGAGAGGCCCTTATAGTGCTAAGGAGGGCTCTAGAGTCCACAGAAGTCCGTGCAGAGCCAAGACCAGCCCCTGGGTCTTCTGATACTCAGTATGGGGCTCCGTTATCATAAGCATCATGATCACCATTCATCGTCACTTTCATCACCATCATCATCTAAATTACATTTTGTTTAGCTGCAGAAGAATAGTTCTTAAAATGTATGCAGTGTGTGTGTGTGTGTGTGTGTGTGTATACACATATTGTATATGAGCTTCCCCTGTGGCTCAAATGGTAAAGAATCTGTCTGCAATGCAGGAGAACTGGGAAGATCCCTTGGAGAAGGAGATGGCTATCCACTCCAGTATTCTTGCCTGGAGAATCCCATGGACAGAGGACTGTGGAGTGCTACAGTCCATAGGGTCACAAAGAGTCTGACACGACTGAGTGACTAACACACACATAGTATATACACGCACACACACACGCACACACACAGAGAGTATTTTTATATGCAAGCTGAAAGGGACCTTGAGATCATCCAGTAATCAAACAGTGAACACTAGTGGGCCCCAGACACACATACTGTACACACACAGACACACAGACACACACACACACACAGTATTTTTATATGCAAGCTGAAAGGGACCTTTGAGATCATCCAGTAATCAAACAGTGAACACTAGCGGGCCCCAGACTCAGATAAAGCCAGAGGATAAACCATTATGCCCCAAGTTCTGTTTGCTCTCTTCCCTCCTCCCTGGGCAGGAACAGTAATCCTTCTCCTCGGATTTTGTGTTCATCCCTCCCTGTTCCTCTAAGTAGTTAGTACAAATACATGTAATCCTAACCAGTATGTTTAATTGTGCACATTTGTGAACTTGATGTAAACAAATTGCGTGTCCTCCCGGAGCTTGTTTTTATTGCTCGATACTCTGTCTCCAGGGTTGTTGGAAGTGGCCGTCACTGGCTTGCTTAGCTTCTGTAGGTCCCGTGGTTGGACTCTACCGCTGCCTGTTTATCCGTTCTGCTGTTGGTGGGTGCTCGAGCCACTTGCGGTTCTCCACTGTTAGGGACTCTCAAGAGCGGGGTCCCTGGGCCACAGAGCATGCACGTGCTTGGCTTTCTTAAATCACGGCATGTTGTTGTCCAGAGTGGCTGAAACAATTTGTGCACCAGCAGCAAGCAGTGCTGAGTATTCCTCCCATCAGCTTTCCTTTCTTGCCTACCCACTCTCAGCTGTTTACATTTCTGCTCGTCTGGTGGGAAAGAGATGTCTTTGTGTGTTTCTGGGCCATTTGGGTGTCGTCTTCTGTGAAGTGCCTGTTTATGTCTTTCCATTGTTTTCCTTCTAATTTGTAAGAGGCTTACAGATTCTATAGATGTGGCCTTTATTATGAGTACTACAAGTATCTTTCCCCAGCTTATGGCTTCTGATGAACATAAAGTTTCGTGCAGTTGGACAGATCATTTCCTCTTGTAGTTTGTACTTTCTGTGCATTGACAAGGCCTTCCCTGACTGTGGGGCCAAGGAAAGTCTCCCATATTTTATCTAAAAGTGTTGTTTTTCACACCGACATCTGTAATTCACCAGGAACTGAGTTTTGTACACAGAGTGCAGTAGGGTGTCCATTTTTTTTTTCCTCTATGGATGTTCAGTTGCCTCAACTCCATGTGCTGAAAAGGCTGCCCTTTTCCTCTGCTCTGACTTGTCGTCAGGGTCATAAATCGAGGGCCCATAAATGTGAACCTCCATTTCTCGCCTTTATTCATCTGTGGTGTTCAAGTCACGCTCTGGAAAAACATACAGACAACCTGGTGTGAGTTTAATTGAAATTACAGGGAATCTATAGACCAATAGGTGGCTCTCCTGGCGGCTCAGATGGTAAAGCATCTGCCTGCAGTGCAGGAGACCTGGGTTCAATCCCTGGGTCAGGAAGATCCCCTGGAGAAGGAAATGGCAACCCACTCCAGTACTCTTGCCTGGAAAATCCCATGGACAGAGGAACCTGGTAGGTTATACAGTCCATGGGGTCACAAAGAGTTGGACATAACTGAGAAACTTCACTTTCACTTTATAGACCAGTAGAGAGTTAATATTATAATAATGAATCTTCAGTTCAGTTAGATGGTAGATTTTTTCATTTATTTAGGTCTTCCCTAATCTGTGGCAGTGAGGTTTTTCACTTATTCAGAACCTTTGCACCGACCTTCCTTTCCACCTACTTCACTCTTTAGGTTTAGTTTCTGAAGTCCTGTTGGCCTCAGGAGGAGAATGAAGAGGCTCTCTCTTCTGTGCCCTGGAATTCTTTGTTCTTTGGATGATTGGTTGAGGTCTTCAGCAAAATCACTGCTCCAGGGCATTTTCTTTGTGGGAAGACTTGAAAGTACGGATTCACTTTCTGTCTAGTGCTTTTCCTGGGATGGCTTAGCTGACTTACACATATTTAATTTCCAAAGATATAAATGCACTCAGTATCCCAGCATCTTTGACGATTAAAAACAGTTTGATGCTAATGAATTCTTAATAGGCTCGCACTGACCCATTATTTTATCGATTTAACAGGGAAGTGATTGAAAAGAAACCAGAGAAGTTTAAAGTCCAGTGTTTGACAGACATCAAAAACCTGTTTTTCCCGAACACAGAACCCTTCTATGCTGCCTTTGGAAACCGACCGGCTGTAAGTAGTAGTTGGGTATATCCGAGCTCTTGAAATAACTGACTGTTTTAATGTCATCTGAAAAGCTGGCCACTGTGAGGCCAGACCCTCCTCTTCGTAGACGTAGCTGCTAAAGATCCACTTGCCCGCATCTGAAGGCAAGGACAGCATCTTCATTTCACGGCTTCTAGTTTTCTTTGAAGGTGGGCTCGTGGGTTTCAGCTTGAAATTTGAAACTAGAAACTTGACAGTCCAGATTATGTGCTAAATTAGCAAAACAAGAACATTAAATAGGATTAGAGCCTTTCTACAGGAAGGGAACCATGAAGCCACAGAGCACAGAGGTGAATTCAGTGTCTTACGTGAATGCTGCTGTTTTCTATGGCAAGAGTCGTACTTTGAGATTTTATGCATACCACCCAAAGTGGCTGGAAAGTTCAGCATGTTAGAGAATATAGTTGGGACTTCCTAATGATCAAATTCTCCTGTTTTTGAAACTCATGCCCAAGAAAATGGGCGAGTGAAGAACCTTAAAGAAAGTTGTTAGACTTGCAGGGGATGTGGTAGGTGGTTGATTTTTTAACTCAGCTCTTCAACAGATGAGTAAACTGAGGCTCATAGAGGACAACTGACTTACTAGTTTCACATCCAGAGATATTATTTCTTCACTATACTTGGGGGTATTATTTTGGTTTAATGAAATTTCTGTAATACAGGTGGAGCTTGTTTTATTGTGCTTTGCAGGTAATGCACTTTATTTTTTTGGCCAAGTTGAAAGTTTGTGTTTCAGCAAACAAAGTTGAAACACCATGCATCAAGGGGGCCTGTTGGTACAATTTTCCCAACAGCATTTGCTCACTTTCTGTCCCTGTGTCACACTTTGGTAATTCTTGCACTATTTCAAGCTTTTTCATGATTTTATCTGTTGTGCTGATCTGGGATCAGTGATCTCTTATGTGACTACTAGGATTCACTGAAAGCTCAATGGTGGTTTCAAAAATNAACAGCATTTGCTCACTTTCTGTCCCTGTGTCACACTTTGGTAATTCTTGCACTATTTCAAGCTTTTTCATGATTTTATCTGTTGTGCTGATCTGGGATCAGTGATCTCTTATGTGACTACTAGGATTCACTGAAAGCTCAATGGTGGTTTCAAAAATGATGGTTAGCATTTTTCAACAGTGAGGTTTTTTTTTTAATCATAGCATTTTTTGTAATTGGAGGATAATTGCTTTACAATGTCGTGTTAGTTTTCACTGTACAACAATGTGGATCAGCTCCAAGTATACACATATCCTGTCCCTCTTGAGCCTTGTTCCTCCCACCCCTCTAGGTCATCACAGGGCACCAAGCTGAGCTCCCTGCCCTACACAGCAGCTTCCCATTAGCTGTCTGTTTTATACATGCTGGTGTATATATATCAATTCAGCAGTAGTTTTTAATTAAGGTATGCACATTTTTTTTAAGAGACATAAAGTTGTTGCACACTTAACCGAGTACAATATAGTGTAAACCTCACTTTTATGGACACCACGAAACCAAAACATTTATGCGACTGGCTTTACTGGTTTAGTTGTGGCATCTGGATCCGAATCTGCTGTATCCTCAAGATCTTCCCTTTCTACCTTTGTATTTGTATCAAATCTGAAAAATCATGTATTTATATATACAGTGAACTCTTCTGATTAATTAACACTTCTCCAAATATAGGATGTGTACTCGTACAAGCAAGTGGGAGTGTCTCTGAACAGGATATTCACAGTGAACCCCAAAGGAGAGCTCGTGCAGGAACATGCCAAGACCAACATCTCCTCGTGAGTATCACTGTCATTGGCAATGACCTTGGAGTGACGTCTTAGAGTTAACAGTATACCTTTCTAATCCTTTGGTTGCCTACATTTTAATCTTTAAGTCCTATAAAGAAACCATGTTTTAATTTCTAAGATTTTGTCCAGAACCTAAGTTTTGGACAACCTGAATTAAATCAGATCCCATCACTTCAGAGCACATAGTAGGGGAAAGAGTGGAAACAGTGGCTTGGGCTCCAAAATCACTGCAGACAGTGACTGCAGCCATGAAATTAAAGGATGCTTTCTCCTTGGAAGAAAAGCTGTGACAAACCCAGACCCTGTATTAAAAAGTATTGACATCACTTTGCCAACAAAGGTCCATACAGTCTAAGCTATGGTTTTTTCGGTAGTGATGTACAGATGTGAGAGTTGGACCATAAAGAAGGCTGAGCACCAAAGAACTGATGCTTTCACATTTTCACTGGAGAAGACTAGTCCCTTGGACAGCAAGGAGATCAAACCAGTCAGTCCTAAAGGAAATCAACCTTGAATATTCATTGGAAGGACNATTTTGTTCTCCAATACATGAAAATGAAAAGTGAAAGTGAAGTCACTCAGTGTCCGACTCCTAGTGACTCCATGGACTGCAGCCTACCAGGCTCCTCAGTCCATGGGATTTTCCAGGCAAGAGTACTGGAGTAGGGTGCTGTTGCCTTCTCCAGAGTCGAAGAGCTGACTCATTGGAAAAGACCCTGATCCTGGAAAAGATTGAAGGCGGGAAAGGAAGGGGGTGACAGAGGATGAAATGGTTGGATGGTATCACTGACTCAATGAATATGAGTTTCAGTGGACTCCAGGAGTTGGTGATGGACAGGGAAGCTTGGCGTGCTGCAGTCCACAGGGTTACAAAGAGTCGGACACAACTGAGCGACTGAAATGAACTGAACTGAAGCCTCACAACTTAAAAATCTTAGTTTATAAGTTTGACATGTCTATAGTATGCATATCACAGGAAAGACATATGGTATGTATGTGTATTCACTTGCACATTACATAGATTTTTCTGGGGATCTTGCATTATTCCTTTGATATAATGATATAAAGTTAAGGTTCAGTTCAGTTCATTTCAGTCACTTAGTCATGTCTGACTCTTTGTGACCCCATGAATCACAGCATGCCAGGCCTCCCTGTCCATCACCAACTCCCNCATGAGAGTGGTTCCTTGTCTCGAGACAGCAGATTTCCATTTAGGGTCAAAAGAAGTCAAGTGAAACGTTGCCCGGAAATGGCACAGGTTTCTGCTCGGCCAGCAGCCAAGAGGCAAGTCTTGTCACGAGGGGCGTGGGAAGGGGGACTCCTGCAGGTTTGCCCAGGAGCCCACACGCACGCTGTGCCCACGGCTTGTGGGAGAAAACTTTACATGTTGGCAAATAATGACGTCACCTTCTCCCTGGACCAGGAGATGACGGCTGTTCCCGTGGGAGAGCGGCCCTCCTTCCCAGGAAAGCAGGCGCTTTTCTCTGGCTTGGAGCTCGGGTGCCAAGCTGGCGCCCTGAGCTTGGAACCCCTGTGTCTGAGCTCGGAACCCTGGCATCGGAGCCCAGCAGGTGCTTGCCCCTAGGGAGCTGGCATGTTGTCTCTGAGAAGTCAGGAGCCCACCCCAGGTCGGGGGCTTCAGCGCTTTCTTTCTTGGCCTTTGTGGCCAGCAGCGGTCTGGTGCTGCTTGCTCTGAAGGAGCCCCTGGTGAGGAAGGTTGGCCTGAGAGAGGCATGGACAGACCGGGTTTGGGTCTGGTACCGCCAAACCCTGATGTTGAATGTGAGCTCCCCCTGGCAGGGAGGGGCTGCCTCCCCGAGTCACAGAACTCAAACAAACAGGTCTCCAAGCCAGAAAGTATTTTAAAATTTTGTTTGAATCCTTGGGAAAGACACAATTCTTGCTTGTTAAGGGAGATTTTGTCCATTTTGTGTAAGCACAACGTTTCTCTGGAAGTCCTTTGTTAAATACACACACACACCCTTATTTAAAAGTTGTTTTATGCCTCAGAAATGTGAATTCCTGGAGTTTGGATTTCAAAAGCCCTTTCTGGTTCTTTAGCAATTGGAACTGGAGAGGGACCCGGGGACTGTCAGGGAAGGCTCTGGGAACATGCAAGGAGGCCTGGGCTCATCATAGTTTCTGGTCGGATTCTGAAAATGCGTGTTCAACATACAACTTTCTCTTTGTAGTTCTAGGCCACAGAAACTAATATGCAACGTCTCCTTGGGAATACACAGAAAATAGAGTGAGAGAGCATTACAGGGAGCATTGAGAAAAATCGGTGAGGCCCATGTCCCCATTCTAGAAGGACCTGAAGCCCAGAAAGGGCAAGACACCTGCCCAGGGTCCCATAGCAGTAAGACAGGAGTAGATCCCAGGCCTCAGGACCCTTGTGCCAACTAGGGCTTTCTTTCCCTGAGACTAAGAATTAGCCAAGGGAAACTATTTTACAATGTTAATGATTAATTGTTACATTTATGGAGCATCAGTTCCCGTTATTCCACTGTGCATACGTCATTTAATTTAATCCTCGCACGTGTACTCTGCACAGTTTTCATCTTCTCCCTTTCCAGTTGAGGAAATTATGGCTTAGAGAGATGAAACTGCTTATTGGAGTCGGCATAGCTCATCAGTGACAAGGATACTGGAGTGGGTAGCCATTTCTGTCTCCAGGGGGTCTTCCCGACCCAGGGATCAAACCCGAGTATGCAGATTCTTTGCTGTCTGAGCCACCAGGGAGGCCCTCAATGGCAGAGCTGAAGGTCGCATCCGAGTCTCCTTAGCCCCGGGGCCCAGCGCCCTTTCACTGCACCGTGTTGCAGCCACCGGGTGATGCCCAGGTGGTTCCCCACCTCCCAAGCAGGCGACAGACATGTCTGTGTGTCTATCCTACTGATAGCTTCCTGTCTTCACTTCTGCTCTGTCCTTTGAGTCAGGTCGGGTCACACCCACCTCGCCAACGGGGCCGTTTCTGACTCCTCCTTGGTTGGCGGACCCTCTGATTTTCCTATAAGTTAGCAAGGGACCACTCTAGAACAGCCTCCGTTGCGTTAATCGCGTGGTCCCCTCCACGGGCTCGTGGATTCCTGCTGACTCCCAGGCGCAGCATGGGCTGCGTGCAGGTGTCCCTCGTGTCCAGGCAGTGATGCAGTCCCTTCTCCTTCCAGGTACGTGAGACTCTGCGAAGTCGTCGACCACGTCTTCCCCTTGCTGAAAAGGAGCCACTCTTCTGACTTCCCCTGCTCGGACACCTTCAGTAACTTCACCTTTTGGAGAGAGCCACCACCACCCTTTGAAAACCAGGATGTTCATTCTGCATCAGCCTAGAAGGTTCCCGGCCACCCCCTCCTGACATCCCGTGAAGACTGGGCACTCCCATTAAAGGATAGGTTTGGGGACGTGCAGTCATTTGCTTAAGAGCAGAGAGGACCGAGCAGGGGGTTCCCCCTCCCCACCCCTGCTCTGGGATTGTCATTTCTAAGTGACATGTGAAGGGTGTCTGTCCCTGGGGGGGCATCGGCTGACCCCTGGTGTGGGAGGCCGTGCCCCGCTGCCCTCTGCAGCCCATTCCAGGCCGGGAGTGGTTAGTGTGCAAAATGGGCTGTGAACCCCGGGGGTCCTTGGGATGACGAGATCCAGGGAGGGGCGCCAAGTATGCAGGACTTCCAGGAGAGTGGGGGACACATCTCCACGTGGTGGTTTGTCCCATGGCTGCTGCGCGTGGCAGGAGGGCTGTGCAGGGTCCTGTGAACTGGATCTGAGGTCTCGGGAGGGACTCCAGACCTTCCCGTGCTGGGCCTTGACCTTGCAGATGTCCCTTTGCAGTGTTTGCGGACCGGTCAAATGTTTTGCTAAGTTCTCTTCCTCCAGTTAAAGCTAACTTACATAAACTGGCATATTTTCTCCCATTTTTGTGGCACGAGGCTGGAATGTCTATGCCTTAACGCATCCGTGGCAGACATTTTATGCAGAATGTTTTGGCTAGCTCCCTGTGACTCTGCAATGCCTTAAGTTCAGATTATAGNCTAACCATCATCTGGGCCTTCAGCGAGTTATAATCTTTCTGCAGTAGTAATGCCACAGATCACAGGTCACCATAACACACATGATAATATGGAGAAAGTATGAAATATTGCAAGAATTGTCAAAAGGTGACACAGAATCATGAAGTGAGCAAACACTGTTGGAAAAACAGCACCAACAGACCTGCTCAGCACAAGGTTGCCGCAATCATTCAATTTGTAAAAATCACACTAAAGAGGAAATACTATACATCAAAGCACAACAAAACAAGGGAGGCCTGTACAAGAGAATGCCACGGCTACAATGCCATGCCAGTTTCTCTTCAAAACCCTGTACGTCTGTCTACAGAGACTTCCTGTTTTGAAGATACAGACATAATTAAGTGGGATGATTATTCTTATATCAAATGATGCTTCCCGTTTCAGACAGTTTTCTCTGAATTTCTTTATGACTTTCTTTGTGACTATTAGATGGCATCTGCTGAAATAAAAGAAAAAGTTATAGTGTGAACAGTCACTAACAAGTTAATATCAATCAGAAATGAAGCTAGAAGACTTTTCCCAGGTCACTGGGACTAAAAAGACTATTTTTAAGGTCTTATTTACAAATGACCTTTTAAAGAAACACAACATTAAAGTGAGTTTTACCTCCACAAATTCCCCCAGGAGACGGCCGATGCTTTTTTCCATATGAGAAACCAGACTTCTGGATTGTGGCAGGTTTTGAATTCCCCTCTGAACTGCATTCTCTACCCTCCTGGGGCCCATCTCTGAGGATACAGAAATGGCCTACTTCCAGGAACCAACGTCTCTGCAAATATGGCCTCTCCTCAGTCCCACAGCATGGCGGCTTCCACACTCTCACGGCCACAACAGGGAGGGGCGTACACGAGAAGAGTTTTGCAGGTGTTTTTCCTGAAAACCTTTTCCCCTCCTCCAGTCAGGAGAGCTGCAGAGTGAAGAGCAAACTCCAGTGGAAGCCCTAGATTCTGGAGCCTTCCCCAGTACTGTGAGCAGGGCATGCAACTGAAGCTCTCCCCACCTCAGTCTCCTCCTCTGCAAAGACACAAACACACCACAGGCACCACCGTCCAACAGGTCCTTCTGACCTAAGCATCTAGGATTTTACACTTTTGACGGGGAGTGGGAATCCGGCCTCCCTGGTCATGCGAGTCAGAACTCCAGCCAGATCAGATCACAGCCTCCTTCCAATGGCCTGAGCCCCCGGCTTGCTGTGTGTAGCAGGGAGGGTTGCGAGGAGGAAAAGGCAAGACGTCCACCGTCCTGGAGGAGGAAGGAATGGCCACTCCAGGAGGTCCGGTCAGTGCAAACCAAGACGGCGTGAAGAGGCACACACAGGGTGCATGCACGCATGCTAAGTCGCTTCAGTCACGTCTGACTCTGTGCGACCCTGTGGACTGTAGCCCGCCAAGCTCCCGTGTCTGTGGGAGCCTGGCGGGCTACAGAGATTGGAGGAGGCCGACATTTCCTCTCCCCCGAGTTACAGAAAGGTGAAGCCTGGCTTCTGCAGCTTCCCGGAGCCTTCCTGATGGCCGTTCCCTCTCCAGGACAGGCCTAGGGGCCAGCCGCGTGCTCTCAGCTTGCGTCTCGGTTTGAGCTGTCATCAGTTCAGTTCAGTCACTCAGCCGTGTCTGACTCTTTGTGACTCCATAGACTGCAGCACACCAGGCTTCCCTGTCCATCACCATCTCCTGGAGCTTGCTCAAACTCATGTNGGGCTCCTGGAGAGAATAATTTGAAAAGTGAAAAAATTATTTTGGTGAAAGATTTTGCTTTACTTTTTCAGCTATTATTTTTCTTAAAGAGTGTTTTACTCCATTGATTGAAATGCCCTCCTATTTAAATCGCATGGTTAGAGTCATAGGAGGCAAACAGCGGAATAGCTGAGGCAATTCTACTCTTTCTGTGAAAGAAAATCCTTTCTTGTAACTGGTGGGCTTTGCTACAGTGGATGCCCTCCCGAGTGGTCCCGTGTGGCCACACGGGAAACACCAACGCCTGTGCGTAGCTACTCGCAGATTTGCACGGAAGCATGATCCACATGTGCACATCCCTTTTTGGAGGCATTAAAAACAATTTAAAATAATCCTGCCTTACCTTGGGCTTGCTCATTAGTGACGTTTGGAGGCTGCACTCATTCTTTCTGTCTCAGGGGTATTTTGGGGTGAATCTTAACTGCTCTGAACCGAGTATCAGCTCACAGGTCTGCAGAGGCTGGCCCAGTTTCTCCCTCGCCCTGGGAGGAATTTGGCCATGGCCCTGGGTCACCTGTCCCTTGTGGCGAGTGCCCTTCATCAGGATGACTGGCCGTTGAGAGCATGCAACTTGGATGTACCCTAAGCTTCCACACCACTGCCCTCTGAAACAGAGCACGCCTTCCAGAAAGTTGCAACGTCAGGTTTGCGTCAAAATCAGAGCGTAACCCTCCCGGAGAGACTGTAACTTTCACACCTGCCTCGTGGGCTTTGGAAAATGGGATTTGTGCCTGGGAAGCACTCACTCGCATGCGTGCGCTAGTTTAATCAGTGTTCACACATCCACAACTCTGTGACCCAATGGCCTTGGGCTAGGATGCTGTTTGGACCACACATTTCAAAGCTGCCCAATGGAAACAAATCCCTCCTAGTGACAGGTCATCAAGCGTTCATCACACGTGATGGAGAAAAAAAGTACATCCCCAGTACACTGGGGAAAATGATGATAAATTCAAAGAGAATTCCCTTTTCCATTTTAGGTTGGGGATCGTAATTTAAAATATATTTTATTTACAACACTTGATCTGTATTTGTATGTGCTGGTACAATGATAAAGAAATCACTGTAATCCTTGATTGTGTTGTCCTGGATGCAGAGCTAGAATATATTGTAATAAATGAGACCAATGAAAGACTTCCCTGAAAGCCAGGCGTGTGAATTTTAATTTTTGGTAAATTATTAAGTTACTGATTTCCTGTTGTGTGATATCAAGCATACTATTTTATTTTCTACTTAAAAAGCAAAAACCGTAAAGCTTTGAACTGTTCAATATTGAAATAAAAAAAGCCCACCTTTTCTGATGCCTTTGGTGAAATCCTGACCCTTTGTATGCACTTGGGAGGGAAAGAGAGTGAATACAGGAGAGGGCTGGGCTCCTACCGCCTCCCCAGGGTGGGGACTTATCTCACCTTGAAGGGAGTGACTTAGAAGCAGGGAGAATTGTGCTAGATGCTGTATGTGAGGTATGTCCCAGGACTCGGCCCATAATCGATGTTTAACATGTGGCTCTTGCACAGACGGGCTGTGTTCTGTGCTCTCGTATGGGACGTCAGTCAGGTGCAGCCCCAGGAGAGCTCAGGAGAACCAAGCTTATTACACTTCCAGCTTCTCAGAGTGGGAGGCCACGTGGGAAAACCCCCAGGGTGGTCAGGAGGCGGAAGAGTGAGGGGAGAGCTGAGGACACAGCCTTTATTGAGGTCTCTGCCCAAAAGGCAGGGCCAGGGGAGCTGCTGAGGACTGCCAGATGGGGCTCATTTCAGTGGCCTCTAAGCTATAGGCGTGGCCTTCGGTTGCCTGGTGCCCGGCCCTGGGCTGATGAGGGGTGAGGAATAGTGCCAATGCCGGTGTAGCTGTGGTGCCAGCCGGACAGAGGAGGCCTACTCTGGGTCTCGGCATCATCTAGTTTGCATTCCACAGGCATGCTCTAGTCTGGCCCTCTGCTATCTCTAAAAAATGCCTGGGTAGTCTCTCCTAGCCAGAAAGTTGTTTAGATCTGTTCACGTGAAACTGTCACAACACTGCTAATCGGCTTTGAAGAGTGGAAGTGGTAGTAGCTCAGTCGTGTCCGACTATTTGTGACCCCATGGACTGTAGCCCCCAAGGCTCCTCTGTCCATGGGATTCACCAGGCAAGAATACAGGGGTGGGTAGCCATTCCCTTCTCCAGGGAATCTTCCCCAACCAGGGATCAAACCCAGGTCTCCTGAATTGCAGGCAGATTCTTCTTTACCGTTTGAACCACCAGGGAAGCCTTATTTGCCTATACTCTAATAATATAAAATTAAAAGGTTTTTTAAAAAGTCACTAAGCGGCATGATATACGTAAAGTAAAAGTAGAGACAGTACAGGTGTCCTTGCCTCAGGTCCACTGTCCACAGTTTTTGGACTTTTTGAACAAATCAAAACCCTTGACGAGTTCACCCAGATAACTTGAAAACCATCAGAATTCCTACTGATTTTGCATATTGTTGAGATGCCCAAGATATCCTATCAGTTTACCTACCTCAGTCTAAATCTTTTTGGAATAATTGCAAGAATATTGGCCCCAAAGATGGCCACCAAGGGTACCAGGTTATTTCCTTGTGAAGCCAAGATCCAAGCAATTCATCTCAAGGTGTCTGTAGAATTCATGCCTGTGCATCTTAAAAACAAGCTGTCGTTTAGCTGAACATTGCAGATTTAGTCCTACCCTGAATTCAAATGGTAGGTGCTTTTCTGGACAGTGAATATAAACCGCAGTCTCTAGCCTGTCTCCAGTCCTCTGTGGAACCACTAGGCTATGCTATTTCCATTCGGTTGAGCAGACAGCCCTCACACGTGCAAGGGAAAACCAGTTCAGCAGCTTGCATTTCCTGATATNAGTGAATATAAACCGCAGTCTCTAGCCTGTCTCCAGTCCTCTGTGGAACCACTAGGCTATGCTATTTCCATTCGGTTGAGCAGACAGCCCTCACACGTGCAAGGGAAAACCAGTTCAGCAGCTTGCATTTCCTGATATCTCAGCTGTAATCACCTGAATGTTTAAAATACTTCCTACCTTGGTTTTCAAACCCGGACACACCCCACCAGATGCACCAGCCCTTTGAGGGGATGTTAAGCAGCAACTGACAACCAGCCAGTGACCACTGGGCCTCAGAGTGACCTTTCCTATAAAACATAACACAAGCAGCCCTCGTACAATCCTAAGACAGAAGTATAGGCGTGGAGGCAAGTTACACAGCATTATTTAACAAAATTAAACGCTGGAATCCGACTTTCAACAGGAGTGTCATCACCAGCTGTTCCAGGGAGCTTTGTCACATCAGCCATCATTTCATATTCATCTGCCTCCCTTTGAAACTGCACAAAGCACTGTGCCCTGTTTCTACAGAGCTGGGGGTCATAGGGGGCGGATCCTGGCTCTACCCGACATCTATGGGCTTCCCTGGTGGCACTAGTGGTAAAGAATCCGCCTGCTAATGCAAGAGACATTAGAGACGTGGGTTCGATTCCTGGGTTGGGAAGATCCCCTGTGGGTGGTGGGGGGGCATGGCAACCCACTCTGGTATTCTTGCCTGGAGAACCCCATGGGCCGAGGAGCTCTCCATGCTCTAAAAAGAGTCAGACACACTGAAGCGACTAAGCATGCATTCACATGACATTTTGCTTTAATTCAGCCTGGTCAGGGCCACAGGAGTTGCTGAGAGAGGACCTCTGGAAATCCAATACAGCGGCTCGCCAGAGCCACTAGGTATCCTGAGCCTTCGATGCATAGCTGCTAGCCTCAGCCACCTTCCTGGGCATTCATTGCCGCGTCTGCTGGTCCCAGTTGGGATTGGGCAGTGCCCTCGACCAGACCAGACCGGGCAGCCAGAGTGCGTGTGAACCAGCAGCCCTGGGCTGGGCCCAGATTTCTGATGGCTCCCTCCCCCAGCTTGCTGGAGCCTTGAGGTGCTGTCCTGACGCCAGCGATCTTTTCACTGGTGCAGGAAGTCCATTCAGGCCTGCATTGCCTTTAATGAGTTTTGCAAGCAAGTAGCCTCTTCCGGTGACTCATTCTGCCTTTTGTGAACCGGAGATGGTGGTTTTAGGTTTCACTTTGGAAAGTAACCGCGACTTCTGCAGCTTTCTCCCACTGCTGGAATCCGAACAAGTTACATTCATTTTGCAACAAAGAAATGTAAATGTAGGAGCGCCAGTCATATTTCTGCTCTGATTGTAAAAACATCCTTTTCCGAGATGGATGACAGCGCCAAGCTAAGGAGAAATGGTTTATATTTTTAAGGAACACATTCATTTGGGAACTTTATATTTTTCCTTCCAGAGTGACCTGATAGTTTCACTTTTATTCTTTTGTCTTCTTGATTCATACCTCCGGGATATCCAAAAAATAAACAGTGCCTGTTGATTGAGTGAGGCGGTTAACCTCTGATTTATTGAAGATTTAGTTCTGGACAAAAGTTCATGTTCTTGCTTTCATGCGGCTCACAAAGAATGATAAAGGAGATCATTTCTTACGCAGTAAAATTGTTTTCATCTGGACTTTCTGCAGAAGTCAGTTTATGATACCTAAAGTAGGTAACTTCTTAGGATTAGAGAGTGTAAATGCTCAGTGGACCAGCGTCTTTCCCCCAACTCAAATAATACAGTGATTCCCAAAATGTTGAACTGAATTGTTTTTGTATAATTTTATCGAAATACGCGTCAACAGAAAGCACTAGTCCTTGTTGTTTAGTCGCTAAGTTGTGTCCGACCCCGTGGACTGTAGCCTGCCAGTCTCTTCCGTCCATGGGATTTACCAGGCAGGAACAGTGGAGTGGGTCGCCATTTTCTCAAAATGTTGAGCAAAATTGTTTCTATATAATTTTATTTAAATATGCATCAACAGAAAGCAATAGCCCTTATATAATAATAAAACCAAAATGCATTTAAAATTATAGCATCAGTGAAATTCAAATAAACCTGAATGTTATGTGGTAGAAAATGATGTATTAAATCCAGTAAGATGATGCTCACTTGGGGCTATCCATGCTTTATGTTTCATTTGTCACCTTTATTCTTTCAATCTTTGAGCACGGGGTGGGTCATCATTTAAACGATCATTAGCACTGACCTACAAATCAGTGATTAAAAAGTTCTTATTACCCATTTCCATCTACACTGATGGCTAACAAGCTGTTGCAGATTCTCCCAACAGGATGGGGTCCCCTCAGTGAGTTGTCTGATGGGACAAGCGTGCTGCAGACTTGGAAACAGGACTTTTGTGTTTAGCCAGGGATTGCGCTGTGGAGACTCCACTGTCCTAGGCTGTGTTTGATGTGCCGTTAAACCTCCTTTTGGACACTATGTGACATCGTTTGGGACTCAAGGCATCAGCACACTTGGAGGTTGGGTCCTGAATGCCCATCACCCTTTTGTCTTCCAGGATTCTGACTGATGGAGTACAGCTGAATCCAGTGGACATTTGTGGGTCAGTTTTCTTCCCCAAAGTGACCAAAATTATGGAAGTTGCCTGAAGTCACATTGGGACATTTAAATACCTCTTTTCATCCCCTGAACTAGAAAATTCCTCCCATCTCTGGCTCCATGGAGGACACAGCCTGCCTCCTGCTTTTGATTCCAGCTAGCCTGAACCCCTGTCAGGCGGCAGACGCCCAGCCATCCCACCTGCCAGCTGGAGAAGAGAGGACAGGTCCTGCTGGCAGCTGCTTCCCTCGTTCTCCCTCCCGCCATGTCCCTCTTAACAAGGTGGAGGGTCCAAAAAGCTAAATTCTCATCTGTGCGCTTTAAGGGAGGCAGGTGGGCAGTTCTGTTTCTAGGGAGCCAAAGCTGTTAAGAAACTTTGAAGGATGGTTTGGCTTGCTTTGAGAGGAAGTTGGCGAGTGGCCAGGTACAGCACCTTTGCATGGATTCGGGGGGTCCTGGGATGGTTTCCTGGGGACTAGGGAACCGGGTCTGACACCTCCCCTTCCCACGAGCACTTCCTGTTGCAGGAACTGGGGTGGGGGAGCCAAGCAGCCCGCAGATCCCCAGTCTGTCCCAGTTCACACAGCATCTGGAGAAAAGACGGGAGGGATCTAACCTTGACATCCAGGATGAAGGGGACATTGGCGTCTTTCTCACCTGAGTTCCTAGCTCCTCACCCCTGCAATACTCAGCTGATGAGAAAGCTCCAGCCAGACCTGGGTGCCTGAGATACCCCCGACATGCTCTGGGGGTAGAGTGGGGAGAGAGGACAATGGACTTGACTTGGGGCTCAGAGATGGCTTGGCTTTTTCTCCCAGCTGCACAGCCGTACCTGCAATCAGCATTTTACGACAGTGTAAAACCATCAACTGATGTACAAAAATTGAAAGTTGAAACTGAGGGACTTCCCTGGTGGTCCAGTGGTTAAGAGTCCATGCAGTTTCCACCTCAGGGGGCATGGGTTCAATCCTTGGTCGAAGAACTAAGATCCTGCCTCCTGCACTGCATGGTCAAAAAAAAAAAAAAAAGAAAATCAGACACAAGAAATAATTTAGGGTGTCGATGTATAATGTATGAAAAATGTGAGCTTATCAAAAGGGCATGCATTGAAACAGCATATCCTGAGTGTCCGTGGGAGGACCTCGCCCAGGCCTGTGGGTAAAATATCACTCTTGAGGCAGTTTGCTTCTGTATAGTTGACTATGTCTGTTCATGGTAATAAAAGAAATGGTCACATATTGAGGTCTGCGGAAGTTGTTCAGGCTTACACATGAGATAACCTGAATTTTATGGTAACTAGAACAGGTTTTTTTGTGGCCTACCAAATGTGTGTTGTAAATCTGCTGTAAGTATTGAAGAAAAGGTCTCACTGACCACAAAGAATGTCCATTTAAAAAATAAACACCTTCCCTCCTGGGACGCTAGCACTGGGACACCTAACATGCTAAGGCTCCCTTCCCAGGTGCTGAGGACTACTGACTCATTCTGCATGTGCTGGTATGTTTTTCTGTTTTTTTTTTTTTTTAAACAGCTTGAAGAGATGTATCTCCGATTAATTTAATATTTTTTGTTTTGATAAGATATAAAAGATGTTTCACATGCTGAAAATGAGGCCTCTCTGGAGCAGTTTCTCAGTGTGATCTGGAAGCTGGCTTCCAGGTGATTGGCCTCAGTGAGGCTCAAATAGAACTCTCTAGATGGTGCTAGTGGTAAAGAACCTGCCTGCCAATGCAGAGACATAAGAGACTCGGGTTTGATCCTTGAGTTGTGAAGATCTCCTGGAGGAGGAAATGGCAACCCACTCCACTATTCTTGCCTGGAGAATCCCATGGACAGAGNCTAGATGGTGCTAGTGGTAAAGAACCTGCCTGCCAATGCAGAGACATAAGAGACTCGGGTTTGATCCTTGAGTTGTGAAGATCTCCTGGAGGAGGAAATGGCAACCCACTCCACTATTCTTGCCTGGAGAATCCCATGGACAGAGGAGCTACGGTCCATAGAGGTCCAGAGTTGGACACGAATGAAACAACTTAGCACGCACTTTCTTATTATAGGTTATTAATTGATTATTTTCACTGACAATGTGTTCATTGAAGCCAGGCCTCTAAGCCCGCCTTTCAGCTAGGGTGCGGGTAGGCTGCGTTCACAGTAACGCCCCTCATTGCATCTCTTTCCAGTTTGCGATGTGTTCGCACATTCTTAGCTCACTGGCCTGCCCTGCTTGCCCCTTGGTGAGTCTCCAGCATCTCTGGAGGCCTGGTGTAATCCCCACCATCTAGTCTGCAACTGGCTCACAGGAAGCTCTCTGGATGGCCATTACACGCCCATTGTTGAATTCTTCCCAACTTGCTGAGCAAGAGGGAGACGGGCTAGGAACAGGAATTCTCCATTTCCCTCTGTTATCCCAGGTCTATTCAGAGCCCCACAGAAGGACATGCTCTTAGATTTCTTTTCTAAAGCAATGATCCCAGTGCCTCAGTTGAGTTCAGTTCAGTCCCTCAGTTGTGTGACTCTTTGCAACCCCAAGGACTGCAGCACGCCAGGCCTCCCTGTCCATCACCAACTCCCGGAGTTTACTCAAACATATCCATCTAGTCGGTGATGCCATCCAACCATATCATCCTCTGTCATCCCCTTCTCCTCCCACTTTCAATCTTTCCCAGCATCAGGGTCTTTTCCAAAGAGTCAGTTCTTCGTATCAGGTGGCCAAAGTATTGGAGTTTCAGCTTCAGCATCAATCCTTCCAATGGATATTCAGGACTGATTTCCTTTAGGATGGACTAGTTGGATCTCCTTGCAGTCCAAGGGACTCTCAAGAGTCTTCTCCAACACCACAGTTCAAAAGCATCAATTATTCAGCACTCAGCCTTCTTTATAGTCCACCTCTCACACCCATACGTGACTACTGGAAAAAACCAGTGCCTGGCACCTGGTTTATGCCCAGAAAGGTTGTTTTGAAACAATGTGGACTATCACCAGTCAGTTTGTGGTCTTCCGTTATGGGCTCCAGCGTCCTACCTGGGCCTGGGTTTCTTTATCGTTTTCCCTGCTGGGCTACATGGTTGCCATGGAGCAGATAACAGCACAAAATAATGGGTGTATCTGTACTTTGGACCTGGGACAATCCTAAATTTTGTTATCATTGATGTTTCAGATTGCTTTTTACATTCTGTTTTTCTTGAGAAAATCGACATTCAGAGAGACTGATTTGTCTGGTGTCCTCTGATGAGTAAAAAGTAGAGCAGGAACTCAGATCTCCAAATCCAGAATGTTCTCAAGTGCTAACAGGCCCCGTCTCATGACGCCCACCGAGAGTCGTATGGGATGCCGCTGGGGTGATGGCGAAGTGGGCAAAGTTCCGATTCACTCCACCGTGTGCCCTGGACTCTGCACACTGAGGCACTGACATCTGTCCTGGCGGAGCTGGTGGAGATGAGAGGACCCAGAGCAGGGAACAGGCCGTGAGAAAGACCTGCAGACTCTTCCACAGATTACTCAGGGCTGAATCACTGCGTGTGCCACAATGCCTTTTGCTTTTGAAAGAGCTAACACATTTCGAAAAATGGGGTAAGCACCTCTTGCTTTGACCAGAAACAGATGCAAACCAGGGCCTGTTCTCACCAAGCAGAGCGCAACCTTTCAATTTGAAAATATCTGCAAAGACCCAGTTCCGCTTGGGTGGGCGATGGAGTGTATGTCATGGACACTCCTGCCAAAGGCACCACTGTCAGGCTACGCTGGAGGACTTGCCAGGCACCCTGAGACTTGCCGACTGGACACAGCAGTGTGAGCTGAGGAAGCAATGTCTGGGGCAGGGGACAGAACAGATGGTGCACTCCTCTCCAATCTTCTGTTCTGCGTTTGCCGTAGACGTGTTACAACAGCCTAGCCACACAGAGAAACGACACTCATGTTCAGTTGCTACATTCCTGCTGTATAAGATCCTGGTGGAAATACAAATGGATATTGGACTTGCTATGAAAATGAGGCAGGGACAGGGAATCTGGGGACCCTGAGCCTTAGGAGGTGTGTCAGAAGTGGCTCAGTTCAGTTCAGTTCAGTCGCTCAGTTGTGTCCGACTCTTTGTGACCCCATGAATCACAGCAGGCCACGCCTCCCTGTTCATCACCATCTCTCGGGGTCCACTCAGACTCATGTCCATCGAGTCCGTGATGCCTTCCAGCCATCTCATCCTTGGTCATCCCCTTCTCCTCCTGCCCCCAATCGCTCCCAGCATCAGAGTCTTTNACACAATTTTTAAAAGGCCAGTTTAAACATGTGTTGTTTTGACATTTTAGCCAAGCTTAGTTTGCCTTTGACAGAAAGCTTAATCATAAAGAACTTACGATCAGCAGTGAAGTGTGTGTGTGTGTGTGTGTGTGTGTGTGTGTGTGTACATGTGTGTATAATTAATTGGAAAGAACCAACAAACATGGATTTGAATACTAATTGGTGCTAAAATTAAAATAAAGGTAAAATCAAAATCATGGAAATATATAATGAATACATGCTAAGAATTTTACTTAACTCATTAACAAGGAAACCAGTAAAATGTAGAAACAGGGTCAATGGAGAATTCAAAGAACATGCAGCACAGGGAGTCAGGAATTGGGAAATGAATTTGCAAATAGATGCAAAAGAATGCAGTGTCCATGGGGCAGTAATCAGTTGCATCTCCAAGGACCCAGATTCATTTGCATTTCCATGGACAAGTATTGTCTGCCTTACTATCAATTTTCTACAGTTCACAGAGTAGTAAACAGCACAGAGCAGCACAGGTTTACATACCTTGAAAGGATGCTCCAAAAAGAACACCTAGTAATCTGTTTTTTTTTTCCCTCTCATTTTAGAGACCGCTACAATTTTTTTTCTGACCCTGGGGATTACTGGAATAATAGTTTTAAGAATGTTATTCGACCCCTTCATTCTTCATCTGTAAAATAGAACTGATATTTCTTCACCAGTGTTTTGCAGATGAAAGATGATAACATATATAAAATTTTTCTGACATATAAAAAAATTCTTTCAGTCAATATTAGATCTTGTACTGTATTTTTTTAAGTTTTTTTTTTTTTTAATGTGGACCACCGAATTTGTTACAGTGTGTTGTTTCTGTTTTCTGTTTTGGTTTTTTGGCCTCCAGACCTGTGGTATCTTAACTCCCTGACCAGGGATTGAACTTGCAACCCCTCTACCCTCTACATCTTAACCATTAGACCACCGGGGAAGTACGCTTGTACTGTATGTTTTTTCAAACAGATATGCGAATTCCCTCTCCCATAATCTCTTCACTCGTACGTTTGTCCCTCAGCCTTTGCTGAAGGCCTGTGACACCAGGCCTTCACACAGTGTGTGTGTGCCAGGCTAACACGCAGCTAATGACCACACCATGAGCACATCCCAGGATCGTTGTGTTGTTTTAGTGCTTAAATCATGTCTGACTCCTTCGCGACTAGCCCAGTGGGTTCCTCCGCCCATGGGATTTCCCAGGCAGGAATACAGGAGTGGGTAGCCATGTCCTTCTCCAGGGGATCTTCCCGACCCAGGTATTGGACCTGGGTCTCCCTCATTGGCAGGTGAGTTCTTTACCCCTAAGTCACCAAGGAATCAGGAGGAGCTTTAGACTGGTGACCGAGGTGACAAAGAGGCAGATGAACAGGTACATCAGTGACTATGAATTCCCGCGACATGCACAGGGATAGNGTATTGGACCTGGGTCTCCCTCATTGGCAGGTGAGTTCTTTACCCCTAAGTCACCAAGGAATCAGGAGGAGCTTTAGACTGGTGACCGAGGTGACAAAGAGGCAGATGAACAGGTACATCAGTGACTATGAATTCCCGCGACATGCACAGGGATAGCTGGATCCTGGGAGGGTGGCCCAGGGCATGTAAGCAATGGTTCAAAGCAGTGACTCAGTCAGCCACTGGCCTCATTAACTGTGTCTTTGGTCAAATTGCTTAACCTCTCTGTGTCTCAGCATCTTCACCTTTATAATTTATAGAAATTAAAAAAAATATTTATTTGTTTATTTGGCTGAACTGGGTCTTAGTTTCGGCCCTTGGGGTCTTTCGTTGTGGCCTGTTGCGGTGAGCAGGATCTGGATCCCTGATCAGGGATTGAACTTGGGCCCCATGGCATGGCTTGGAGCCCCAGCCACTGCACCACCGGGAAGGTCCTAGCAACTTTGCCTTTCAAATGGAGATGATACCTGTAGTCTGTGCAGATTGAATCAATGAGTTAATGTTTGTGGACATTTGGAGCAGTTCCTAGCACCTACTAAGTGCATTGTAAGTATTAGCTATTACTGTTTAATGAATTATTATACATAGGGTTGAACAAACAGCTGTGCTGTTCTCCATTGTGTATGACTCTTTTGCGACCCCATGGACTGTAGCCCACCAGGCTCCTCTGCCCATTGGATTCTCCAGGCAAGAATACTGGAGTGGGTTGCCATTTCCTCCTCCAGGGGATCTTCCTGACCCAGGGNACAAACAGCTGTGCTGTTCTCCATTGTGTATGACTCTTTTGCGACCCCATGGACTGTAGCCCACCAGGCTCCTCTGCCCATTGGATTCTCCAGGCAAGAATACTGGAGTGGGTTGCCATTTCCTCCTCCAGGGGATCTTCCTGACCCAGGGATTGAACCTAGATTTATTCTAGCACCAATCCTCGATGCAAGAGATGCAAGTCTCTTACATTGAAAGATGGATTCTTTACCACTGAGTCACCCAGGGAGTCCAAAGAGTAGTTTCAGCATAAAAACCCAAGTCAGTTCAGTTCAGTTCAGTCACTCAGTCGTGTCTGACACTTTGAGACCCCATGGACAGCAGCACACCAGGCTTCTCATCTATCACCAACTCTCAGAGCTTGCTCAAACTTATACCCAAGTCAGGGAAAGACTGAAGTCATAGGACAACACTCATATATCCTGGTTGCTATGCTGAACTGCTAACCCACGGTCATACAGTCACTGGATTTTACCACGTTCTGTTTTCTCCCACAGGTCATTTCTTCCCTGGCTAAGCTGGTACCCAATTAAATCGTATGGACTCTGCTCTAGCGCTAGCTTGGCCGAGGCACCCAGCCTCCGAGGAAACAGTTCTTTTTCCCTTTGGGTTCAAGCTGTTGGAATAATGAAATGGAAGCTTAGATCGATGCTGCACAGGCTTTATTCAGTGGCCAAAAGATGGAGAAGTGGGAACTAACGTCGCAGATCAATTTCTCACCTGCGTGGCAAGAGGAATTTAATTAAGAGTAAAGAAAAAGGGAGGAGGAGTGAGGCTAGTAACAGCGAGGCACGTGCATTAGTCTGCTGGGAAGGGGCAGGGCTTTTTGAGGGAGGGGGCATCACCCCTTTTATCCTTATTGGTCCTTAATGTCCGACCCCTGGCAGGTGTGAGTATGCTTTATAGTCAAGTCAGTGTATAATGAGACGGGGTTTGTTCAAGGTCAAATTCTTTGCCATCTTGGTCCCAGCCGGTTCCATCTGGTTTTTTGGTTTGTTTGTAGCTTTTTTTTTTTTTTAAATCTCTGGACCCAGTAGCTTAAAGATTTATGTTTAACTCATGCTAAAGACTGACTCTGGCCTCAGTGGTTCAGTTGCTGCTGGTCCTGAATATGGGGGACATGCGATGGAGGTTGAAAGTGGGCTTGACTCAAAAGGCTCTTGCAAACCCTCAAGAGCCCTCAGAAAGTTTGGTGGTGATAAAGTTTGGCAGACCCTTCTTCCGGCCTGAATGGACCAGCTCCCGTCAGCTCAGGAGAACAGCCTTTAAAGTCGTTTTCCAGAGTTTTCAGCTGGTCAGAGACAGCATCTCTAATTCTCCGCTGTTTTTCTGTTTGTGGGATGGTCTTCAGTTTGGATAAAAACCTGCAGAATTACCACTGGGGTTAGAACGATGGAGTGGAATGGTGACGTGAACACTTGTTCTATATCAGGCATCATGAGAGAGACTTCGTGCTGATTGTAACTTCATGCTCCAGGTGAGGAGAGTGAAGGCTGTGTGTGTAATGGATCTGGACTCGAACCCAAAGCTGGTGCCAGAGCTGGGCTGAGTTTCCCTGGACAAAGGTTATAAGGATCTCTCTCTTCAGTGGCTCTGATCTGTTGTGGGTCAGGCTTCCCTGAGCCATGCTGGTCTGTGGAGAACAGAGGGACAGAGAAGCAGAGAAAGAAATAGGGACAGGGAATCTCTTATGCAGCTTGGAGCCTGGCCAGCGGACTGCGGGGGTGGGGCCTGGAATGGGTCTTGGCCATCGGCTCTTCCCTGCCCACTGCCCCCGGCCTAGCCACCCTGAGCCGTTAACCCATCCGATTGCCCTGTCTCTTTTCTCTGCTGAGAAATCTGGGGACCATTTTTTGAAAACACATCAGATAGACCCCAGGCCATCCCCACCTTAACTTCTGTCACTAGTTTCCAGTGGTAGAGACCAGATCATCACTGGTGATTATACAGCAAAAAACAAGCTTGAAGAGCCCAGGGTGGGTGGGCTAAGACTGCCGTGCCTGTCAGAAGTCTGCACCCCACTCCCTGCACTCCCAGTGTCACCTCTGGAGAGTCCCTTCCCCTCCTTGCGCTCCAGCTGCTCCACCATCAAGGTAATAACTGATGGGCTGGCCCACAGTTCTCCTAGGGCAGCATCAGCCTCCGCGATGGTAACTCAGTAGAAATCCGTGTTCTCAGCACCCCCACCCCAAACCTTTGGAATCAGACGTTCTGGGCTCAGGCTGCAGCTGTCGGTCTCCCCAGACCTTTTGGAAGGGGTGGTTTGAATATAACCTAAAGTCTGAGAACCACCAGGTTAGGTGAATTTTACATTTCCTTCTGGCTCAGAGTCTATGATTCCCTGCTCTCATCTGGGAAGAGGACAGATTGTACCTATTACCAACGACAGCTGCTGCTGACTACGGGCGGGAGGGTGGCCTCACACAATGAAAATGGAACTAAAATAGGTGGCTAGGTAAGCTCCTTTCAAGGCATCACCTATTATCGCTGTTCCCTGAATTCCATTTACTAATTTATTGAAGCAAATGCTGAAAGCAGAGCCGTGGGAAGGTCCGGAAGCCCCGCCGGGAATGCATTAAGAACAGTGCTGCTGGCTGTCCTGAAAGGCCCCTGAAAGGCTCCCCAGGGGCAGCACCTGGAGAGGGGGGCTGACCTGGCAGCCTTGTGAGTCTCAGAGCGGGTCGTGTTTCTCCCACTGGTTTCTGACACGATCAGGTGAGTGTGCACTGGCCTGGCCGGCCTCCAGCTGCAGCTGCGTGCCCCGCACTGCCCTGGAAGGGCGCCTGCGGCCCCAGAAGGGCACCTCCAGAAGGGATGACCTGTTTTAGTGGGAGGCTTCCCTGGATCCTGCAGACACATTCGTTGTTCACAGAGCTTCTGCTGTCTGGAGCTGGCCCAGGATGAAGCCAGGAAATAGTTATCTCAGAGCCCAGCACATAGTAGATGTGGCAAACATCACAAGTTGGGTGGCTTCTAAGAATTGCTTGGGGGCTCAAGAGGAGTCCCAGAATCAAATCTGAGCAGCTAGCTCCGTGGCTCCCGGTGCTGCAAGGAAGGAGGGATGTGTGATCTTAGCCCGCTGACCTCCCCAGCTCCCGGCCAGTCGATAACCCATGGGAGGAAATTATGTTTTGCCTCATGGCAGGTTTGATGGCATCCCATCTCTGACGTCATATTACACTCATCACAGGGTTGCTGGGGGGAGTTGTTTTTGATTTCCAGATGAAAACTCTATAGAGTGCAGAAAAGAAAGATCCTGACCCAAATCACATGAAAAGTTGAGTCCAGACACTAAGTTTAATTTTGTTTATTGAGTATTTTTGGAGTAGGAAATGGCCACCCACTCCAGTATTCTTGCCTGGAAAACTCCATGGGCAGAGGAGCCTGGTGGGCTACAGTCCATGGGTGGTAAGAGTCAGACATGACTGAGGAACTGAGCACAACTCCAACTGAGTACTTATTATGCAGGCAAATAACGTACTTATCATAGAATGGGTTTCTGTGTCTAGTTATTCCATGTATTTATTGTATCTATTTCTTCTATTGATTTTAATATATCTATTTAATTATTCTAATCATCCCAGTAATCCTTTAAATAGGTATTATTATCACTGTCTTACAGATGGTAAGTAAAAAGGGGCTAAATTAACTTATCCTCAGTCAGCAGAGCTAGGAAGTGGCTGGACTTGAATTGTACCCTAATAGGTATTTAGATGGATGGAAAACATCAGAGCCTGTTTTTTAAAAATTTATGTGTTTAATTATTTGGCTGCCCTGGGTCTTTGTTGCGGCACACAAGATCTTTGTTGTTGTTGTGGTAGTGGTGGTGGTGGTATGCAGGGTGTTTTTAGTTGCAGCATGTGAGATCTAGTTCCCTTACTGGGGATCGAACCCAGGGGCCCTATGTTGGGAGCATGGAATCTTAGCTGTTGGATCAACAAGGAAGTCTCCATCACAGTCTCTTCTCAACCCTGTCCCTCTGGGAAGTGGATTTGCCTGGAAGAACCTTGCTTCCTATCTGTCATTGCAGAATCGGGATTTTCACCACTGGCGATCTTTAGGGTTCTAATCTCCTTCGGCCCCCAGACCTAAGTGACTGCTTCTCTCGGAGGGTATGGATATTCCTGGACAGGTGAGTCATCAGGTTAAGTCACAGGAACTGTACACTGATGAGATGGTGGTGAGGCGTCGACATGNGAGACCAGATCATCACTGGTGATTATACAGCAAAAAACAAGCTTGAAGAGCCCAGGGTGGGTGGGCTAAGACTGCCGTGCCTGTCAGAAGTCTGCACCCCACTCCCTGCACTCCCAGTGTCACCTCTGGAGAGTCCCTTCCCCTCCTTGCGCTCCAGCTGCTCCACCATCAAGGTAATAACTGATGGGCTGGCCCACAGTTCTCCTAGGGCAGCATCAGCCTCCGCGATGGTAACTCAGTAGAAATCCGTGTTCTCAGCACCCCCACCCCAAACCTTTGGAATCAGACGTTCTGGGCTCAGGCTGCAGCTGTCGGTCTCCCCAGACCTTTTGGAAGGGGTGGTTTGAATATAACCTAAAGTCTGAGAACCACCAGGTTAGGTGAATTTTACATTTCCTTCTGGCTCAGAGTCTATGATTCCCTGCTCTCATCTGGGAAGAGGACAGATTGTACCTATTACCAACGACAGCTGCTGCTGACTACGGGCGGGAGGGTGGCCTCACACAATGAAAATGGAACTAAAATAGGTGGCTAGGTAAGCTCCTTTCAAGGCATCACCTATTATCGCTGTTCCCTGAATTCCATTTACTAATTTATTGAAGCAAATGCTGAAAGCAGAGCCGTGGGAAGGTCCGGAAGCCCCGCCGGGAATGCATTAAGAACAGTGCTGCTGGCTGTCCTGAAAGGCCCCTGAAAGGCTCCCCAGGGGCAGCACCTGGAGAGGGGGGCTGACCTGGCAGCCTTGTGAGTCTCAGAGCGGGTCGTGTTTCTCCCACTGGTTTCTGACACGATCAGGTGAGTGTGCACTGGCCTGGCCGGCCTCCAGCTGCAGCTGCGTGCCCCGCACTGCCCTGGAAGGGCGCCTGCGGCCCCAGAAGGGCACCTCCAGAAGGGATGACCTGTTTTAGTGGGAGGCTTCCCTGGATCCTGCAGACACATTCGTTGTTCACAGAGCTTCTGCTGTCTGGAGCTGGCCCAGGATGAAGCCAGGAAATAGTTATCTCAGAGCCCAGCACATAGTAGATGTGGCAAACATCACAAGTTGGGTGGCTTCTAAGAATTGCTTGGGGGCTCAAGAGGAGTCCCAGAATCAAATCTGAGCAGCTAGCTCCGTGGCTCCCGGTGCTGCAAGGAAGGAGGGATGTGTGATCTTAGCCCGCTGACCTCCCCAGCTCCCGGCCAGTCGATAACCCATGGGAGGAAATTATGTTTTGCCTCATGGCAGGTTTGATGGCATCCCATCTCTGACGTCATATTACACTCATCACAGGGTTGCTGGGGGGAGTTGTTTTTGATTTCCAGATGAAAACTCTATAGAGTGCAGAAAAGAAAGATCCTGACCCAAGTCACATGAAAAGTTGAGTCCAGACACTAAGTTTAATTTTGTTTATTGAGTATTTTTGGAGTAGGAAATGGCCACCCACTCCAGTATTCTTGCCTGGAAAACTCCATGGGCAGAGGAGCCTGGTGGGCTACAGTCCATGGGTGGTAAGAGTCAGACATGACTGAGGAACTGAGCACAACTCCAACTGAGTACTTATTATGCAGGCAAATAACGTACTTATCATAGAATGGGTTTCTGTGTCTAGTTATTCCATGTATTTATTGTATCTATTTCTTCTATTGATTTTAATATATCTATTTAATTATTCTAATCATCCCAGTAATCCTTTAAATAGGTATTATTATCACTGTCTTACAGATGGTAAGTAAAAAGGGGCTAAATTAACTTATCCTCAGTCAGCAGAGCTAGGAAGTGGCTGGACTTGAATTGTACCCTAATAGGTATTTAGATGGATGGAAAACATCAGAGCCTGTTTTTTAAAAATTTATGTGTTTAATTATTTGGCTGCCCTGGGTCTTTGTTGCGGCACACAAGATCTTTGTTGTTGTTGTGGTAGTGGTGGTGGTGGTATGCAGGGTGTTTTTAGTTGCAGCATGTGAGATCTAGTTCCCTTACTGGGGATCGAACCCAGGGGCCCTATGTTGGGAGCATGGAATCTTAGCTGTTGGATCAACAAGGAAGTCTCCATCACAGTCTCTTCTCAACCCTGTCCCTCTGGGAAGTGGATTTGCCTGGAAGAACCTTGCTTCCTATCTGTCATTGCAGAATCGGGATTTTCACCACTGGCGATCTTTAGGGTTCTAATCTCCTTCGGCCCCCAGACCTAAGTGACTGCTTCTCTCGGAGGGTATGGATATTCCTGGACAGGTGAGTCATCAGGTTAAGTCACAGGAACTGTACACTGATGAGATGGTGGTGAGGCGTCGACATGATCACAAGCTCACACACGGAGCACGTCATTCATCTACAGTCTTTCTTTTGGACAAAGTCTGCCTGAGGATGAGAACAACTGGTGCTTGGGAAGGGGTGGGGTGCCTGTCCAGAGGAGAGTTCCAGAAGGAAAGTGTGATGGAGAGGGATGAAGAGAACTTTTACTACATTTGCCTCATGGAATCATATGCTCTCCATCTTGTAGATGAAAAAATAGGCCCAGAGATTTTGGAAGAGAAGTTTGGCGAACTGAAGTCAGTCTGTGAGTCCTTGACTCCAATGACAAACTCTTGAGCATCTTCTCTGGGCCAGGACTGTGCTTCCATAGGGGAAGACAGAGAGAAGAAACCCACAGTGGAGTGGCAGAGAGATAAATTATCCTAAGGTATCATGCAATATACCTTCCCTTGTGGCTCAGCTGGTAAAGAATCTGCCTGCAATGTGGGAGACCTGGATCTGATCCCTGGGTTGGGAAGATCCCCTGGAGAAGGGAAAGGTGACCCACTCCAGGATTCTGGCCTGGAAAATTCCATGGACTGTATAGTCCATGGGGTCACAAAGAGTCAGCCACGACTGAGCAACTTTCACTCGCTATCATCCAACAGGATGTGGTCTGTAATTTCGGCCAAGTACCCTAATTTTCATAGATATGAGAAGAATCGTGGAGAAAAGGCCTTTCCTGGCTTCCAGGTAACAATGGTGAGCGTAGGCCTGCAGGTCACAGAGCACATTCACACATCAGCCAGAGGGTTAAACCAGGGCGGGTGAGTGGATAAATGCCATCCTGTGAAGACATGTTTTACTGAGTCTAAGATCAGGTGACCCATGAGTGGCAGAGTTGGAACTTGAACCTGAGTCTGAAATTTGAAATCTCATGTGATTGCCAACATCATGGGAGGTGAGCAAGGGTAAGGCTAGGACAGTGAAGGCTGTGGATGGAGCTAGGCTGAGGAAGGCTGGCATGATATCCAAAATGCATCCCTCAGACCCAAGAGTTTCAGGTCAGAGCTGAGAACAGGAGATAGAGGCAGAGAGGCTACAAAGTGTTGAGGTGGCTCATACCAGAGTCCTGGGGACGAAGGAGGGGCTGGACAATTATTGACTCTCATTGGGCACCAAGTATTTTCCATGATCTCATTTAATCACCTCTGGTGCCTCAGGTGGTAAAGAATCTGCCCGCAGTATGGGAGACTTGGGTTTGATCCCTGGATCAGGAAGATCCCGAGAGAAGGGAATGGCAGCTCATCCCAATATTCTTGGCCTGGAGAATTCCATGGATGAAGGAGCCTGGCAGGCTACAGTCCATGGGGTTGCAAAGAGTCAGACATGACTGAGCAACTAACACTTTCATTTATCTCATGATCTTGCTTAGAGATGAAGGCAAGTGGCTTGGTGAAGCCTGCCTTGTTAAGACGTGTTAAAGGTGAGTTTTGAACTTTGGTCCCCATCTGACTCCAAATCCAGTTCTTTTCCCATATCAGCTTCCACCCCATTCTGTGGCATCTTACTCAGCTGTCTTGCCCTGGCCGTGACCTTTTTCTCTGGTGATCACATGCTATTAATAACTTTAGCTTGGTGTTAGAGGGTCTCACAACCCTCTAGTGGGGTGAACTGGTATCTATCAATCCAAGAGACTTGATGGAAGAGACTCAAAAGGGAAATATCAATACAGAGGTGTGGAGTAGCTTGGAAGAAGTGCTTAAGTTTAGAGAAGTAGAGAAAAAGCAAGCAAGCAATCCAGGCTGGGAGAAAAATGTAACCGAGGGCTTAAAGGTGGGGCATGTGGGGGTCTTGGGGTTTGTGTGCCTGGAGTGCAGGCCCTGTGAGCTCGGTGGGGCTGGATACAATGGCTTTAAGTGCCTGTAGGTGATAAGGAGCTAATGGAGGGTCCTGGGGAGAAAAGCGAGACCGAGCAATGGAGAAGATTCTTGTCCTGATTGTTGGGGGCAGGGAGCAGGGACCCCTGCAAAGACAGAGGTCTTTGGCTAAGTGGCTCTTCCCTGAAAGCTGGGAAGTGGGGGAATGCATCTCAGGTGGTCAGGACTGAAGTCCTCCTCAGACACCTGCTCGGAATGGCCTGAATGTTCTGAGGTCCGGCCGGGTGTGTTTGTCCAGGGTGATGCTGTGTGAACACTTAGACCTCGATTCCATTCGCATCTGCTGGCGCCTCCTCTCAGCTGTGGCTCCTTCTATTTGCTGGTCCAGTGATGGGAGAGAAGGTCCCTGCTGCCTTGGCATTGCCCTTGTAGTTGAAGTACAGACGGTAACAGCATGGGCAAGAGGATGCTCTAAAAGGAGCTGCTTGGAGGTGAGGCAGAATCCCTGCAGGATCCGGCTGGGGAGGGGTGGGCTCACTCCTTTGGTAAAGGGTCCAGCTAAGGTCTGTGCTGAAGTTGAGCCTTGAGGTTGAGAGCAGGTCTTCCATCAAATAAGCTGGGGAAAAGGCTTTCCAGGTGGAGGGAACAGGATATTACCTGGGGCTGGAGGGAGCCAGGTGTGTTCAGAGCAGTGAAAGAAGGCCAGTGTGACAGCAGCTGGAGGGACATGATAGAGGAAGTGGTGGGGGGCCGACGACTTGGGGCCTCCCTAAGCCATGGTGAGGAAGTGGATTTTAAGAGCACAGGGAAGTCCCTGAGGTATTTTAAGGGGGCTGTTGTGGGAAGGATGAACTGCAGAGAGGCAATTCGGGGATCAGGCAGATGGAGGCTCAACCCAAGGGAGGGCCAGTGGAGACAGTGAGCTGGTGGATGTAAGAGATACTTTGGAGGTAGAATCAGGGGGTTTCGGTTGATTGTTTAAATGTGAGGCTTAAAAGAAAAGGAGAAATCAAGAGTGTTTCCCAGGTTTGGGGTTAAACTAGCAAGGCGGTGGTAGCGGATAAAATGAATAAGGACAGGCGGAGGGAGGCGTCCACTTAACTCCATTTGAAGTGAAGTGCAGTCGCTAAGTGTGTCCGACTCTCTGTGATCCCAGGCTCCTCCTTCCATGGAATTTTCCAGGCAAGGATACTGGAGTGAGTTGCCATTTCCTTCTCCAGGGGAATCTTCCCTACCCAGGGATTGAACCCGGGTCTCCTGCACTGCAGGCAGACTCTTTACCGTATGGGCCACCAGGAAAGGTCCTAACTCCATTTAGGTCGTGTTAAATGTAAGATGCCTGGTGGGTGGTTGTATACGAGGATCCATTGGATCTGAGGCCATGGAAGTCTTTAGAATCCTGAGAACGTTTTCAGAGGAATGAAAGTGAGGATGTAGAAGCAATGAGTGTGGATGACCACTTTGAGGAGTTTTGCTGTGAACGGGTTGAGGGAAATATTTTTTTAAAGCAATTTAAATTTCATTTTTTTAAAAATTGAAGTATAATTGATTTAAAATATAGTGGTTTCTTTTCATGCATATAGCAAAGTGATTCAGTTCTACATATATATATTTTTTCAGATTATTTTCCACTATAGGTTAATACAAGATACCGGATATTGTTCCCTGTATTACACAGTAAATACTTATTGTTTATCTATTTTATATATATTAGTAGTGTGTATCTGTTAATCCCAGACTCCTAATTTATCCTTCTCCTCTTTTCCCATTTGGTAACCGTGAGTTTGTTTTCTATGTGTGTGAGTCTATTTCTGTTTTGTAAATAGATTTATTTGTATTATATTTTAGATTCCACATATAAGTGATATCATATGATATTTGTCCTCCTCTGTCTGACTTACTTCACTTAATACAATAATCTCTAGAATACTGGAGTGGGTAGCTTTTTCCTTCTCCCAGGGGATCTTCCCAACCCAGGGATCTAACCCAGGTCTCCTGCATTGCAGCCAGATTCTTGACCAGTTGGGCCACAAGGGAAGCCCCCAGGTCCATCCACTTTGCTGCAAATGTCAATATTTCCTACTTTTTTTTATGGTTGAAGATATTCCAGCCTCTTTTTCTTTATCCATGGGAAGTTGCTTCTTGATAACCTAGGGGTTATGGGCTGAATTATAACCTCTCAAGTTCATATGTTGAAGTCCCAACCCCATTGCTTCAGGATATAACTGCCCTTTTGTTAATAAATAAACAAATGGGAAATAATGATGCTAATATCCCTGCCACCTCTTGGCGTCTTTCTCTTCCAGAGGGAAGGTCCTGCCATTTCGATGTGTCGTTTGTTTCTGCTCTAAGAATCATCACTTGGTATGTCTTTGCATTTGTGTCCCAATAGCCAGGCACTGTTTGGCTCAGACAGTGAGCGTTTCTGCCTCGCTCCATGACAATTACTGTTGAGGAAGGCTGATCAAGGGTTTGCTAGCCTGAATCTTAGCTTCACATCCTGTAATATGGGATCTTCTCGCTTCTCTGCCTTGGCCAAGCTTTGGTGAAAAAGTGGTGGTGCCCCTGTTTGCAACCCTGACCCAGCGTTACACTCTCAAGGCCTGAGGCATTGCCCCACAGTCGGGAGGTGGGCAGCGCTGGGCAACCCTGGCGCCGTGGGTGGGAGGGCCAGCCCCGGTCTGCAGGCCTTGCCTCCCTGGGACAGCCTCCCTTGGCCCACCCTGGATGTGCTTGCTCGTCCAGTGAAGAACAGACTTCAGCTGCTGCCTTCCTCTCTGTGCTTCCTGGAAAGTGAAAGTGAAAGTTGCTCAGTCCTGTCTGACTCTTTGAGACCCCATGGACTGTCCATGGAATTCTGCAAGCCAGAATACTGGAGTGGGTAGCCTTTCCCTTCTCCAGGGGATCTTCCTGACCCAGGAATCCAACCCAGGTCTCTCGCATTACAGGTGGATTCTTTACGAGCTGAGCCACCAGGGAAGCCCAGGAATCCCGAAGTGGGTAGCCTATCCCTTCTCCAGCAGATCTTCCCGACCCAGGAATTGAACGGGGATCTCCTTCACTGCAGGCAGATTCTTTACCAACCGAGCTCTCAGGGAAGCCCCAAGTTTCCCTCAAACGCTTTGTCATTCCCACGTGAGGTAAAGAGTTGAAAAGGGGATCATTTAGCGGATAAGCAGCAAAGGAAGGCCACTGTCTCTGTACCCGGTCCCCAGCTCCCAGGATCTGTGGGGGGCTCTCCATGTTGGGGTGGGTGATGCGTTGCAGTGAGCCCCTGTGTGAGGCCGGCTGCCCCGCTGCCCAGCTGGGTCCCCTGGGCAGGTTCCTCTGCTTCTCTGAGCCTCTGTCCTCAGCTGCCAGAGAAGCAAGATGGCTCTCCCTTGAAGTCGCTTGTGCAGGTCAAGTGGCCGCTGCTCCGGGGATGGTCACTAACTGTCGGTGCCCTTCTCCCCTCCCGTGGGGAGTCACTGTCACCTAGGACTCAGTGCCCTGGGGCAGGGACGAGAGTCTCAGATGAGCAGGTTTACCACTGGTTTTGATCCCTTTTGTCTTTTTTTTTTTAAACATTGTATTTAAAAAAATTTTTAGTTTTATTTCCTTATGTGGCCATGCCGAGTCTTAGTTGAAGCTCATGGAATCTTCAATCTCCTTGAACTCTTAGTTGGGGCATGTGAAACCTAGTTCCTTGACCGGGGATTGAACCTAGGCTCCCTGTATGGGGAGGACAGAGTCATAATCCCTAACCACCAGGGAAATCCCTGTCCTCTTATTTTTAAAGCACCCAATTAGGAAAGAATTACAGTGCTGTTTCCTAGCCTAGGCACTCAGCAAATCCCATAGGCCGGGTAAGTATCAAGAGAGATCAGAACCTAAGCGCAAAAAATGAGTGCCCAGGGCTGGACCAGGTTTGTACAGGAGCTGAGCTGATGCGGAAGCTTCTAGATCTCAGTACTGCTGACATGTAGCTGACCTAAGGGTTATTATTATTATTTTTTTGACTAACTGTTCCTTGTTCTTACACAAGTTGGGAGCCTCTCACTTCCTTTCCCCTCCAGAGTGTCAGGCCCTTTTGCTGAGGGGCTCTAGACCAGATCCGGCAGTTGAGAGCTGCCTGAGCCTAAAGCAGCTAATGGCAGGCAGGTTCCTTTCCGCTCTGATACTTCTTCTCTTTCTCAGGGTTCATGAGAAGTGTGGGCACATTCTTTTCTTTACTCTTTCAGTGAACACTTACTAAATGTCTCCTCCTATCTAGGGCGTGTATAGATGAAGACAGTGCTTTATGTTTTTGTTGCCGTTCAGTTGCTCAGTTGTGTCTGACTCTTTGCAACCTCACGGACTGCAGCATGCCAGGCTCCTCTGTCCTTCACTGTCTCCCGGAGTTTGTTCAAATTCATGTCATTAAGTCAGTGATGCCATCCAACCATCTCATCCTCTGCCACCCCCTTATCCTTTTGCCTTCAATCTTTCCAAGCATCAGGGTCTTTTCCAATGAGTTATCTCTTCATATTAGATGGTCAAAGTTCAGCATCAGTCTTTCCAGTGAATATTCAGGGTTGACTTCCTTTAGGATTGACTGGTTTGATCTTCTTGCAGTCCAAGAGACTCTCAAGACTCTTCTCCAGCACCACAATTTGAAAGCATCAATTCTTTGGCACTCAGCCTTCTTTATGGTCCAAGTCTCANTTGACTTCCTTTAGGATTGACTGGTTTGATCTTCTTGCAGTCCAAGAGACTCTCAAGACTCTTCTCCAGCACCACAATTTGAAAGCATCAATTCTTTGGCACTCAGCCTTCTTTATGGTCCAAGTCTCACATCCATACATACTTATTGGAAAAAAGTACTGGAGTGGTTTGCCATTTCCTCCTCCATTGGACCACGTTTTGTTAGAACTCTTCACTGTGACCTGTCCATTTTGGGTGGCCCTGCATGGCATGACTCATAGCTTCCTTGAATTACTCAAGCTCCTTTACCATGACAAGGCCATGATCCATGAAAGGTGTTTATGCGTGGTAGTATATAAAATATGCACAAAGTCTGGGTATGCAGAGAAGAGAACAACTATATAGTGAATGTAGTTTGGGTCAGGGGTGGTGCTTTACAAGGCGGTGATATTGGAGATGGGCTTTGAAGACTGAATAGGAGTTTGTCTGAGAGGGCTAGTCATCTCAGCCAGAGAACAAGAGAAAGAAAAGTACTGCCAAGATTCAAAGATGTGTCAGATTCCAGTGTGTCTGTGAATGCTGAGGTTTCTGTGCTGGAGTCCACGATTTGTGCAATTTTTGCCTGTGTGTAGGAGTATAGACGGTAGGCATGCTTCTCTCTTTGTAGGAAAGATGACTGTATATGTCTGTGTGTGGTAACTAGTTGCGGGGGGCAGTTGGTGGTGGTGGATGAAGAGGTAGGTAGGGCTTAGCATGAAGAGACCGGATGTGCCCTGAGTACCACCAGACATTGGAGAGGAAGAAGGGTCCTGGTCTGGGACAGGAGAAAAAGGGGTGACTGGAGTAAGGCTGTGATGGCAGTGAATGTTTTTTTCAGAACTCTCTGGGGTGGCTGCCCCCTGTTACTTGGGACTGGTTCAAGTCCCTGCGACCTGGTGCAGCTTAAGCTTCTTCCTGATGTGGTCCCTGCAGGATAGCTCAGTACTCTGAAGAGGTCAGAAAGAAGTCAGATCCCTCCCAGGCTTTGAAGTGGTTTGTAATCTTGGGGGATGATAAAGCCCCGGGCATTTCCTGAGCACCCCTGACAAACAGAGCTGCTGTTCTTATTTTTGCATTTAGTTTTTCTTATTTTTTTGGATTCAAACAGACAGACTGCAAAAAGACTCAGTTATTCAAGCCTTGTCCAGTCATTCACTGACAGAGCATTTACACTCCAGGAGTGATTCCAGGCTCTGTGAGATCAGAAAGACCGTGGGTTTTTCAATGACAACGCACTGGTTGCCTCGCCCTTGGTGAAATGGATCGCCTCCCTGAACCTCAGTTTCCCGCCTGTAAAACAAGCAGAACAATTCTCACCTAACATGAATGTAATCTTCGAGGTACATGGACGCTTGTGGCTCATCAGAGGTGGAAATCTAATTTTTTGTTCCGCTCCTCTGACGTGTACCTTCTCTCTGAAATGTTTTAACTTTGTTTGGGCAGGGAGATAGATAGATGTAGTTCCCCAGGCTACCAGCAGATGGCGCCCAACAACGTGCAGTGCTGGGAACAGAGTTCCCTCAGCTCCCCAACCCTCCCGTTCCCCAAGACCACCCCCCGGCCCCTTTCCAGCCCCTTCCCTGCCTNTTTAACTTTGTTTGGGCAGGGAGATAGATAGATGTAGTTCCCCAGGCTACCAGCAGATGGCGCCCAACAACGTGCAGTGCTGGGAACAGAGTTCCCTCAGCTCCCCAACCCTCCCGTTCCCCAAGACCACCCCCCGGCCCCTTTCCAGCCCCTTCCCTGCCTTCCTCCTTTTCTCAGTCGTTCCAGGACCCAGGCAGAAAGTCACACAGAACACTGTGTGTCTGTCAGCAGATTCCTGGAAGGTCACGCTGAATGATGAATGCTCCCGGGTAGGATTGGAGAGTTCTTTTTTCTTATTTATTTTTTTCCTTTTCTTTCTTCTTCTTCTTTTTTTTTTTTTGGTCTCCCATGAATTGCATCACTGGGCAGCCTCTTGGCTTTATTCATCAAACTCCTGTGGTTTTTAGACCTTTCCCAATTGTTCTGTGTCTGCTTCCTTTCCAGGCCCCTTCTGGCCAAGGCAGGATGTCCGGAGTTGGCTATGGCCAGGGAGCCCGTCCTTGTCCAGCTCTTTTTACCATTACTCTTTCTGCCCTCCTATCTCCCACTCCCAGAACCTGATGTGGTCCTGGGCACAGAGACCTGACTCTGCTGTGATCCTAGGTGACTATCTCTCAGCCCCAGTTCCCTTATAAGGGGAGTCTTCCCTGGCAAGGAAATGGGTTTCATCTTCAATGTCTGGTGTTTTACCTTGGATACCCTGGCCTTTTGCATCCCTCTCCCTCTTCTCAACCACACATGTGCTGCTGCTGGTGTTTTAAATTTTTCCGGGTCTTTAAGGAACTACCCCAAATTGAGTAGCTATTTGTCTTACAGGCATCCTATGGTGGTGGTTTGTGGTTTAGTTGCTAAGTCGTGTCCGACTCTTACGACCCCATGGACTGTAGCCTGCTAGGCTCCTCTGTCCCTGGGATTCTCTAGGCAAGAATACTGGAGTGGGTTGCCATTTCCTCCTCCAGGGGATCTTTCCCATGCAGGAATCGAACCCGGGTCTCCCGCATTGCAAGCTACGAGGGAATCCCCGCAGGTATCTTGGGATGGTCCCAATTTAACTTTCTGGCCCATTGTCCCTGTGTCAGGTTTGAAGCCCGGAGAATTGATATTTTGTTGGAGGCATGATGTGGAGGCATGATGTTTGTGGATGTGAGAAAGCACTTTTCTCCTCTATTCTTCCCCCTTGCTGTATCCTGGGCACTGTGAATTATGAATGGTGCAGAGAGCAATGAAAACAGACCTGGCCTCCAGGAGCTCTTGACAACGGGGTGTGAGGAGACAGACAAATATAGTCCCTGGAGTGAGATAGGCTATGGAAGAGATAGATGACCTGGGTCCAGGAACTAAGAGATGGGCATAAGACTGGCTTTGCTCACTATCACCCCCCAGTGACCCATTAGGGAAACTCACATTTCCTGTCACCTCTGCCAATAGCTCAAACCGGAAATTCATTTTTCTCCCACTTCTGAAGGATGGAGATTCAACATCAAGATGTCAGCAGGTTTGAATTTTTTGAGGCCTCTCTTCTTGGTTTGTAGGGAGCCACTGTCTCACAGTTAGAGGTGGGCATGGAATAATTGATTGGTTCCAAATTGGGAAAGGAGTATGTCAAGGCTGTATATTGTCACCCTGCTTATTTAACTTCTATGCAGAGTACATCATGAGAAACGCTGGGCTGGAGGAAGCACAAGCTGGAATCAAGATTGCCAGGAGAAATATCAATCACCTCAGATATGCAGATGACACCACCCTTATGGCAGAAAGCAAAGAAGAGCTAAAGAGTTTCTTGATGAAAGTGAAAGAGGAGAGTGAAAAAGCTGGCTTAAAGCTCAACATTTAAAAAATGAAGATCATGGCATCCAGTCCCATCACTTCATGGTAAATAGATGGGAAAGCAATGGAAACAGTGACAGACTTTATTTTCTTGGGCTTCAAAATCATTGTAGATGGTGACCGCAGTCATGAAGTTAAAAGACTTGTTCCTTGGAAGAAAAGCTATGACAAAGCTAGACAGCATATTAAAAAGCAGAGACATTACTTTGCCAACAAAGGTCTGTCTAGTAAAAGCTACGGTATTTCCAGTAATGTACGGAAGAGAGAGTTGGACCATAAAGCTGAGAGCTGAAGAATTGATGCTTTTGAGCTGTGGTGTTGGAGAAGACTCTTAAGAGTCCCTTGGACTGCAAGGAGATCCAACCAGTCAATTCTAAAAGAAATCCGTCCTGAATATTCTTTGGAAGGACTGATGCTGAAGCTGAAGCTCTAATACTTTGGCCACCTGATGTGATGAACTGACTCACTGGAAAAGACCCTGATGCTGGGAAAGATGGAAGGCGGGAGGAGAATGGGATGATTGGATGGCATCACCGACTTGATGGACATGAGTTTGAGCAGGCTCCGGGAGTTGGTGATGGACAGGGAGGCCTGGGCTGCTGCAGTCCATGGCGCTGCAAACAGTCGGATATGACTGAGCGACTGGACTGACCTGAACCGTCTCACTGTGCTCACGTGGTCTTTCCTCTGATGCCTCTGCATGTTCACATTTCACCTTATAAGGACATCAGTCATACCGGACTGAGGTGTTAAGGTGTTAGTTGCTCAGTCATGTCTGACTCTTTGCGACCCCATGGACTGTAGTCCACCAGGCTCCTCTGTCCATTGGATTTCCCAGGGAAGAATACTGGGCTGGGTTGCCATTTCCTTCTCTAGGGGATCTTCCCAACCCATGGATCAAACACAGGTCTCCTGCATTGCAGGCAGGTTCTTTACCATCTGAGCCATCAGGGAATCAGGGCCTACTCTAAAGACTTCATTTTAATTTAATCGCCTCTTTAAATGCCCATCTCCAAATGCAGTCACATTCCCTTGCACTATTGCGGTTGGCTCAGACCTGAGAGACTACCACTTAGGAGTTAATTTCTATATAAAAAAAAGTATCCTGGGGTTTGGGGGAGAATGGATACATGTATATGTATGGCTGACTCCCTTTGCTATCCACCTGAAACCATCACAACACTGTTAATCAGGTATATTCCAATATAAAATAAAAAGTTTAAAGTTTGGGGAAAAAAGTATCCTATGCCACATTCCAAGTCATTAGAAGAGTTAGGGTATAAAACTTATGGACCCAATTTCCAGCCCAAGGCTTTATCCTCTACTCTTAATAATGAAATCTTTGACAACTAAAATAATATTTTTAGCCCATTCTTACACTGTGGACATTGGAGAAGGTGATCGCACCCCACTCCAGTACTCTTGCTTGGAAAATCCCGTGGACGGAGGAGCCTGGAAAGCTGTGGTCCATGGGGTCACTGAGGGTCGGACACGACTGAGCGACTTCACTTTCACTTTTCACTTTCATGTATCGGAGAAGGAAATGGCAACCCACTCCAGTGTTCTTGCCTGGAGAATCCCAGGAACGGGGAGGCCTGGGGGGCTGCTGTCTATGGGGTCGCACAGAGTCGGACACGACTGAAGTGACTTAGCAGCCCCGATTCGTCTGTTTCTAATGTTTTTAAGTGTTTCTTTCTTCTTAACGATTCCTAACAATAGTAATTCAGATTCATCCCACATTCATTTAGCCTCACTATATGTCAGACGCTTTCATGCATCACAACTCACCTGACTCTCACAGCTACCCAGGGAGGCATGCGCTGTTATTCTCATGTTAGAGATTAAGCAATAGTCACCGAGAGGCTAAATGAAGAACGCAATGGAGAAACTCAGGCTTTTCCCACTTTACTACTAGAGAACAATTTCTTTTTTCCTGTCATTTATTTGCATGAGAAAGGACCCCACATCTTAGTGATTAAAGAACAACAGCCTATTTATTTGATGATTCTGTGGGTTGGTGATCTGCTCAGCTGGGTGGTATTTCTGCCTTGGTGGTGAGTTGCTGGTTGGCTGGGCAGCTCTGTTTCTAGAGCTTAGCTGGCTTATGTTTAGGGCAGTGAGGTAACTAGGCCACGTGTTTCCCATCATACCGCAAACAAACTCAGGCTCCATTATGTGGTAGTTGTCGTGGGATCCAAGAGCAGCCAGGTCAGACAAGCTCCAGCGTGTGAATGCGTTTCAGCCTCTGTTTGCAGCACAATGTGTGACAGCCCACTCACCCGGTCACCTGGCTCAGAGTCAGAGTGGTGACATCCCTCCAAGGATATGGATGCAGGAGGGGAGTAATCTGTGTGGCTGTCGTTCATTTGTCCCATTCTGTTCTCAAAACACTTTTGAAAATTATAACGATGAATGTGTATATGTATCATGTATATATTCCTGGGCTTCCCTGGTGGCTCAGTCAGTAAAGAACTTGCCTAAAATGCAGGAGATCACCGGCAATGCTGGAGACCAGGGTTCAGTTGGTTAAGTCCCTGGGCCAGGAAGATCCCCTGGAGAAGGAAATGGCAGCACACTCCAGTATTCTTCCTTGGAAAAGCCCATGGACCAGAGGGGCCTGGCAGGTTACAGTTTATGAGGCCGCAAAGAGTCAGACATGACTTAGTGACTAAACCACCACCACCACCATGTATATATTCAGTTCAGTTCAGTCGCTCAGTCATGTCCGACTCTTTGCGACCCCATGAACTGCAGCATGCCAGGCCTCCCTGTCCATCACCAACTCCCAGAGTCCACCCAAATCCATATCCATTGAGTCGGTGATGCCATCCAACCATCTCATCCTCTGTCTTCACCTTCTCCTCCTGCCTTCAATCTTTCCCAGCATTAGGGTCTTTTCAAATGAGTCAGTTGTTTGCATCAGGTGGCCAAAGTATTGGAGTTTCAGCTTCAACATCAGTCCTTCCAGTGAACACCCAGGACTGATCACCTTTGGAGTCCAAGGGACTCTCAAGAGTCTTCTCCAACACCACAGTTCAAAAGCATCAATTCTTTGTCACTCAGCTTTCTTTATAGTCCAACTCTCACATCCATACATGACCACTGGAAAAACAATAGCCTTGACCNTCCTCTCACTCTGAAAAGTGGCTGTCGCCAACAGGACCCATGAGATCAGGGACTCCTGGCAGGGTAGGGATTCCTTTACTGAGGCTGCTGGCATGAAGGCAATGCGTGTAACTGGAACAGATGTTTTGGGACATTTGGGAGTCCTAAAGCTCTTCAGACTTTGGGGCTGCCCTGCTGAGTGACTGGTGAGTTTGGCCGCACATCTTGCATCCTTCAGCTAATCCATTGGGTTTGGAAGACACCAAGGGAATACAAGGAATCTCAGAATGCTTTCTTCAGCATCAGCAGCAAGCTGTAAGTTTCACTTGAGAATACTTTCCCCATCTGAAAGGGTCATTACATTCTGTCTAGATCCCAAGGCGTCTTGGCTTTCTGGTGAGGCATCATTGAACACTGACCAAACACGCAAGCCTCTTAGTATGTTCTATCGATTATATAACTTGAAAAGTTAGGTCAGCTCTGGTGAGGTTTCCCTAACACACTTTTCTCTCGGTACTGGCTGCTGGAAGACCAGCGAATTGATGTGAGTGGCCTTGGGAAGGAAGAAATCCCATCTTCTGCATACGAAGCTCCAGAGAAAAATCAAGGATAAGTGTAAGGAGGTCAGCTGTCTGTCTCTAGGTGCAGAGCTTCGTCTGCAAAGCCCCAACTGATTACCCTGGGTTACAAAGAACCTAGTCTCTTTCCCTGTCTGCCTCTCTCCTTCAACTACACACACACAAAGACACACACACGTGCACAATTCCCTCTACTCATGAAATTTAGCATCTAATGTCAGCCGTTACTTTCTAATGCACACGTAGCTGTACGCTGAATTTTCCCCTTTCCTGATCTGTAACATCATTCAAATAGGAGTTCAATGTGACAAGGTCTCAAGGAGTTCAAGGATGTTTGTCTCTTTCGGATGAATATATATCCGCTGGCTCAGTCCTTCTCTCACTCTCTCTTTGCCTCTCTTCTCCTTTTCGTGCAAAAATACACCGAGTCTCTCACATCACGTACAAATGAATGTTTCCGAGGGCTCCCGAGTTCAATGTCACGCTGGGCAGAAGTGGAGCGAGAGTGGAGCGACAGCGTGTCGCGTGCGGGCGGGTCGAGTCCCTCTCCGGCCAGCAGAGGGCAGCCGAGCGGAGGCGCTGGCGCGCGAGGGCTGAGCCGAGCCGAGCCTCGCTCGGGCAGCCTCAGCCTGAGCACCAGCCGCGCCGGAGCCCGGAGCGCAGCCACTGAGGGCAGCGGCGGCGGCGGGAGCGAGGCGCGCAGCGAGCAGCGGCGCGGGCGGGAAGCAGAAGCCGCCGCCGCCGCCGCCGCCGCCGCGACGGGCAGCCGGGCTCGGCGGCCGCCGGATCGGGCCCCTGCCCCCTCCGC